>JAOXNQ010000008.1:2265969-2416138 GCA_028571165.1 Hypoxylon perforatum
CGGACGGAACGGGGGTGGAGTGCGGGGCACAGGGAGCGGGCAGTGTGGCCCCGCCCGGTGCTGGTGCTGGCGACGCTGCTACTAACAGTCCGCCGCCGCTATCGAGGAGCCCGCCGTCGCGGATGTCGCGGTTTAGCCCGCATCGGCTAAGTCGGCGGAGTAGGGATGGGAGTGCGAGTGCGAGTGCGAGGAAAAACAGCGAAATGGAGGGGGCGGCCGTGGGGTTGGGAATTCAGCAGCAGCAGCAGCAGCAGCAGCAGCAAGGGGAGTCACCATAATTTGTCAATGGAGAGAGAGGGATATGCGACTTGTACATTATGCTCTTGCAGTGGATTTGTAGAGTATTATTACACTCATTTGGTAGTTGGACTTGGTAAGATATACATATGTACCTACCTAGGTAAACATGCATTTTAGGGGTTGGAAAAAGAAATATCGAGCTTGCATTGAATAAATACCTATTTCGAAGAGTTTGCATCCAGAAGAGTTTAGAATACATAGAGTATAATTACCAGTCGTAAAAAGAACGCACTGCGAAGACCTTATAAATGAGATGCCTTTGATCCCTTTGATGCGAAGGCATACCTAACCTACCTAGGTACTCTACTACGCCGCGTTACAAAACATATCATTTAGATCAACCTTGACGACCTCCCTTTTCCTAGAAAACCGTCGCCTCCTTCAGTATTACCTAGGTAGCACTGCGCGTACCTTTACCAACATCTTTACAATGGATGAAAGTAAACCTACAACGCTGACTATGCATACCCCTGTTGAAGATATCTTCCTTACTGCAGCCCAATGGAGAGCTTTATTCTCTTTACTCGACGCTGTCATTCCCTCCATTGATTCATTCTGGTAGATTTTAGATCAATAAAGGTAGTTTCTCTCAGTCGGAAGAGATAGAGGAGTTTGGTATTGGCGTGCAAGAAGTAAGGGATACACTTGGCCCCTGACATTGTGGCAATATGACCTTGGAGCTTTGTCCAACGTCCTGAGCCACTGTAACTTGAAAGGTTTGTTGCAAGTACCTGCTCCCTTAGGTACCTCGGGGTACATCTCACCCGTAGCCGGCTCCGTACTCACCGGGAGCCTACCTTAGGTAGCTTCCAACACTCAACACTGATACTCTGCAGTGCTGATAACGAGGCATATATATTAATGTCTTAAAAGCGTCGCTTTGAGGTGCGCGTGCAAACAGATTACCTGCTTACAAATGAGGGGTCCAAACAGGTTCGTTGGTACTGGATGTTGGTGGTTGGGTTCGAAAACGGTTGTTTGTTTGATTCAAAAAGTGGGAACAGCGTTTATTAATATCTACCTCCTCAATCGACTTTCAGATCGTGCTGATTTTGAACTCCAGTAACATTGCTAAAGCGCCTTTCTATCAGTATGGCGTCCGCTTGGCTATTGCGGCGTGTCATCGATGTCCCTACGGGCGATCTAGTCGCCTTTGCCCTTGGCGCAGTAAGTTTCCATACCCTAAACTCCATTTTCAATGTCAAAGTCACGAACATTCGCCTGTGTAGTTGGCTTGTTACGCTTCGTTTCGCTATGTTTATCACGTATATTTCCATCCTGCTTCAAGATTTCCGGGCCCGAAACTTGCCGCCGTTTCGAATATCTGGTATGCTTATCACTGGTAAGCGTACCCCTCCACTTCCCTAGATCGAGCACAAAGGCCTAATGATCGTAGGGCTACCGGAAAGTACCCATGGGCAGTCGAGGAAGCTATGAATAAATACGGTTTGTCCTTGCGTAGCACGGCCAACGGCTGTAAAGCAAAGTGCGTCTTGCTAAAACAAATGTAGGAGATGTTGTTCGTGTGGCTCCAAATGAACTTGTTTTCATCACGCCCCGAGCATTTTCTGGTATGTGCAAGTATCTACAGTTGAATGAACAAGTCTGAGAAAGGAGAGTAGATATCTACGACTCGCATACCGGAGGCCAGGAGCATTTCCCCAAAACTGACTTCATGGATCTTGGGTTGGGTGATAACGGTCTCTCATGGGAGCAAAATCCCGCCAAGCACCATGCTGAAGCGAAAAAGCTTGCACCGGCATTCAGCGTAAAGGCGTTGAAGGCCAAAGAACCGACAATGCACAGGTATATTGACGACTTCGTCGAAAAGATGAAGGAGTTAGGAGGTAGAGAGGCCGGTATCGACCTGAAGACTGTAAGCGTTCCCGGCAAAATCCCTACTACTACCAACGTAGATGATACGATACTTACATTCATATACGTAGTGGACAGACTGGGTAGCCATGGATACTTCAGCCGACTTGGCATATGGTCGTGAGATGCACAACCTGCGAGACAGTAAGGCATTTACAAAAACCTACCCGCATTGCTTCCCATTGACTTTATGGTTATAGTGAAAAGCGGGCCCTTCCTTAAAGAACTCTGGGTCGTCAACAAGTTCGTCACCGCAAACCAGATCTTCAAGAAGTTCCCTCTTCTGGCTCCAATCAAGTGGCTTTTTATTCCGCCGTCTATCCTTGCGAGCTATTACAAAACCCAACGTATGAATCGAAAAGCACTAGAGTCTCGTACTCAGCGTCGTGGCAACACGAAGCACTTAGACCATTTCGAACAACTCCTTCCTACTGACGCGCCTCCTCTTACTAGAAGAGAAGAAAACCACATCGAAGTCGTCACGGGGCACCTCGTTATTGCCGGCTATGAGCCGATCGCAAGCCAGATTTTTTGTACCCTCATGTTCTCGCTGCTAGAGCCCCATACTCTCAAGCTACTAGTGGAAGAAATCAGGGGCGAGTTTAAAAGCTATGCCGATATACACGCAGACGCCCTAGCGTCACTTAGGTTCCTGACTGCTTCCTTAATGGAAACATTGCGCATAACGGTCCTTTCAAGCAATGGAATGGCTCGCGTGAGTCCTGGGGCTATGGTTGATGGTAACTACATCGACAGAGGCGTAAGCATTCGTAACCACCCTGCTCTGTTCCTAATGCTAATATGGTTTCTTTTTTTTTTTCAATTACCAGGTTTATGTACAGTACGGTGTTCTGGCGTTTACGCGTGACCCACGGTATTTTCACGACCCCCACCGCTACCGACCCCAGCGTTGGTTGCCAGAGGACCACCCACACTGGGATCCCGCGTTCAAAAACGACGCGCGGGAAGACTTCCACCCATTCAGCCAGGGGCCGAGATCATGTCCAGGCATGCCACTGGCTTGGCGTCAGACAAGGCTGTTCATTGCCAAGGTGCTTTGGGCCTTTGATATGGAGAAACTGCCAGGTCAAAGCATTGTGTTTGAAAACGACTTCAGAATGTACGGGATGTGGCAGAAGCCGGAATTCTGGGTTCGATTCCATCCGGTTCAAAGAGATTGATAAGATCATAATTTTTTTTACTTACAAGCATTACCTGGCGGCTGTGTGCTTTTAGGATTTGCGCTTGAGGAATTAGCAACTCGTACAGAATACAAGTGCAAACGGGTTTTCCATCAAACTTAACCGAAAAAAGTGAAGTAGGTCATTTTGCCGAACTTCATCGATAGCACTTTCGGCTTTCAAGAACTCTTTCGCGACGATCTCTGTCTGATGGGTTTCCTTGATTCGTGCTAAAGCCATCATTGTTAAGACTTGAATCGGACCTGTCCCGAAATCACAGTCAACCGAATCTGACTTGTTCTCAGACAGGTGGGGCTCAAACAATAACCAGAAGCAAAGGAGTCCGAAAGAAAATATATCTGCCTTTACCGCTTGAGAATGAGTCCATTCACGAAGGGGGCGATACTCAGGGGCATTCCAGGGCGCTGATTTGGGTAGTTTCACCCTGTAGTTCTTGTCTGCGTAGCGAGTAGAGTATCCAAAGTCTGTTACCTTCGCACACACTCTGCCTGATTCCTCTTGGAAGACAAGAACGTTTTGAGGCTTAACGTCCCCGTGTATGATGCCTAAAAGATGATAAGTATATTCTAATTACACTGCCCTTAAAATCGCGAAAACTATCTCTACTTACTATTCGAGTGCATGGTAAGAATAGCCTGGCCGATATCAACACAAAGCTTGAGCCGGTCGTCAATACTCATTTGCCGACCTGCAGGCAAACTCGCGAAGTTGAATAAGTCGCCGAGCTCCGTCTTTTCGAAAATCAGGACTGGCCAAGGTATATTAGATGACGGAGTAACCTCCCAGCCAAGACCTTGTAGTTGTACAATGCTTCGGTGGTCTCGAGTGGCATCGTGGCTGAGTACAATGATCTCATTGGCCAGAATGTGGAGAATGTCGGCCTCTCGCTTACTTTTCTCCCGGACGCGCTTGAAAGCAAAGCTGGCCTGAATGTTCGCAAGAAACTGGCTGATGTGCGCTGTTCCACCCGTGCCGATATCCTGCCGTGCCTGGTCCCATGTATAGGGAAAGAATTGGATATTCATTGCCTGGGCGATGGCTAGGAACGAAAGAAAGTCAACCTGAAGGGGCTCAGGCCGGATGTGATTTCCTTTCCGTCAGAGACCTGTAAAGCTGACCAGGCGTCGTGACTCCAATCATAGCTGCAAGCCATGGTCGCATAGAGTGAATGGTATTCGTTGCGACCTAGCTCGAAGGGCTTAAGAGTCCGTCTAGGTCAAAGGGGATGGGTACGGTAAGTCCAGAGAATTGAGGAGCGATTTGGGGTATTGATGAGTCTACCCGGTACTTTGTGAAACATTACATCGCGGCCAACGGTACATTCAGAAAGTACAAATGTGTCCTCGAATTATTGGGCCTAATATTTCTCGGTCGGAATTCCCTCATCCCTCGTACACTCAACATTCGGCATGTCACCAAGGTAAATTGCCTATGTAATTACCTAGCGACGAACTTCTTCCCTACACTGCTACAGATATGACACTTATTTAAATTGGAGCTGCCGCAAGTTTTGCTAATGGCTCGACGACCATCTCTGTGAAACGTCTGAGTTTAGTAGCCTCGTCTTCCGACGCCGAACCATCGTCCCCGACAAACCCTGTATCGCATGCGGTATTCTCGAGGCTGCCATCCATACATCGCAACACCACATCTCTGTACACGACACCCATCCTCACGCCCAGCCGTGCCTGGCAGATTTCTTCCAACTCGGATCGTACCTGGGCCATTGAAAAATCGCGGAACTTCGCTTGCCAGCTCTTTAAAGGACGCCAGAGCCCAATTTCCAACAGGACTATCCCGAGGCTATAATAGTCGAATGCGGGGCGGTACCGGTCCCCACAGCCTACATAGTCTGGGTGTTGGTAGTCTTGTAGATGTGCGTCGAGATCAGGGCCTTCCGTCTCCCAGAAGCTACCGTCAGGTCTACTCTTCTGTAGCCCCACAACAAAGGGTGCTTGGGGGTCGTTGGCATCACTCTCATTGGATTGACGGAAGAAGATAACGTTGTGCGGGTTAAAGTTCTCATGCAGCCAGCCGATCGTGTGGAACTCTTTGAGGAAGTCAGCGAGAGCGAATGCAAGCCTGAACTTATTCCCTAATGTCGGCTGTTCCCCTGGCTTCGTACTCTGGTTCTCCAAAAGTTGGAGGAGCGTCGACATATTCGATTCTTGTCCGTCTGGAAGCTGGTATACAAGCCCGTATCCCTTACTACTGTCATCATGTTCCATGAATCCTATGCAGTCGAGGGTTCTTAGACCTCGTGGCTTTGAGGCGTAGTCCAAGCTCTTGGCCTTCAGACCAATGACCAGCTCCCTCTGTTCAGAGCTGATATTGCCCCATGCTGGTGGACGTCGTGTCCACTCCACAAGGACCGAGTTGCCATGGTGCTGTCCAAGAGTGTGACTACCCTCTTTCGGGTAGAGCTCGATCTCGCTTATTGGGATTTTGCGTACCTCGCCCGCCCCCTGAAGACTGTTAGGATTGAGCATATCAAGCCTCATCTTCCTCATCACAGCCATCGCATAAATAGCACTATGTACACCATAGCGTAGTCGCAACGTGTGTCTGACCTGAGTCAAGTCACTCGTGCTAGTGGTGCACAAGATGGCCTGGTGCCAATAGTCTGTTCCACGCCTCTGCGAATCGGGCGGTAGACGAGTCCATAGACTCTCTATGAGCTGGTCAACTTCGTTATCCAAGACATGACAGGCATTGGCGCTTTCTCCTGTCTCGGTTCTTGTCAAGTTCTTCCCGAATTCAAGTTTGTCGTAAAGGTCAGCCATGAACCCAGTAGATTCGTCGTGTATCCCTTCGAGTACTGTCGTCAACTCGGCTGGTATATTTGCCTTGTCCAAAGCCAGTGAGCGCCCCCAGGACCGGAACCTTTGCTGCATAAACCACATGTTATTCATGTTTGGTCGGCGGTTGGCTTCACCTGGGGATACGGATTCCATTAATTCCGCAAACCCGCGAAGAATGGCGGTATAGTGAGCTCTAACACTCAAGGAAGTGAGAGATTCGCAGAGGCGTGTAATCTTAGGCCGGCTTTGAGGGTCCTTTTTGAGGGCGTGAAGAGCTATATTGGCTAGTGATGACATAAGAATTTCATCCGGATTATCGCTAGCCAAAGTCGCCAACCAATCCTTTACTTCACTCTTCACCTTTCCATCTGTCCCGTAGAATCGAGTGTCCATCCACCCTGGCCGCTGTCCTTGCAAGAGGCGTTTTTTTCTGAATTCCACTATTCCATTTGCCCCCCGTGACATATACGTAGCTGTTTCGGCAACTAGGCATCCAAATGCCCAAACATCAACTGCTCGAGTGAGACCCTTTCTGTCAAGGCCATATTCGGGGCCTAGGTAGTCTCCAATACCAGGTTTGAAAGGCGTCAAAGATGCGGCATCTACTGGCTTGAGGTTCGCCAGACCGAAGTCAGCAAGGATGAACGTACTCTGGCTAACCAGGATATTTGCAGGCCTGACGTCGTGGTGATATCCGATCGCTTCAAAGTCAACCCCATGGGCTTCTTGGTTGAGCCGGAGCGAATGGGCGTTCGATAGTGCATTACCGAGTCCGCGTAGAGCTGCGTAAAATGTAAAATCCTGCTGGAATTTGCCGATCCGATCTGGTTGCTGGAAAAACTTCTTCAGGTCCATGTCAATGCAGGGGAACAAAAAGAAATGCTCTTTCTTATACGTATATGATCCAAGCAAGCGAATGATGTTTGAGTGATGGAGTTGATTGAGAAGTCGCAGAAACAACTTCTCGTTTTCAAGGTCTCTTGTGATCTCCTTCGACTTGAGTTTTTTTCTGATCACTTGCACTTGGTGAGACTAGACGAAATTAGCACGGTTTCATAGACTGTGAAGGGAGTGATTTACCGTTTGAGGGTAGAATGCTTGCTGCGATGTTAAAATTTTGACCTTCGCTACATCGCCATAGCCGCCTTCGGCAATATACTCAGATTCACCGACGAAGGGAAGTATCCTTTTGCCGCTGAATTCTTCATGATTTTCCCACATCTTCGCTCGAAAGGTTTCGGCGAGGACCTCCCACTGTTGCTTTTCAAAGCAGATACCGATACCTCCCTCAATTACTTTCGCGTCCTGCTCGGACAAGGGTAGCCTATTATCAAGAAAGCCATGCTCGCGGAATTTGACGATGTAATCTTCTTCACACATAAGAATCAGAACAGCGAGTACCTTCTTCGCCTCGTAATATATCCAGTTTACCAAGCCGATACGTTCGTCAAACTTGCAGTCAATCTCCAGATAGGCATCCTCCACAGCCACTAAAGTCAAGATACTGGCAATGATTACTTCAGGGAGGAAATACTCCCCTGATTCCGAGCGCACCCTGCTATTTTGTAGTTGCCAGCGTAATAATCGGATGTTAGGCCTTTCCGAAGCCATCATGGGATGAGATATGATAGGGACTGCTTAGTGGTTCTCGTCAGAAAAAGGAACGAAACTCGGCTGGTGAGTTGTTGTATCAAAGTCTGCCTTAATATATATGTACATATAGGTACTGTCCCTTTCCTAGGCATATTTATGCCCAAGGAACCAATCAGGCATCAAAAATAGCCCTCAATTTCTTTTTGCTAGTCGCACAAACGTGTTGTCGGCAGTAGGCTGATAAGCCTGCCTCCGAAACCATGCCACACAACACCAATCTTAACCCAAACCAATGCAGCCTAACTTAGGTATGCATTCATGTCACAGAAGCTGCCTGATCTCGCCTAAAATTTCCCGAGAGGGGTGTATTTCATTGAGCACCTAAGGTACATATGTAGGTATGTACTCTAGACGGCTACCTACAGGTAGATAGGTAGGTACCTACATACGTCCATTCACCATATGTATCATCACGTGTTAATTCGAACATTAGGTAGAATTCCACCCCCTAGAACCCAACCCCCCCGCCGGAAAAGCAGTTCATCGATTTATTGCCACGGAGTCGATTTCGTCCTGATGGTAAAGTTAGTATACGCTAATTGTTTGCCACATACATTTCTTAGGAAGGGTATTCGCACTTTGGTCAGCTGCCTTGGTGCCTGGATCTCAATCTTATCATCTTGGTTCTACGGCCTATTAATGATTGATCGCCTATATATCGGGCTGATGTGAATGCCTACCGTAACGGTAAAGTTGCTTCCGAGCTTGTCTCGAAGTAGACTGTCCAGCGCGTCGTCGTCTACGTATCGCTTCTCGAGATGCGTCGTTTCAGACATCGCAAATACGACTGCTGAGAGTCTGGTCGGTATGGGGTGAAGGGTTTGCGAGGAATGATGTTTAGGCAATGTTTTGATGAGAGTAAGGCATAGAGGCATGAGAAGTTGGGGGAGGGTGTGGTTATTAAAAGGTAAGGCATGTTTGCTCAGTGTGTTGTAGCAACACAGCCACGAGATCTACATCAGGGTTTAACTCAGTAAGCGGAAATGCTCGAATCGCGGTATTATTTTCGGAATTGAGATACTCTAAAATAATCTCTTGGAAATTTGATATCTCTTGCTTATTCTGGTTCAAGATGTCCGTCGTTTTGGCGGTGTCTCTCACAGCCCCGAAGCCTATGTAGTGACATAATGCCACCCCAAAGTGAAAAGAGCCAGAGCGATTATGCTCCAGAATAAGGCATTGGGCAATGTAAGGACGGAGTCGACAATCCGAGCGATAGAAGTCGTATAATGACTTTCTAATCTATGTGCTGTTAAAAACACGATTCCGTACGGGATACGCTACCTACTTCGAAGTCAGTGGTTTTGGGTGTAACTATTAGATCTTGAAGAGTGAGGTTGAGCTGAAGAAAATTTGTTAAAAAGGAAAGTAGCTTTAATTAATACGTCCATGTATCTCATGTACCAAATTGCCAAGTATTCTTGTGATGAGTTAAAAATGAGCTGTATATTAAAAACCACGATCCCAGATGATGATTACAGCCGTATATCCGAATGGCGCGAAATTCCTAATCGAAACTTGCTGAGATAATCATATCGAAAGTATTTTCTATCTTAACCGCCCCAAGTTGCCTCAAGGATAGCTAGACTAGAGCCCGGTGGCTGTTGCATTCCCTTGAATTCGAATCTTTGATCCGCCTGTTCAAATAGAGCCTTCCATTCGTCAAGGTCACGTTCCTTGGCATTGCCAATCTCGAGCATTGTGACGTCCATGGCTCTATTAAGCTCATCAGTACACCATGTTCAATTATAGTCGGGGTCTCAGGCAACCTACCTTAACTTTCGTTCCACACTGTTGGGGAGCACACAAGGAGGTGGCATAACAAAGTCCATGATGAGAACTCGGGCGCCGTTCTTTAGAGCCGGCGCCAAAGCCCTGAGAATCTTGACGCAGTACTTGTCAGGCCAGTTATGGAATATCCAGCGATAGAGATAGACATCGGCATTCTTGACGGGTTGTTCCTCGAAGAAGTCATGGGCCATGAACTTGACGTCTACGCCGGGCTGCTCTTCAGAGTTTGCGACCACGTCGGGCAACTCTTGTACGACCATGTGAAGATTTGGGTACTTCCGGGCCAGAGCGAAGGCAGCGTCGCCGTGAGATCCGCCTAGATCGACGACAGTGCCATGCCCGAGTGAGTCCCAGGAGTAGTTATCGGTCAGGTGATGTAAGGCATACCCAGGTCCGGTGGTGAAGAAGCTCATTGCACCACCGAAACGTCGTGCTCGCTCGGGATCCTCGGAGAGTTGGAAATAGAAAGACTTGGACGTCCCATTAGCCAATGCGAAGCCCTACCATAGGTACTATCAGCAGATGGCGATCAAGATTCGAGGCCCTTTTACCTACGGTCTGGTTGGGCTCTTGGACCAGGGGCCATTTGGCTAGCGCATCCACGACCTTTTCTGCTGCCGGCCACATGTCATCGACGTTTGCACCGACCCAGTCGGCAATGTTTGGATCCTCTGCAATTTGTCTAGAGGCGGCGGAGTGTGCAACAACCCCTGGGCGAGGCTCGGCGAAAACGCGAAAAGCAATGCCGAAGCGCAGAATACGACGGAGTGTGGCGCAATCAACACCGACAGAGGCTGCAAGGTCTTCGTAAGTGATCTCTCCGTCCACAGGTACTTTGTGGGAAATATCAAAGTGCGAGATGAACTTCAGGTAGAGTAGTCGGTTATGCTACTGGGGCATTAGCTGCTGTGGATTGCTCTAGCAGTAAGAGGTGCTGTGTTGCTTTAACAGCAGGAGATAGCACTTGCCTCATGGTTGAAAAGGAGATTCCTCGGCCCCTGGAGAAGGTCGTTGAGTTCCTGGCTTGCTTCAATGACTATACTACGGGATTTCTCAATGTCGGGCGGCAGTTTAAGATCGCTCGGGCCGTTAGCTTCGAAGGACGGGTGAGGCAAGCCTTCTTTGGTGAGATAGCTGTCAACCCGATCCGTATGGGTTGCGACTGTGGCCGCCAGTTCGGCAATCCTGCTCTGAGACGAAGCCATCACGCGTTGATCGAAATGAAGTGGCTTCAAACTGATCTGGCTTCGTGGGAAGGGTTAAGGCTAGGTAGGTATTTAACAGTCTGGTCCCCAGTCTTTTTCTCACCCCTTACTTACCACAGCGGCACAGCCACTAACAAAGAGATACCTCAAAGCGGGGTATATGACTGGGGGTGACCGTAGATGAACAATCTAACAGTCTTGATGCAGCATTTACTTGGTTCGATTTCATAAGATCTATTCCAGGAGTCTCCCAGAGCTAGTGGTCCAAAATACATAACGACAGTCGAAGATAGTCAAGTGCGAACGTAATAGAAGAGGGTCTTGCCTCCCTCTTCTATTTTTGGAGACTTGTGACGAATCTACGGCGTGGGGGTTCGTATGTATGAAGCGCAAAATCCTACCTATATTCAAAGTGAAAAATGACAATGTCTACCCAAAAGTATGCTACATGTGTACATGGAGGTCGATTGAGAAGAAGCAAGAATACCTACCTACCTATGTATTTAAAGCATCAGTCATGACATATACATTTCCTTTGGCAGTGTTTCTATCATCTTATTAGCTTTATGTTCGCGCCAAAATCTTGCCTATGCTGGTAGAAGAAGAAAAAGCCGACTAGATAGGCACAACCGTGGTCTCAATATACGATAATGCTCTCAGTAGAAGCTGAAATAGTCAGAACAGCATATACAAACCATCACTCGGTGATAAGCCTCAGAACTCATAAAAATATACCGACGGCCCCGTCTCCCACCCCCAAGAAGGCTCCCCCGTCCCGAGCGAGCGAGACAGATAGCAGGACCCCAAGGGGGATGGGAGGGCAAACGGTCAATTCGCATATAAAATCCGAACCAACCCCAAGCCCCCACCCAGAAAAGTTTCCCTCCTGGGACCGTCGGCGCGTATCATGTGTTTTCCTTTTCTTTCAGTGAAAGAAAAGAGAAAAACGATACGTGGGACAACTCTAAAAAGCGAGCGTACCCATTCGATGTACCGCATGGATTACAGAGCTGCAAGGAAGGATCTCGCCTTGTGCTCCACCTTGCCGCGCGGAAAGGGGGTTGTGATTGATAATAGGAGTTTCGAAAACTGGGCGGGATGGAAGAGTCATAGGAGGCATTGCATAGTGTACTGCGAGAACAGACTGGGAAATAGGGATAGACTAAAAGAGATAGGAAATGAAGAAAAGAAACTAGAGGCCCGCAACTTAGAACGCCGTTCATCGAATACTCGAAGCCTGAGGCAAACTTCTAAGGACGCCTAAGTAATCTTCATTAGGAACTTCGCTATCTCGCGCGATACCGCGGCCGCGAACCTAAATTCTCCAGAACGTCAGCGAGGGGTATCGTACACATTATCTCTCATCTTTTCCAGTCCACACATATCCCCTTTATTAGTCAGGTAGGCTTATTATTAGTAGTACACATCGGTCGAAAGGGGACCAAAGGCGACTAAGAGTCAAAGATGACCTTCTTGCGGCCCCTGCCTCTTCCGCTATCCAAAGCGTCCAGCTCGCGGTCGATCTCCATGATATCCAGCATCTCGACCTCGACATCGCGGTCGTCCTCTTCGACCTGCTCAACATCAGCCGCTGCATTAAGGCTATCGGCGAACGCTAAGCCGCCGCCCCTCGGTCTCGTCGGCAGCTGCGTCGGAAGGGCATCCACCGGCTCCTGGCTCGGCGCATCGCGCAACGACGACGGGTCGTCAAACGTGGTATCGTCTAGAGCCGACCTGGAGGCCTTCCGCCGGGGACCAACCGATAAGTTATACGCCACGCTGCCGGGCTGCTCGGGCCGCGGGTACACGACGATGGCGCTGTTCTCCTTGCGCTCGCTCAGGCGCTTCCGGCGGCTGACGACGCCGCCAATCCTAGTGCCGACGACGGTTTCGCTCTCCCGAACAATTACTAAGCGGGTCTCGCCGCACACCAGCAGCTCCACGGGCAGGCCCTCGTTGTCCGACGAGACTGCATCGCCGTTTTTGGAAAAGCGGACGATAGCACCGACGCCGGTGCAGCGCTCACCCATCAGCCCGACGCTCAGGTCGTTGAGGCGGACCATGCGCGTCGGCTGCGCGCCACTGAAGAGGTTGACGCCGCCGCCGGCTCCCTTGCGCACCTGCGCCTCCCAGAACTTGAGAACGCCGGGGATGACGAAGATGTGCTCGGCGCCTCCTATCCACAGGGCCACGCTCTCGTCGGCTGTCGTGGTGGCGCTGGCCGGCACCGACGTCACCACAATGCCTCCCTTGACAGACGCCAGACGTTCGGGTCCGTGAGAAGCGGCCAGAGCATCGCGTCGAGAATGAGGCGTCATGGGTACGAAGTCCGAGCCGCCGGCGGAGACGCGCTGGGACGCCGGATTTCGCAGGGGGCTCGTGCCTTCGACGTAGCCAGATACGTTAAATTCCGTCAACGCGTCGCCACGAATGCCAGATCCGGATTTGCCAAAGAGGGCGGGTCCCGGTCCCTGTGGCGATACGCCGTCGATGTCCCAAATGCCCCATTGGCCGTCCGCAAGGAGGACGAGAACGGCACGGCCGTGAGCGATCCAGTCTGCCGCGAGGATTGGTTTTCGCGTTGAGGCAGGTCTCGCAAACGGTGGGTAAAACGATATGAGCCAAGAGCCCTGAGAAGGGAACGGGCCGTCCGACATATCGTCTGAGGCCATCGATGCGAGTGCGTAATCGTAGATTCGTACGGCGTCGGGAGATGCGTTGCATAGTAATTGGGTAGAATAGGTCGGATTGAAGGAGATGGAGGTAAGAGGCTTGGGTAGATACTCGGCTTGGAAGGGCTCGATGCGTGCACCTGCTTTGGATGAACCTTCTAGAGGCACGTCCCATAGCCGTAGAGTGCCACAGGCGTCACTGGCGTGGGCAGCTACTATAACTCGCGGTTTTGCTTTAGATTCCGAGAGCGACCGCTCGGTTGACTTGCTGCGGTCTGTCGCGGTGTTAGATTTGGCGAGGGTCATTGCCAGGCCATCACTACACTTTGACTGGCCAACGAGTGGCGTCAGTGTCTCGCCCCATTTTCCGTTGCCAGCCTTTCCAGCTAGTAGGCTTTCTTGTAGCTCTGCCCGTGCCTTGCTTAGAGGAGAGGGTGGGACGAGCGGCAAGGTAATGAGAAAGACTTCGCGTGTAGCACATGATGCAGCGAAGACGATCTTCTCTTTTAAGATATCGACACCACCCCACGCCGCATCTTCTGGTGTGCACGGCGTTATAGGTAATGTGGCAAGGTGGAGGACAGCGGTGCCGAACTCGAGATCGAGCGTTTGGGTGATTTCGGGGTAAGGTGCATCCTGATCGACGGAATCCTCAAACTGGGGCTCGTTGACGAAGGATCCTCCCTTAGCTGGAGCAGTGTCTTCGTCATCGGTGTCGATGACCATCACAGAGTCGGCTGGGGGCTTGCCATTTTGCTTCGATGTTGGGCCTTCTTTCGTAACTTCGGGCTTAAATCGACGTCCTCCGCGCCACACAATTGTTATGCCGTTCTCATGGCCGTAGATTAGAATCGTAGCACCTTGGGGCGAGAGGACGGGGTAGGTCTGGACGGTGTGGATGCGACTGGCGAGATTATAACTAAGACACATAATAGGTCAGATTATACTTAAGTAATCGACTTTACGAAGAGTGTGCACATACGTGTACTGGGTATTCTGAGCGGTGCGGCGCACACGGGGTGTCGTGGTTGGGGCCATGGTGATGGCAGGTAGAGCTTCAGACAAGGGCAGCCTGGCAGAATCTAAAGCTAGAAGACGGTTTCAATAGAACGAAACAGGTCAACTAGTCAAGTTTCTCAGCACATTGTAGAATTTGAATAAACCCACAAAGCTATTCAGAGTTTAACTGGAATGGAAGGAAGTTGATTCTCCAACGTGGTGGAATACAAATCGTATCTGAATAAGCTGTCGCGACTTTTGCATTTGGATACGCGACAAGCAGACGTTGCTTTGGCTGAGGTCCCAGCTAGAAAATCTCGAAGTCACGTGATAGCTAACTGATGCCAAGCCTGCATTCTTAACTCTAGGTACGGAGGTACATCTCACTACGATTCAATTATCCGCATTCAAAGCTGCGAGCAAAACTGTGCAGCAAAAGAGATACATTACAATTATCATATTTGAAACGATGTCTAAAATTATCAAAATTCCTCGTCCATATGTAGGGCGGTCAGGCGACCATAATTCAATCAATCAGTCGTCAGCGTGGTCCAATATGGCTGATACTCCGTCCAGCCAACCACTTAGTTATCAAAAAGCCCACCCGTGATATTCATTCCCGCAGTTTCAGAGTCGACGATCTCAGCGTCATTCCTCAGCAGGGCTCCGGTCGATCGTTATTGGCATTTCTCTTTGGTACCTATTACCTGCCCCCAACCCCCAAAAAGATCGCCAGGAGGTAACCAGCAGACCATTAGGCCCGACCAAAGAATGATAGGCCACACGTGCGACCAGAGATCTGGGGTTCGACAATCTGACTTGTCCAGCGCTTATGTCCTACCCAATCATCAAAAGTACCCCGGATTCAAACCTTGTCCAAAGAATGCGACTCCCAACATACTAATTGTGACCTTACATTGTTTCACAAAATGGACCGGCAGTTTCAATCGTCGTTACTCGGGCAATGATTAGCTGTGCAATGATCAACTGTCAAGAGAACGTGTTCTCTCCAGGTTGCTTGTCCATGTCAGATACGGCAAGAAATTCTGTATTACCACATGTAGTATGTCACAAACCCCATCTACGGAATGCTTCCGGAAAACCACGAGAATCCATGCACAAATGCCTAGCCATTTGGACTATCTGAATAATGTACAGCAAAGTCCCCTCCAATGACCACTAAGTACCTTTCTCCCCTATCGGCACTCTTCGCACGCATCTCCAAGTCAAGTTGGTATATCAGCGGCAGTTCCTCGTAGGATCAGGCAAACCCCTTCTGTCTCATCTTCAATTAACTCTCAAACGTAGCCACCAGCGGTGGGTTGGATGAGGGTTATTCAATGGTTGCGTTGTTTCTCCTCCTATCGGGCCTGAGCCCCTGAACATCTCGTAAGAAAGTCGAAAGTCGGTGTCGAACGGCATGGTGTGGCGGGCCTATCAAGTAGCTGTAAAAGAAAAAGGAGAGGACGGCGCAGTGTGAAATCTCATCGGTATATTCTAAACCGATGACCACGCCCTATATCAGTGGTCATCGAATGTGTTTTATTCCTTACACCACAATACATAAAACGCCTGGGGATCGTCGGGTCCGATCGATCGCTCAATGACGAATGGTCCCCTAAAACGCCGTCGATGCCGATGAGAATGAAAAGTGTTACAAGCGGAAGTCGTTCATCGTAATATTTGCGATGGGGGTTATCAAGCATTGGTAACCTAATACGATTAGACTATTGAATCATCAGGTTGAACATCTGCATTGCGTACCCTTAGAATTCTTCGCGAGTAATCTTGGTTGTCGGCAATGCTGCCATCGCTCATTCGTCGGTTCATGACTGGGTCGAGGCGAGAGTCAGACATTGAGAGGCCACCGCTGCTGCTAGGAGGCTTTCCACCACCGCTGATGAAGGCGTTGACGGCAGCGTTGCGACGATGTTCCTCCTCGATTTCGGCATTCCTCTTTCGGCGTAGCCAGAAAAATATTCCTCCGATAATACCAGATACGCACACAACACCGACAACAACACCGGCAGCAATACCAGCAACGTTGGGGCCGCTACTAGACTTGCTGTCAGGTTCAGAAGAAGCCGTAATAGTCTCGATAGTATCTGGATAGCTAGTTAGCATGAGGATTACAAACTAAGAAATTGGTATACGTACCAGAAGTGCTGGCTGGGGCGTCAGAGACGGAGCTAGTCTTCGTTGCGGAAGCGGTAGAAGTAGTGCTAGATGAAGAGCCGGCTTCAGGTGCCTCCCCAACGGTTACCCTAACACCGGTATTGTAAACGGTGTAAGTGTCGAGACCACCACCTGTGAAGAGTTAGCCAATATTCATAGGACTAGAAATCAAAATATTTCTTACAAGCTTGGGAATCATAACCAGGGCAAGGTTCAGTACACTGGTCATCGTTCACTAGATCGGCCTTGTTGGGATATACGTCACCGCAGTAACATATCTTCGCATTAGATGCGGCGGCAACCTTTCCTAGGTTTCGGCAAAATTTTGTGCAAGAACCTTGTGTGTTGAATTCGTCGGTTTGCGCCTTGGTCATCGTCCCAAGTGACTTGTAACACCCGTGAACCGTGTCTGTTCCAGATATTGGGTCCTGCGGGGCCACTTCCTGTGTGTTGGCAGCTGATGCGACAGTGGCGAAAGCCAGGACGGCCGCGACAGCGAAGCGACGGAACGACATGTTGATCGATGTATGCAAGACGTGTTTGGTCAATTAGATAGAGAAAGTTCCAATTCTCTCAACCCGGTCAACGACTAGAGAGGATGGGAATTGAATAGTCCGCTTTCAAGATTTGGTCTCCTCAGGAGAGCGAGTCGTAAAATTCGGTCGTATTTCGTATCCTTTTTTTAACCGACTGCCGCTACGATCTGGCTCGGGCCTAAATCATATAGATCAGGACGACAAGTTCTTTGATTAGTCCTTGCCGATTGTACCAGGTCGTATTTGTGCTTAAACGCCGCCCTTGTTTTTTTCCTTTTTAAGGGGAGGCGATGATGACGACCACGTGAAAGAAGGTGTGCGGAGACAATGGACAACTAAATGACTTTGGTCAGATTCCCTTGTTCAATGAATTGCCGCGTTGCTCATAACGTCTTTGATGAGTTTCCGGCAAGCTCAAAATAGTGCAAGGTGTATTCGTGATGAAGATAGTAGACGTGTTCGGCAGGAACGATGGTGGACGAGTCGGTCGCGACGTATCGGATTCGAGGGATGTAAAGGAAAGGATCGTTTGGTATGGTGCTCACCCGTTCTTCTTTTTCTGTTTGGCGAGGTCAAGATTACAATGACCTTGTCATGAAACACCCAGTCACGATGCTGAGAGGGTGAAGGGGGAAAAGAACAAAAGCACTAAAATTCAGAAGAGAAAAACGAGAGTCACGTCGAGATCAGACGAGGGAAACGAGTGGACTGACTGGCCTGCGTGTAACTAAGGGAGTGTGGGAATGGGGGTTGTTTTTGCTGGGAAAGCACAGGTTCGGGGGTAGGACGGAAAGGGAGAAGAGGGAGGGAGAAAGACACGAGGAGACGCAAAGGTGAGTTTGAGAGAAACACACAGGGCTTGGGGGCTTGGTGCTGGGTGATGGGTGCTGGATGGGTCCCCGGTCTGAGGAAACTTACCCACTTTAGGTACTGTACAGCGTAGTACCTGTAGTACTTTAATACCTATGATGCCCCGTAATGCCTGTATTAGCTGTATCTGTAATGCGCTGGGCTGTTGCTGAGTGGTCGAATGAGGACGAGCTTCCAAGGTTGCGGTGACTTGGTGGGCTGGTGGGTGCCCAGACAGCCAGAATTCGGGGGTGGATTTGTTAGTGGGTTACATGCAGTTGTAGCGGCGGCTGCTTGGTTCTTCAGGTTTCTGCGCAGTACGCACAAGTATAAGTGGGTACCTAATTGAATGGGAGGCGTGTCCCTCACAGCCCTTTACTGGAAAGAGGATGACAAGCGAGAGGATGGGAAATTGCATCGGACCAGGGGTGGCAGGATTTTTTTGTCTAGTTGCGCCGTACCGTATGCTCTTTGTTACACATGCACCGTGTCAATCTGCCATTTTAATGTTGCACGATTGTCCATTTCGTCCTTCTAATGGCCATGCAAATCAATTGAGGTTATCTCTTCAATGCCTCAGATATTCTACTATCTACCTTAGGTGGCATAGAGTGCCTTAGTTCATCATCTTATTTTATATAGTCTGTACCTGAATCTCTCCAGCTTTTAGTTGGAAACTCTGCCCATCTATTTTCGCTCGTTGTGTTTCGCCAGACCTGTCGAATTCAGTTTAGGCCCTTGCAGTAGTTTTCAGGCCGGGCAGTTTTAGCACTTTAGCTGCCACCAACCCCTGTATCCTTCCCGAGAGCGACCGTCCGGCCAATGACTTTCCACACTTTGTATCCGTACCAGTCGAGCCAGTCTCATGTGGCCCCCACCACTTTCGCTTGATTGGCCCTTTAATCAAAAAGGGGTTGTAACATTCCCACTAAGCCTTGCCTTTTATGAACTTCTTCCCACCGCACGGTTTGCTTAAATGCTAGGATTGTCCGCGCATAACATGATCAGCAGAGATCGTCTTGCATTCTCCCAGCATATCTTGGGCGTACCTGACGCTAGCCTACAACTGACTAGCCCATCCCGTACTATACCTAATCCGTACAATAATTCGTATTTTGTGCAGCACCAGCACCAATCCAAAAATTGTGCACACCACAACCACAAACTTGGTCACGAGAATTGACTGGAGCGATTGCTTCGCTTTGCCAGACACTGTTACCAGTCATCGCTCTCAATCGTTACTATCACCGGATGCTGTAATGTCTTTAGCATCGGCCATTCAGAATGAAACCAGTTCCTGTGAGGCTAGCCTGTAGAAGATAGACGCTAGCGAAAACGACAATTGAATGATGACGATTCGCAGTATCAGAACCTATTTCATAATCCTGGATCTGCATATTTATATTGCGACGTGTTGCTCTTATGCATACCGTTTATGTATTAGCGACGTTCGACCTGTCTATCAGCCGATTGCCAAGCCAGACTTGAAACAAGAAACATAGCAACAAACAACCGAACCGTGCAAGAATGTGTTACACAACTGTGACAAATTGCTTCCATCAGACTTCTACATGCGCAGCTACCTCTCTCCAAGGTATCACGCACCGTCAGCACTCTCTGTATTTCGCTCAGCTTATTCTGATGAAGTTGAACCAAGCTGCCAAGCTGGTGCAAACTGCAACACGCTGACCGAATGAAAGTCGGCTACTCGCCTGTGTCGCTCGGAATCCATTCAAACAAGCGCATTCGAGTCGCACGTACATGTCAGCTCGGTGACGTCGCATTCTTTTGTCTTCGTCCCGACCCCAGGGCTTGAGCGCTTTATGATACCTAAGGTAGCGCTCTAGATCAGTTCACATCTACCTTCGAGTGGCTTGCATGATAAATGAATGAGGCTGAAGCTACAAGTTTCGCGGCGTTTTCCGTGCTTATTATCCTATTACTACATATTACTCCGTCGACTCCTTTTTCATGAGGGGTACGTATTCCCTCGTGTCGCAGCCTTATTGCTCTCGTGTTCGGCGCTTTGAACCTTGGAATTTCGGCCTCTTGCATAAATAGGGTCACGCTCGTCATCACGCCTGATCAGGTATATTATCAAAGCTCGCTTTAATTGTAGCGAACTGACGTCCAGCAAGTCCAATATAGCATACCAGATATTCTCTTGCACTCTAAACCGCAATTGAATTGGCAGCAATTGCTAGTAGTTTCTTCAATACAGGAATTAAAGGAGTTATTAAAACAAGTGACCGATCTAGACAGCTTCTATTCCCACACATTGTTTCAAACCCCTAGAATCCTCCTGCTGATATTTACTACAAATTTTCATATAATAATCACCGACGGAGCCTTATTTCACAACAATGTAGATCCCAAAATAGCACAATACTCATTTGATCATAAATTAACCAACCCTCCCTAGCACTTATCAATATCGCGAAGGAATTTTCCCGAAGCTGCGGCACCGCTTATGATACAGGGATCGATCCGCGCAAGCGACGTGTAATATTTCAATCCTCGTGAAGTCCTCGACTAATTAAATATGGATTCGGTAGGTTATGTCTCAGAGCCTCCTACCTTGATCAGTTTCCCGGCTGGCTGCTCCGATTTCTCCTTACAAATTGAGGGGTTCATACCATCTGTCTAGTCGGCTGTCTTCTCCCGCTCGTATGTTTACTTCACGATTTCGTGCATATTCCAACCCCATCTCGCCGCTTCTCTACATATGGGAGCGACGACCACTTTCATGTGAAGCCTGGGCGTCGAATCTGACGTGGCGCGCCAACCGCCGCCAAGAACATCCGTTCTGGCGGGTCATCCGGCTTCCCTTTACTCGGCATTGACACTACGGATCGAAATTACGAGGCTTGGCCATTCAGCCTAGACCGCCCCGATCGAGGCTCCACATGGCAGCAACCCCATTCATACCACTTTGCAATTGTACGATGGGGTTGGGTCCTCGAAGTGCGGGCCTTGCGGGCTTCGAAAAGAATTCATATACATATGCAAGTGCATATGTCATAAGAAATAATGAACCGAACCCTTCCCCCCCTTTCTCGCTCGTGTTCGAGAAGAATCTCTGCGAAATGTATGCACTTTATTATCCGGCACTGCCTCGCTGAACTATCGGAAATGCAAGTCCAAGCACGCAACCTAGGGCTTGTAGCTACAACTCCACATTTTTCAATTCCAGCTAACAATAAGGGATAACGTCTAGATAGATGCCATACCGACGCGTAAAGCACAAGCGCAAAAGAGAGGCAATTGACAGACTCATTAACTTCCCTATCGAACCCTACGCGGAGTAAATTATTGCTCACAGATTCTTGACAGCAGTTCCGTCCTTGCCTCCACTCCATAGGTTCGATGCGTTTTTTTCTCGGCGTCCATATCAGCTTCGAACACTTTCGCCTCGGGGCTATCCATATACTTCAGGACGTTGTCCGCTCGCCACTTATTGAACGACGCACCGAGGCCTTCGTTCGCATACTTGATGCGGATGAAATTGCTATCGATAAAAGCCGGATCGAGGGACAAGCTGATGATGACGACCTTGACCTTGAACCTCCACGCCTAGATATCTATGAGCATCGTCAACTTTTTCGACGCCGAGTCCTAACCTTGCTTACCTCTTGATGCTTGAACCGGATCAATCCCGGTCGTTGGTAACGACCTAGTACCCGCGGCTCTCGGCGCTCTTGAACAGCTTTGGCAGCGCAAACCACTGTCCCGCCGCCTTGTGCCGGCCGTTAGCGTAGACGAACTGATCATTATACACACAGTCTGGCGCGTACCGAATCACGCGCTCGACCGTCAGCTTCATCTCATACAGCGCCAGGACGTCGTCTACGAGTGCCCGACGTGCCCGCGACAGTGGTAGCGACATCGAAGGATCCGGGGTATAGTCGCCGGTGGAATGTGTCTGTCGCGCCTCGAAGTGCTCCCCCGGCAACGAAGCATCCTGTGGGAAGTGCGTCTTGTCGCTGCCCGTCGGCGGCAGTCCGGGTGACGATGCCATTCTAATCGACTGTTTACAGAGGCGTGTGAGTGAAATCTGTGCTACTAGTTGAATGGGCCGAAGAGTCACGGTAGGTCGTGCAGTAGATCCGACAATTCGAAGGGCAGACCGCATCGTTCGTAATTGTTTCTACTTCAAAAGACCCGAGGTAGAGAAGCCCAAGTCGGCTGGCAGCGCTTTTGTATATGCCGTACGCCATAGTTCACGCTGCCCAAGGAAGAGTCCATAACGTAGTTCATTCTAATAGATGACCAGTAAATTTGCGAAAATGAAACATTGAAACTCATCTCAACATAAGTTTCAACTACTCACCTGAAATAAATTTTCTATCATATCCAGGGAAAATTGGTGTTGCTGCGCTTGTACAGGCGATGAATCGTAAAAGCTGACGTTCAGACTTCAGGAATTAGCATTAGCCCCTTTTCTGCAAGCTTAGTCAGCCAGCCCCCATTTACCACCAAAATAGACCATGTCTTTACTAACAAGAGTTTAGAATGAGCTCTCTCGTGGTCATTAGTATCGAAAAGCTTGAGTCATTAAAGCAAAATGGTCAATTACATAATACTACAATTATTTCATATAAATAAGTAATACCCTGACCATAACAGTTCATTTCGATGTAAACATGTAGACATGACGAAAAAAAGGTTTCATACCACGACGCACACTGAGTTCAAGTTATCAGATATTCAAAGATCACCAATCATGATAACTGTTAAAGACATTTCAATAGCGAGGTCAATTTCTATTATACTTGGGTATATACTAGATATTGGGCTATGTAACCTACTCTAGCGAGGCAAGTAACTAGGTAGATGGCCTTAAGCTAGATATAGGGGAGATTTATACAACGATATAATCAACAAACAGTATGACACAACTCTAGTAATTAAGCACAAGCTATCGCTTAGCAGAGAGCAAGCCAAGCGTCCTCCTGGGTTTCGCAGTCGACCTGCACCGGATACTCGCAAGAGCTGGATCCGGGGTCGCAGTGGAGCACGCATTGCCCCGAGACATCTCCATGTCGTGTGAATGGGAGGAATGGGTCGCCGTCGATCGCCGACAGGTCGAACCAGGAGCGGCCGTTTTGAACAGCCAGTTCCATCTGGAAGGGCTGGCTGCGGTCCGAGTTCATCGAACACTTGACGACGGAGCCCATGTTGTCGTTGTTAGCCCGCAGAGGCGACTTATAGATGCCGCCGTTGGCGGTGGTCAGCTCCACCGGCGAATCCGTGCCGTCGTTCTTGGCGCCCCAGCACCACACGTCGAAGGAGCAGTGGTTGATGGCGTAGAGATCGCCGGCGAAGACGGTCGGGAGGGCGCCCGAGAGGACGATGGAAATAAGCTTCATTGTGTTGACCATGGTTGCGGTAGACAGCTGAGAGTATACAACTGGATTTGAGATTAGAGAAGCTTTGATTCCTCTGTCTTTAGGCTGGCGATCAAGATTCTAGTTGAATGTGATAGTAGGTAGGTAAGAAGCTTGAGTGTGCGGATGGATGCCGAGTGACCATTACCATCATGGCGGCATTCCATCGCCAATATATAGACATCGCTGCCCTTGTAACTCGATCCCGGCTGTTCAGTACAGCTACTTTGTGCGGGAGTTTGCTCACCTTGTCGAATCCTTCATTACTTCGTTGGGAGCTTTGTCTGGAAATAGGGGACAGCTTAACCCACAAAGACATTGTTCATAACGAACCACTATTGGCTGGAACCCATGCTCCAAGGCTCTTGCAAAGCGCCGCATTTGCAGATACCACTTAATCCTAACTCAAACTCCCAGGCTGTGGGCCACTGCCCCCTAGAGCCTCCGGATTTCTCATACAAGAAGCTAGATTTCAGATATCTGTAATAGATTTATTAGAATAACTATTCGCATGCAATGTGGCCTCATACTCTCTCGTTTACGTTGAGAAACTTTGTAGAAAGATTGGGTTGAAATAATAACACTTAATATATTAAATTGAGGCTCGAAAGTAAGCCAACATATCCCCATATAAATGCAACGAAAACTGTTAGTAGGGATATCTTGAAGACACGTTACCAAATAGCCCAATCGGCCATGAAAATAACTTGATGAGCTATTTCTCACGGGCACAAGCAGATTCGAATTTTTTAATTTCATAAATATAATAAAATCAAGGTGTGTGTTAAATTGAGTGATTAGGAAATGTTAGCAATTTCACCAACTTCGAATTTGACCCTTTGAATGCATTTGGTTCCATACCAAACTTCTCTATACTGCATGATAGATAAGAATACCAATAGACCAGACTATGTATTTTGATCTATTTTATTCGATTTGGTTTAAATGTGCGAAATCCGGCGGCTCTGGAGGGGTGGCCCACAGCCTGAGGTTTTGTCTTACTTGATGTTTGACTTGTGTTTTTTATACTGCAAGGGGATCTCCATACTTAGGTGGGCACTCATACAAAATGAGGCCATCTAGACCCAAGTACTTATGTGGTTTGTCTCCCGATCTCACGGGGAAGCTCTGAAGGATCTAGCCAACTTCAGGGATTGGGACAAAGCAAACCGCCAAACAACAGATTCTCTGGGGTTATCCGAGTCTGTATGTTTATTTGTTTAATTCTATCTAATGCAGTTGGTGGCCAAGGCGGAAAGTTAAGGCGCGTAAGGCTTTTACTTGGTTATGTTGAAACACAATGTATTATCAACGCTTATACGTAAGGGAATAGCCGGCATAGGACTTGCTCACAAGGCATTAAGCAGGTTGAGAGAAAGAACTCAATTTCGTATCTGGTTATTGAATGAATTAACTCTTTAGCATATGAACCAGGTAATCCTTTGTTCCTTAGACAACTATCGCCTGTGAAGTCGTTAGCTTTACAAGCAAGCTCCATCCTCCTCAACCAAGGTATCTTACATGTTTGATCTATTCGGCATTGTCTAAGCAAGGGTTTGGATCAACTCTACCTGGAAAGGAAAGTCTAGAGAAACCTCGTCAGACTAAATACCGCCGCATCGTTTGCTAGTACCACTTATAGGGTGCACCATCTGGTAATCGTGGCAACCCAGTCGTCACCGCTTAAAGAAGATATTATAGAGCTCGTCTATACACCACCTAGTAAAACCCAACTACCCAGAGTCTATTCTGTTCCACAACCCTCATCTCACCAGGGTATTCAAGGTAGGTTATCACCTCACAACTAAGACTGAAAGACTGTACCCTCTTCAGGTAACACTAGGTTCAGCAGATACTGTTCCATCGCCGCGGCAATCTCGCCACCAACAGTACCAGGCTGCTCGTACACCGCATGACCCGTCATATTCTTATATATACTAACAGTACGATCCTTCCCGATCTCAACCCTGAGCTGCGCGCCCCAAGCAACAGGCGTCGCCGGGTCGCGCAGCGAGTTGACCATGAGCACCGTAGGCATCTTCCCCGTCCTGGGTATCGAGATCCGGTGCGGCGGGTTCCGGGCGGGCCGGGGCCAGCCGACGCAGTTGAGCTGGAAGAGGCGGTAGCCGGCGGAAAAGTCCAGCATCAGGGGCGCCTGGCTCGCCGCCACGGTCTGCTTCACTTGGATGTCTGCGGCTGACTGGTCGTCGTGGTACCAGTCCTGGCAGACGATCGCCGAGTTGGAGAACGCTGCCGAGTTGTTGTATGCCGTCTTTGTCTCGGACGGGGTCAGCTGCGGAAGCGAGATGCTGGCGAAAGCGCTACCGTCGTTCTTTGTGAGCGCGTCGCCGATGGATGTCGCGAGGTAAGGGAAGGAGATCTCGGAATAGAGAGTTAGGAATGCACGATAGCGGATGTCGTCAGCTGTCATGTTAGGGCTCTGACAGTATTTGGCGTTGCTGCAGGGAAGGGGGTTCTCTTCTATCTGGGCCATAAGGTCTAACCAGATATCTTCTAGGGATTTTGTTTGGTCGTAGTGGGCCATAGGGCAAGCAGTCTTGTTTTGGATCTTGCACCAGTCTAAGAAGCCCCTGAATGCGGCTTCGACACCAACAGCAGCTGTGAGGAACACCGACATTTCGGACTGCGAAAGAGACACCACACCGTCAAGCATCATGGAACGGATGTTATTCGGGAATAATTCCGCGTACTGAGAGCCGAGCAGCGTGCCGTAAGACACGCCGAAGTAATTCATAGGTTCGCCGCCCAGAGCAAGTCGAACGGCCTCGTGGTCTTTTGCTATGCTGACAGTATCCATGTAGTCAATAAGTGGGATGTCCATCATGTCGATGCAGCTCTGCCTCAGAGCGAGATTTCGCTCGAGTCGTGCAGCGAACTCGGCATCAGTCGAAGGATACGCCGGCAAGTCTTGGTTGTAAAGATCCGGATCGCACTTTAAAGGGTGGCTTAGACCTGTGCCCCTGAGATCTAGAAACACGAGAGAGTCAGTTAATCATCATCGTAAATAAGTATAGTTCGCGATAAGTTATTACATACCAACCCCAATGAGATCGAAGTGGTCAAGGAGATCGTCACCCCATTTGGTTATACCGGCTTCTATGTGGGCAACCTTGTCCGTTCCCTGATACCCAGGGCCACCGGGCTGATAAAAGAGATAACCAATACGGCTCTGCAATAGTGTTAGCCAGAAGAGGAACCTTCTCTCACTCCAGTAAACCACTTACCTCCGGCTTCCTTGCTGGAAGTCTTGCTAGACCGATATCGATGCTACCTTTAAGGGGATCGTCCCAATCCAGCGGCACGGTAACAAAACCGCACTTTATTTTGGAGCGTGGGATAGTTATTCCTGACGGACAATCCTGCCATTGGATAGATGAGTTGCTGTACGTAGGAACTGCGGCTAGTGCTACGGAGATGCCTGCTAGTCCTAGCACGACATTGGCTAATTGCTTCGGCATCTTAGACGCAGCTTGGGGTGTTAGACAACGATGGCAGATGTGCGAAGTTGAATGATTGAGTGTAGGTATCAATGGGACATGGAAAAGTTTGATAGTTCTTGTTAGACGTGGAATATCATGTCAGGAACTGAAGGGACAGAGCAAGCTCTTATACCAAAGAAAGCCAACAGGCTTATACGTATTTACTCAACCCATCTTATCGTGATACATCAATACTACGTAGTTTCCAAAGAGTACCCAATCCATAATAACATGTTGGGTGGCTGTAATGGATATGCGTTAGGTATGAGGTGATCAAGTGCATTTTGGAGACCCTCAGCTATGTGCGGTGGATTGCCTAATCGGTCTTGGATATGCGATTGACTACCGCAAGAAGGAAGAACGTCAGCATAAGCGATCGACGATGAGGCTGAGATGGGATCGGTGAGCTTGCGGCTCAGGATCTTGTTGCACATCTGAGCTTACGCCAAGTTCATCCAGTGCCGCTCAATTAGTGAAGATGATGCGACAACTCCGCCCCACCCACTTAGATCTGTAAATTGGTTATTACTTACATAAGTACCATGTTTATGGCCTTTCTAACTCCGTGTAAAGATATCATATACTCTAGCGCCCCTGAGTTTTGATCAGGCACTGTTGTGGTTGACATGGAGTTGTGGTTGATGAGGGGTTCTCTTGAGTCTTTAGTTTAGGTACCTAAAGTTATAGGATGCTATTAGCTGGGCGGTTAGGTACCTGACTGGGGTACAACGTGGCCCGTGCATTAGGTATGTAGGTAGTTGGCTGTTAGGGCAGGGCGGCAGTTAGGAGTATAAAAAAGGGGCTTCGCCCACCTATAAGGCAAGCGTTAATATTTGTTCCTATTTACTGCTAACTACCTATAGCTTCATAGTAAAAGACTTTTTATTATCTGTTACCTTTTATCTGGATTATCTCTTAAATGTTGGCAGATGAAATGTGCTTTGGGGAGGTACTGTACGTACCCGGGTACTTGCTTTTCCCTCAACACAGTCCAACACAGGTATGGTTCTCAACTCGCACGGTCAGCCACAGCGCTGCCGGGCCGGGGGTTGATAGGTCACTTTTCGGACTGCTGCCTACGTGACTGTTTCTTGGGCTGAAAAAATGAGATATGATTAATTCGGGGACCGTGTCGCGCGTGTTTTCTCCGAGGGCCTGGTGCCTGGGTGCTGCAGAATACTACCTTTACCTAATTCTGCACGGCCTATAACTCATTAACACAACTCTCTCCAGATGATGCAAATAATTAAGCACGAAGCGATGTCGAGAACCGACTTGGCAGACAATGGCATATTCTTTTTCGAGTGCCTAGATCATTATGAAGTTCCTGATTCGGTTCACATACTTCGGGAGAGTCTTCTTGACTTTTTCTGCACCGTTATAGACCGATTAGGGATCCAGAAAGACCAAGAATTTGAGCACCCAAATAACCTACTCCAAATCTTGGACGAGGGCGAGCGTACGCACATTAAATCAATCGTCAAGCAATATGGTACGACGAGGAGTAAAGCACTTGATCTGCAGAGAGGCCAAGATCGTGAACGAGAATGGGTGAACTTTTTCCACAAATACTTCTTCAGTCCGTTAGCTTCAAACCTCGACATAGCCAAGTCTGATTCACGATGGTACAGGTTTCTACAGATCTAAGTTTGTGAATGTAAACTTACAGATTTCTAGGACCGCACGACTGAAGTTTTATTATGATCATTTCGAATAGTAAACATACCAGATCGGAAGCTGATATGTGACCTTGGTCGCTAATTCAAAATAGTGCTTACGACCGTCCTTGGTCTCTCTTTACCAGCCAGTTTCGACGCGAGCACCAACAAACTGCTAGCTTAACGCAACCGATTCCGGACCTAGCGGCTTATTTCCCAATATTTGACTTCCGAACCGACAGATCTCAATGGCCCTGGGCCAAGTGGTTGAAGGGCGTTATGGTAGAGAACTTTTCAAGAGATATCCTTAAGAGGCTAGTTAAACACGGATTGCACCCGAGCGTTACTGGTATTTTCCAAGATGATCAACAGGATGGTTTAGATCCATGCAACTCCATCTGCTACCCCTGGTTCATCGTGGAGCACAAAAAGATAGAGCAAAAAAGCGGCGCCGAATGTTACTGTCGAGCAGCCAATGATGCCGCAGCTGCGTTGATGATACTTCGCACGCTTGCCAAGTACTCGGCGGATGTCGACATTCCACCTGTTGTTACTATGACTACAACAGGAGAGCTTGTTCGTATTTGGATCGCCTTTTTCGATAGTCATAATGAGACATACGTGAGTACCCAATCGACCTCCTAAGCAAGTGTTCTTCTGACATATCTAAAGAAAATGATTTGTATATGGAGAGGATTCATGACAACGATCGTGGATATTGTAAGACTCGAAGCCATCTTGGAAAACCTACATACTTGGGCCACGCGGATTTTGAGACCTTGGATATCTCGTTACATTGATCAGTGGAAGTCGCATCACCCGGCCGATTCTGTCCCGGTTTCTCCTCATGTGAATGAGGAAGCCGAATCATTCATAAGCGAAGAAGTCACGACTAAAACTGAAGTTGAAGGTGGTGGGGATGCTAACGACTTACTAAGATCTGAACAGTGTACGCGTTTGTTGCAGATTCGGACCTTTGATGACTCAAGACCCCGGGCAGACAGTGACCCATTTCCACGTCCCAACGCGGCATTCATCGCAAATCAAACGAACAGCGTATCGGTCTTGAGTGACATCCAGTCAGACAACACGACTAATCACTATCCGGTATCGCCAACCCAAGGATCATCCGAACTATGGAAAGAGACTACTCAAGTGGCCCCTGATATTCAGGTAGAGCTAGACCTAGGTCTAGACCCGGGCCCGAGCCTCGATATTGGGATCCCTGACGGCAGCATGGCTGGGAAGGAGGAGGAGGTGCACGATGTCCACTCACAGCGGAAGACAATCAGATCGAGCACAACAGGTCGACGTATCCACGTTAAGCTACCAAGCTTACCGGTAGATCAATATTCGCCTTCTGACCATTCTTCTGAATGGGAGACCGCTGATGGGTCTCCCAATGACAGCCCAAAGCCGGCTCCGGCAGATGTAGTGCCAGCAACAAGCGCCGTCAACTCGTCAACTAGCCCCGAAGCGCATAGGTCGGACGATGAACTTGATGCTTTAAGTGAACATGGGAATGAGCTGCTCGACGAACTGCTCGACGAACCGCTCGATGACTCGCAGACGAACGTGCCGAACGCGACTTCCAATTACTTTAGTGTACTCGCTGAGGATGACGTCGCTTCTACAGATGCCTCCATAGATGCCGAGGCTACTCCCGCAGAAGCTAAGCTTGCTGTTACAGGAGTTGAGGCTGCTCCTGGTGATGAAGCTAAGGAACTGCCTAAACCGTTTTTCTTCACGGGACAAGAGTCACCCCCTTCCGAGCAGCCCAGAGAACTTGGCAGCCCTCGGGAGTTCAAGTTCGAGTTAGGATCCCTACTTCTTGAAGAGCTGCTCGTGACCCCGGAAAAAGATGCGCCGGATAACCGTCGCAGCAAGACCAGGTCTCCTGCCCCGCTAGCCATGCTGCGTGCCGCGGGTCTGATGCCGGCAGCACGGAGAAGCCTGCCAGCGCGAGGAAGCACCAACATGCACCGCCAAAGACCCCCCAATCCAGTTCACCTCGTGGGACACAAGGTGGCGCGGTTGAGGATCATAGCGGTGGACGACCTGGGTCTCAAAGACGAGGAGGATCAGGTCAGTCGTCAGCTCATATCCTGGCCGCACGGCGTTGCGAAGGACGATGCTGGGTTGAGTCATTACACTTTTCAATGCAAGCAGGGAACCTTGTCTTTCTTCTTGTCGGCATGTGGTTTGACATTGTATCCGGAGGAGTCGGCTTGCACGTACAGACACTCGTCGTGCCCCAGAGGAAGAGCGATGGAGGGCGATGCCGTTCCCGGGCTCGGAGTTCCCGTAATGGTGGCTTGGTTCACCAGCCTCTTCATTCAAAAGTTGCTTGGCAAGCCGCCCGTGGATGACATAGACCAGAGCCTGCAAGAGTTTTTGTCACGTTTGTCACGGCAACAACAAGTTGTCGGGTAACCACAGGTCACAGAAATAAGCGATGGGATCTCTGAGTAGCAGCACAAACCAAAGTAAACGAGCTCGCACGGATCGCAAACGAGGAGCAGAGGCTGCGGGGTATAGTGGAGCAGCTGAAGAGGTGGCTGATCGAAGAGTAGAACTCGAAGGACTTGCCGTAGTTGGTGAGCGGAACCGTATGGCCGCAGAAGGGGGAGAAAGAACGCCAAGCTAGGGTGGAAACTTTGTCTAAGGAACAATATAGGTTATAGGTAATAGCTCGAAGGCTTGTGTTGTAGTTTCCATCAATAGACCAAAATGAATCTCTATTCAAGAGACCAGAAAGGTCCTTCCAGACCATTAGACTCGAGTACACTTTTAATTTCGTCCGCAGATCTCTTGTGCCAAGGTTGCGAAACGTAGTCACCGTACCACGCGCTTGCAAAACGCCACATCTGGGACAAAGGTACGACAGCACCCTTCGAGGATCTATGCCGCCGGCACCAGGCATCGACTTCGTCTTCATTGTGGAATGGTTGGAAAGATGCGCATGAATGGATAACGTTATCCCACCAGTGACGGATTGGTGTCGAAAGATGGAAGACCAAGTCCTTCTCAACGACGTCTTGATCTCGTACTCGAACGAGACACTGTTCGCTTTCACCTCCGAATCGAGTGAAGATATCAGCATCTGCCTTCAGCGCAGCGGCTATACCGAACGCGCAGTAGAGACAAGTTGCCCAGTATCCTTGAGCGCCAACTCGTACCCAACATGATGCTGGATAAAGTGCGAATGGATGCACGACCCATGGCTTGACTAGGTGGGGATGGAGCAGCAGAGAATGTGCGGAGTGTAGGGCAAGAAGAGCATCTTCGATTTCCTTGGGCGAACAATGAAGAGAAGATGCTAGTTCGTCGTTGGTTGGTGCATGACCTCGTTGAGCAATCTGCTGTGTGAGAACACCTCTTACTTGTTCTTCGAAAGTCATAGCAACGGTAGTCATATTCATAAAAAGCGAAGATATTGGTAGAACATTAGCATTTACGAGCATCGGAAAGCTCGAATACGATTAGCAAGGGCGTGAGATTAAGTGGGCCACCGTGTTGGATTGGCACTTCGGCGGTTATTTTCAACATCTCCGCCGTCGTCACGTGTTCAGGTCGCAAGATGACGTGACCCACATAGGTACTTTCTTATTAGGGATGCTCTTCCTACTCGCCTATTTACACCGCGTCTTGTGGATCAATTTGATTAGTTATTCCTTCCTGGTCGCGACTGAAGAGTTCTGTCTGCGTCATCTTTGTTATAGTTGGTCTAACAGCCCTGCTTAGCAGCCTCTATATCTCCTACAATCCTAAGTAGAACTCACTAATCATCGGCTGACAAGTTATGTACGACACAACCGCCCGTTCTGTGACACCGATACGCCATCCACAGGACTCACAGCCCAGGCCTCGCTACCAGGCGTCGTAGGCGCCCAGAAGAGACCCCACGGGTCCCTCTCGCTCTTGATCTGCGCCAGCCGCTCATAGTGGGTGCCGTAGAAGGACTGCTGCCAGTTGGGCTCCGCAGGATCGCCCTCATTCATATACGACCCAGCGTTGGGCGCCGCTGCTCGAAATAGGTCCATGTACGAGGAGAACATGGCGTCGCGCTCGGCCGACTGGTCAGGCGTCTGGTCCATCAGCATCGCGTGCATGCGGTTGTTGCGCCACGCCGGGTTGATCGCGTTGTCTCTTCCGGGCCACCCCGCCACCTCCGCCGTCGGCGACGCCAGCGTTCCGTGGAAGTAGAAGTCGTTTTTGAAACCGGCCTCGGTAGCCGTGCGGATCGCCTGCATCGTCTGGTTCCACAGCGCGTCGTCCTCCCAGTTCTCGCGCGGCAGCAGCCGTGACCGGTACCGCGTGTTGGTCGGCGGCGACGCGCCCGCGCCCCGAGGCGTCGCGTACGGCGCCGTGAACACCATGCTCGGGTTTGTCACGTTCAGGCCGATCGCCCGCAGCTCGTCGTACAGGGGCACCATAAATTCGGCCGCTGCCTCCTGCGAAAAGTCTACGAACCGCGTTGTTGTGGTGAATGTGAAGCTGTTATTGCCCATCGGATAGATATAACTGAAGCCATAGCCGCCGGCATCTAGGACACCCGCGAGAAACCTGTAATACGCTCCGACTCCTTGCCAGAACACCTCTGGGTCGGTTACTAAGTTCGGCTGAGGGAATGTAGTGTCCGACGGCGGCACTAGCATGAGGTTGAGCGCTGAGTTCGTCACGTAGACCTGCGGGTACGCCTTGACAATGGAAGAAGTGACTACGCCATAAGTCGCTGTAGTGATGATTAGTTTCAGGCACTCATATAAATCAACAGTTCGAAGCGCATCTACTTACCGCCGCCGCCGCCGCGAATTGCGAAGAATAGATCCGCATTGGTGAACGGGTCAGCCGTTACGTATCTCCCAGAAGCAGTTACAACTCCCAGGGAGAGCACTTGGTCCGCTCCCAGGCCGAGTTTTGAGGTAATGTAGGTGTGACCTCCATTACTCATCCAGCCGCCAACTCCTCCGACCGTAGCATAGCCGGGCGCGACTACCGTTATGTTGTGGGCTACCATAAAGTTATGGGTTTCCCATGACTCGGCACCAGCTCCGAGATGAGCAGCCATTCCCCTATACTCCCCGATCCTGTACGTGGGGATGAACTCCATTTCTTTGAGCCAATGCGTCCAGATGCTCAGTGAGCCCGCTCCCACCGATCTCCCGCCAAAATCATGGCCGGTATTCCTATTGTGCGTTATTAGGGAGTTTAATCCTCGCGGAGTAACGAGTAACGCGAATTCTCCTTACTTGATGATCAGCCGGATGTTCTTGTTCCTCGCAAAGTTAACCGCGGCCTGGATGTGCTTCACACTCGTGGCATTAACGACATACTCCGGGAAGCCTCCTCGAGTGCAATTTCCGACGGGGTCCATCAGCAGCGCGCACGTTCTGCCCTGAGACCATTCGGCCAATGCGACGAGCGGCTCGTCGACCCAGAAATGCGTGAAGGACGCATTGGTAAGTAAGTACTGACACTGTTCTAGGTTGAAGTCGGGACCTTGGTAACAAGCGGCAGCAGCAGGCTTCGGCTGGAGGAGAGCGCCGCCCAGGGTCTCATTTAATCGAGCCCATTCCGTCTCTGGCGGCCAGGCGTTGTCGTCCGGGAAGATCTTACATGGGACAGGAGGGGTAGGGTCCGATAACACTGCGGTCTCGTCACCAAATGCTATAGCGGAGAAATCGCCGATGTCCTCTTCAGTAAGCAAAACGGAATCTGATGCTAGGGCGCGAGGCTTGATCGCCGTGGCTCCGGATAGGAATATGCCCAAGCAAAGGAAAGAAGTGGTCGGCTTCATGATGCCGAGAATTTATTCGCGTTTAGACTATTTTCCTTGCGACAGCTTCCTTCAGAGACTCCTCAACAACCTACCTTGTCTAAACAATACGGCTACGGTGGCCTATGTATATTGCTCGCTTAGGCATGGCCATTCCCGGATACAGCTCTGCCCACCAATGTCACTGGCTAGATTCGATTCGTGGATGATTTCCATATTAACAAGCCACTGGAAAATTTATACCAGCCAAAGCCATTGCGAAATGGGCCGATGCTCGTTTTTAATCACCTAACACTGGCCTGCAGGCTCATTCAAGCGTCGCCTGGCAATCCGACTCTGGTTTATAAGTCATCTAGGCGACAGCCGTACTACCGACGAGCCTGGCGGCTCTGGCCTTGGCGCGCACCCGGCATTCGCTGTAGAGGTGCTGACCCCAGCGTACACGGTCTCGTTCCCGGTTTAGAAGTTCACTGTGCCTGACCTCGGACGTAGGGACCATTTAGAAGCCGTGTGACTTCGGCTAAATACCACGCTCCGCGTAGCATCTGCGACAAGCTTCAAAAGCCACATGTTGCGGCTAGATCCCTTAGATTAACGGTACCAAAACCTGATCTAGGTCGTATTCTTGGCGCCTTTTCCCTTTTGGGGTCGCTTATTGCGAGCAGCGAAGCGCGATATTCTACACTTCTCCTTTCAAATCGCCGAAGCCTCCATATCTTGTTCCCCTTCCACTGCGCAGATAATGATGGGATTGTGATTTTCCGATGCGACTCTACTATGATTCTAGGAACAGCCTCATCGGGTAAGTTAGGCGAACTCCTCCAACGTGCGGCTGTCACACGACGAGTTCCGGGAGCGCGGCACCGCCGACTTTCGTGAAGGGTCTCGAACCCAATGTCAGCGATAGCGGCAGAGACGCCATTTGCGCGTATTTATTCGCCCAGCTTTCTTCCTGGTTTCTTCCACCATTAGCCTCGGCGCGCGGCTAAAGAAGGGCTGCGAGGCCCAACGCTCGAGGGGCGCCACAACCCGGACTTGCTAGTTGGGAAACCCCGAGGCATACTTTCATTGGCGCAGCCGCCGCAGCGCACACGAGGTAGTGACAAACATTTCATCGCGAAGTGGCTTTGTTTTGTATTGGATGACTTGGGAAATAAAGAGGCCAGTAAGGGTTTCTCAATGGTGAGATGGGCATTGATTGACGATGGCTTGTTTAATGCCTCAAGGCTATTAACGTCACATTGTAGCTGTCACTGCCACAACACGTGATATGTATGATGGGAGGGCTCCGATGCAGGTCTTATGGTCTGCTCTACACTTGGAAATGGACATTGAATACTGAATACCAAGAATCATACCGTCCACAGCATTCAGTTAATCTCAAAACCATGCGCGCTATTCGGCGATTAGCAAAGTCAGAGCCTAGGCAATGTGTCAACTGCCTTGGACGTCCTTTGACATGGGCATCCTTCGAAGGGAGCCAACTACAGTTAGAGAGTCAACTGCAGTCAACCGCACAGCATGGCTGTCGGACTTGCGACTTTTGGCACTGCGTTATTCGTTGCTTTCACTCGGATCCGCAGAAACCTGTAAAAATTGAGGAGGGCGAAATATACTTCGATAACCAGCCTTTTGAAGTATTTAGAATTCCTGGTAAGTGGCGAAGCCCTATCCTCTTGTTTGTGCGGCGCCACGGCACTCTACAATATAAACATCGTGCTAATATAATAAGTAGGAGGGGTACTATCTGATAAGTATTTTGGAGTGGAAGTCGGCTGTCTGTTTCTTTCTGAGGGAACATCATCCGAGAGCACCTTTATCAGGATCCGAGACTGGTTCGATGAGTGCAAGAAACATCCTTTATGCAATACAAGAGGATCCCCCCAATTCTTCATGCCAAAGAGGATATTGAGTCTGGCCGACAATCGAGTGTCACTGCAAGAAGGTGCTCGACCAAACCGCTATGCTTGTCTCAGTCACTGCTGGGGCAAATCTAACCCCCCTTTGAAGACCCTTAAAGCCACTATTGAGGAACATAAGAAGGATATCCCGTGGCAGATGTTAAGCAAAACATTTCAAGATGCTGTAGACATCTGCAGGCGCTTAGGCGTTGAGTATCTCTGGATTGACTCGCTCTGTATAATCCAGGATAGCGAACAAGACTGGAATCAGGAGGCTGTAAGAATGGGAGATATTTACTCACATGCACATTTCACTATTGCGGCAACCGCATCGGAAGATGGCTCTGGAGGCTGCTACCGAGATAAAGATCCGGCCAACGTGGATATTCGCACCGTCGTTGAAGGATCGGTGTATCTCAGAAAACAGGTGCCAGAATTATACCCCAAACTATACTCAACCGACTACAGAACTACCCACGCCCTGCTCCGTCGAGCTTGGGCATTGCAAGAAATGCTTCTTTCTCGCCGTGTCATTCATTTTACGGAAACTGAAGTCATATGGCAGTGCGATATGTGTCAACTGGCCGAAAGCATAATGGAATCCATTAGTTTTGCGGCCGATCCTTCTATGTTCTGGAGAGATTTAGTGAATGAGGGCAATTACAAAGAGAACCAATGGAGAAGCCTTGTAAGCGAGTATTCGGGTCTCCAACTTAGCCTTGAAAGTGACAGGCTGCCCGCTTTGGCGGCTATCTCCCAACGCGTGTATCAAGTAAAGGCCACTCAAGTCCGACAAATGATTGATCACAAACTTGAAGATGATTGCTTCCTAGGAGGGCTATGGTTAAACTCACTTTTCTTAGACTTGTTATGGACGAGGCATGACCCAGTCAAGCCTGAAACAGTTAAGAGAAAGACAGAATACGGCATGCCATCGTGGTCCTGGGCATCTCTCCAAGTACAGGTCGAGTGGAAGAACATGGACCTTGCTAAACCCCTAGGATGCGTATGCTTGGTGGCTGCGAATGTGGTACCGATAGAATCCCCGTACCTCGGAAAATACTCACGAGCTGAGCTGATTCTCGAAGGACCTGTAATTCGCACCACGCTAAAAAATCTGGAAGGTGACGAACACGGCTGCGGGTTTTACCAAGATTTCGAGCTCTCCGACAGCCAATTGACCCTACTACCACTCGCACTAAGGGAAGAAACTGTATCACAGTACAGTGATCCACAAAAGGGCACAAGTACATTAGAGTACAGAGGTCCTTTCATAATTTTCTTAGTCCTCCGCCGAAGAGAGGACGGTAGAACTTACGAAAGAGTTGGCGTATTACAACACCTATTAAAGAAAAACTGTTTGGATGTTCAACGGCGCCTTTCAAGGCCTAAATGGATTGAATTGTATTTGGGGGTTATGGGGGTTTACCCTCTTTCCCCAAGTTCCCCAGAGTCTCGGGACTTAAACACTATCGAATCAAACTTGTCTAAATTGCCTAGGGAGGAGGTTGTTATTACCTAAACCTGAGTCCTAGAAGCATCTTTCAGACTTTCGTAGTCACTTTGTAACGTATTCAGGTAGTCACATCACGAAGAGACGCGGAGGGAGGGCAATATCTGAATAAACTCTGATTACGAATAACAGACGCCAGTCCGTGATCCTAATATACGTCAACCCCAGATCAAAGCAGAGTAACTTCCCGTGCCAGCAAAACCTGCCAGTCCCCATTACTCCCATTCACAAGGAGTATATATAATACAATATCTACAAAAGGCCAATGCCAGTGCGGGTTTGATACTGATCGTATCGCTCAGTGGTCGAATTGTCGTTCCGCCGGGCCGTCGTCCTGTCTGCATCTTCCACGATTAGGCACAGCAGAAACAGGAATAAGGTGATTATGTTCAATGCTGTATGCGAGTCGACCGGTGAGCAAAATACCTAAGCGTCTCACTATGCCTTATCACCTGGCAGGCAGTCTTTCTCGAGGTGTCTCTTCTCGTCATCGCGGTAGCACTCCCACGAGCAGTATATCGTATCTTTGCAGCGCTTGCAGATCAAGGACGAGACACCGTCCTTAGGTTTCGTAGCGCCACAGCCACGACAGGACGTGTCGACAACTTCCTCCACGAACGGCACCGGGAACGTCGGGCTGATGGCTACACGCACGGCGTGCTTCGACGCGATCTTATCCCAGCCTGGTACGTTGGTGAAGCCCGAAGGATCGAATTGGCCGTTGCCGCAGGAGCACATGAACTGCTCGCCGGGCGTCGTCGTCAGCGGGACCGTGGCGCCGGGCTCCTTGTACTCGCAGTTTGGGCTGTGCAACCACGTACGGCAGCGCTCCGCAAAGGCAGGCAGCACGCGCTTCCACAGCGCCAGCAGCTCGTCGTTGACGTCAATGGCGCATACTTGTTGTCTGCTTAGTTTTTTGAGGAAGGTCTTCAGCTTGCCTGAGTTGAGGAGTTGTTCCGTAAGAGGAAGCACCGCGGCGTCCATGACGATGGACGCTTCTGCACCGTGGAGTAAGATGTCTTGAACGAAGATTACAATCTGTTCGTTGCTCGGTTGGGATACGAGCACCAAGATACCCATTTGATCCCCCCTCAGACCAGAAGCTGCTATGAACATTTCGGACACGGACTGCTTGAAGCCTATTCGTATCGACTTGTGCTTGCCGCCCTCGCGAAGGATGCGCTCACGGACAGAGAACTGGTGAGATATGAGTGTCTCCACCCATTTATTAGCTTTCGCCTTGGATTTGTCGACGTCAAGCCTCGGAAGCGTGTCAAGGCTCACAGAGTAGCCACTCAGTACAACGGGAAGTGAGCCACTGGCGAGCGTTATAGGATACAGATACGCCGATAAAATATCTGAATCCAGGGGAGAAGCTAGTGAAACAACAACGTCTGCGTGGCTAGACGTGCGTGTGTTTCGTGAACTTATGTGGTTCAGCACAACTGGAACGGGGAATGAGATCGAGTGTACTAAAGATTCATCCGCCGTTTCTAGCTTCAGGTTGATCATCACTGGTGAAATTTGCAGTGGCTTTAGCACTGCTCCAGCTAACCTTAATGCTTTCGCTCGCCGTGAGGACGAGAAGTCCACGTGAGCGCACATAGAGACAAGTTTCGAGTCTTCAAGGTTTACAGTTATCTTTGCAGTAAACGGCTCGTTGTCGTTGAGGGTCCTAATGGCTGCACCTGTGGCTGTTCCTTCATCACACCTAGTTGAAGGATACCCAGACATGTTTGGCTCGTATTTGGTGACAAAGACATTGGGGTCGTTCAGCTTTGCGTAAAAGAAGATGGCAGGGACTTGCTCTATGTCAATGACATTGTAGTTGACCAGCGTATAACAAAAGCTAAGCCCAACAATTAAATCCTTCGAGTCATCTTCAAGAGCCTTCGACGCCACATAGTAAGAAGCTACTACTGGAGCCGTGTCAGAGGGATCCTGATTGATAGTGACTGAGTAATGGTCGTCTTCTGGTTTATGTGATGTTTGGACATGCCCGAAGGCAATGTGGACATTGCCAAAGCTGTTAATGAAGTTGTTAACGACTTTGCCTACGCCGACGATACCCTCAAGCGCCGGGGGATTGATCTTTGCTTTCTTGCGGCGGTACATAGCATCGTCGAAAAGCGCCCTCGGTACGACAAGGGTGACGCAGACTGCCTCGGGTACATGCTCCCATGCGAAATGCCCACCTAGGTCGGGGGTTGATTGTATAGGCCCCTTAATGGAACCATCCGTGTACAGACCATTCATATGGAGTTGTAGGCAGAGTCCCTGCCAATGATTGTTCCACAAAAAAGTCTTGGTGCCGCTTTCGCGTACCATTTGCAAAAACTGTTTCCAGAGAGACTCCCAGTCCGTCGATACGCTTGCTTTGACGCGTCTTCTAAACGCAGCAAAGCTGCCCCTATCGAACAACGGGTATGAGTTCTCCAAAAACTCCTGGTCAAAGGCATCCTCATCGATGCTTAAACCATGTCTCAGCATCTCCCAGCTCTCCTGCTTAAACATATTTTTATATATTTCAAAAATAGTTTGCGCCAACGTATCTGGGTGGACGTGAAGGGTGATGCCATGCGCCAAGCTTGGTTTCCAAGCAAATCTGTGATGCGATAGTTGAAAGGATACCACAGAACCAATCATGGCCTCGTCTACACACGACACGGGTGTCGCGTTCGTCGAGTACTCGGCCAGGAAGACGCCGAGAAGAAGCGACATCGTGGGGGCATGCCCACAGAGAAGCCCGTCGAGCTTTTCGTCTGCTGTGTGTCCTCGTTTAACATAGGCTTCTGTCCATAGCGTCGAGCTCGCCGAGGCTTTTAGCAACGGTGCTGTAGCTACGAGCACGTTCAGTGTGTGCAGAGTGTCGGCTAGGTTCGACGTGTCTACTACATCGAATTTCGTGGGCTGGGAGGTTGTCAAATCGAACTTGATAGGCGTAGCATCAAGCTGTCGGTGATATAGATTTGTATCGGAGGCCCGGGTAGTCTGTAGTGCGTTACTCAAAGACAGGGCATCGGATACGATGAATCTAATCACGATGTGCTCCTCTCGCGCAATCTCTTGGAAAGCCAACACCCAGTTATCGAATTGAGTCTTCGCCGCCGTAACAATACTGAATGCATCAGAATCGCCGCCGCAGGGGTGAAGGGGAGAATCGTCTTTGAGTTCTGCATAAGCCGTTGCAACATGAAATCCTAAGATCGGGTCGGTGCTGTAATGAAGAACGGTGTGCTTATAAGTGGTATCGACGAACAGCGGATTAGGAATCGTCGACAAATGTTTCGTCAGCTGGCCATTCTTCCAGTAATACTGCCACGCTCGTAGGCCTTGTTCGTCTTTCCCTGCCGGGAACGATAGCGGGGCCGCGGATCGCGAGGTCGTCAAAGTCAGCGGTTCTTGTTGGCCAGGCTTACCAGGCAAAGTCATTCTAAGACGCTTGGTAAGCTTTAAGCCTTGCTTGAGCTTCTTCTCGCGGCTAGACAAGAAGTAGGCATACTTCTGCCATATTTGCCTCACTTGTTCCAGTGAGTTTTTGTCGTAGAACTTCAGGAGGGAACCATAAGGCCCCCCAACCCAGTCGTTAACACTCTCAGACAACTTTAGTAACTTCTGGGCCTGAGCTTCAACTATCGCCAGCTGTTCCTCGTCAATATAAAGGTCGAAGTAAATCTTCCACAAACATTGAGGGTCGATTTCATCCTTAAGGAGAGAAATAACGAGGACGTTACGAGCTGAGATGTCTTAGTTAGAGAATAACTAGGCATCGTAGGGTAATGTACTAACCTATGACAGTGGGATCGATGTCACAGCAGGTGATATCAATATTTCTGGCTGCTGTCTTGAGTATTAGTTGGATGTAGGATGACGAATTCACTTTGGAGGTGGTTTATGTGAAGGAGACGAAAGGAAAAGGGAGACTTACGAAGTCCGCGCTCCGAATACGCGGTGAACAATATATTTTGGATACCTCCACACCCCAGAAGGAGTATGTCGGCATCCAGGCCTTGCGGCAAGCCTCTAGTGAGGTTCACCGCAGGCGTACTGCTCAAAGGGTGGAAAGTTGGACCCCATGGGATGATAGTAGGAGCCATCTTGCCGGTTAATCGCTTATCGAAACATTTGTAGAAACCGGATAGCTGCCAATCGGGGCCAAATATCTGCCAAACGGGAGTTATTGGACGCTAGTCCCCAAGCGGAAGTGGATACTGCCAAGTAGGAGCTATTAGACGCTAGTCACCAAACGGGACTTCCTGGTCGCCAAACGGGATTCAATATCGGCTGAGTGGAAGTTATCAGACAAGTGAGGCTTACTAGAGATTTAATGCGGGAGTCAGGGAGTTATTAGGCGTAGTCGGGAAGCGAGGTGTCTGCTAAGCCGGAGTGATCAGACGCTGGTCACTAAGTGAGATTTCCTAGTCGTTAAGTAGAACCTTGCATCGGCTTATCGGGATTCGGTATCGACTATGCAGGTCTCTATATTGGATAGTCGGGAGTTGTTAGACGCTAGTGTTCAAGAGAGGTCTCTTATTCGTCGAAAGGGATTCTCACCTCGCCAATCGGGGTTTATAGTTGCCAAGCCCAATTTAGTAGTCGCCAAATGGACGCCAAAGAGATTCGTTAATCGTCAATGGAGATCCGTTAATCGTTAACTGAGATTTCGTTAATCGCCAATCGGGGTTTATCGGTCGCCAGTGGAGTATTTGTAGGAATAGGGGGAATACTGACCGGCGACGCCTTTCAAGGCACCTCAAAATTAACAAGAAAACAGATCTCCCAAGCTCAAGAAAGCCACGCGAAAAGAATTGGAATCAGAATCAGAATCCTGTAATGGTCTTTGTGGTGTCTTGTCGAAGAGCCGGTACGGAGAATTAAGAAGTTTGGGGCGGCGCGGGTGCTTCAGCTCTAAACTTCAGCTGTAGGGGTGCTAGCCCAGCGACCTTACAAGACGTACCTGCCGTTAACCCTGCTGCACGATCACTGGCAGCTGGGTAACGGCTGCCGACCCACTGGAGTTTAGCGGCTCACTCCGCTACAGGGGAACAGGTAGGCGCTGCCAATAGCGACGAGCCCTAATAAACTTCTAAACTTCTACCGACGAATCCCATGTACCATTTCAACCCGCCGAGACCTCAGTGCTAACGCCCGGTATATTAGGGGTTTACAACTTGATAGAAAATACTGGGAAAATTTTATTTACCTTTGTGACTTAATATTATATACCTAACTCTATAAGCCTCAGATCTGTATGGTCTTCAAATAAAACCCCTACAGAATACACACATCTATAGGTAAGTTTCTGGAGCTGTGAAGGTCCCTACACCGGTGGGATGTACACCCATTGAAACTTAGATATCACGAAGCAAGTGAATGATAGCTTCAACCACAACCCAATTGTATTTTGATCCTATAGAAACTCACACGAAGCACAGCCGCCACGATTAAAAGACCGGAAAAGACCGCGGCCACTTTCAACATGCTATTTCAGCGCTCAAACGCCGAAACGACCCGTCCCTAACCCCCTTATTTGTGAAGATTCGCCCTTTTCCACACTCCCGACCGCCCTCCCCCCAAAGTCAATGTAATTCCACAGTATCGTACATGAATTGATTCTGAAACCCGACCCGAAAACGATGAGCTCGGTGCTGAGCCCGAAGGTCAAGTATTACACGCAGGTATATTCTCTCTCTTATTAGTTGTGGCCAAACTGACCCGGTCTGTAGTATCCCGCTTGCTTGCTTTCCTCCTGACCAGGAAAAGACAAAGATGAACAATAGTGCTTCGAAATCAGAGAACGCCGTGAAAAAAATAACACCACGCCGCGAACTGACGAATCTCCTTCCCGACCCGAGGACCGGCCCAGCTCAGCTGCTGCCGAAGAACAAGTCGTCGTTATTAGTAAACATGTCGACGCCGTCGAACGCCTCGTCGAACTTGCTGTCGGAGCCGAGCATCAGCAGGCTCGAGTCGTTGTTGGTGAACTGCAGCAGGATGTCGTCCTCGTTGCCGCCGTCCAGCCCCGCGAAGCTTGGGATGCTGGATGTCCCGATCGCCGTGCTGATCGTGATGTCCGTGCCGCTGGAGTTCGGCTCCGGGTCGAAGTACCGGTTGCCGGACGGCGGGGACGAGGAGCGCGACAGCTCGGGTAGCTCGTTGTAGTGGCTGGCCACGCTCTTGGCCGGCGACGCGGGTTGAGATGACATCGCTTCTGCGACGAGGTCCTGCTGCAGCGACATGTGCGACATCTGCGAGAGATACGAGTGCACGCTCGTCGCGGATGGCGAATGCCTGCTCACGGGCGTGTCGTCGGCGGTGAGACTGGGCATGGGGGCTGAAGAAGAACAAAGCCCCTGGAGGGAGCTTGGATTCATTGTTGTTCCGCCCATGGACACGTCCATGATGTCCTCCAGCATGCCGAAGTCCGGCTCAACGTTTTCCGGAGAGTTGACCGCGGAGCTGTCCGACCAGCCGGACTGCGACGATGACACGGATGATACGGACTTGTTCTTCCGGATGGTGCGCAATGTTTTGTTCTTTCGCTCATCCATATCGGGTCGGTGCTTTCGCGGACGTCCGCGCTTGACCACTTTCCTTACCACGCCGTCGAATGCGCCGATGCACATGCCGCGTTGCTTGTGGCGGGTAAGGGCGTCGTGGCGAGCGAAGCTGTTGCCACATTCGCACGGATACGGCTTGATACCGGTGTGGATCTTGGCGTGGCGCTTGAGATCGTGTTGTCGGACGAAGCACTTTGAACACGTTGGACACATGTACTGGCGATCGTTGAGATGCGTCTGCACGTGAGACTTGATGTTCTCCTTGCGTCCGAACTTCTTGTTGCAGTCTTCGAACGTGCACGTCCACTTGTTGTCTCTGGGATCCGGCCCCGAGATGAACTGGTGGATGTCTTCCATTGTGATTCCTGTCGTCGTCTTGGTCTTCTCAATGTCGATGCTGGCGATGCTCGCCGCACTGGCCATGCTGGCCATAGACTCATTTCTGCGGTGCGAAGATCCTCGGTGAGACGGTTTCTCGCCCGAGAACGACCCTTCGCTGGGAGGCGCGTCGGATTCTATGGTCACCGATTGCATACCTGGGTTGAAGCTGAAGGCTGCGTTGAAATCGCTCATGTGCGGCGTTACTGGAGTGGAGTGCTCTGAGTAGTCGGAGCATGCACTCAGCGCTTGCGACGACGACGGAGGAAGACCATCAAAGGAAGTATCAATTCTGAGACCGTTGGTACCAACAGGTCCCATGTTCAAAAAATCAGCCATCGGGTCGGAGGGTTGGTTGAATGTCTCCAGCAGAGGCATTGTGTTGCCTCGGTTTGGCATGGGCATTGATACTTGGCTTTCGGCAGCCTGCCGCATCTCGTCGAAAGTTGTCCTCGATCGCTGGTTTGAAGATTGCCTGGTTGGCTTGACTGTTTCCTCCATTGACTCATCATACCCATCCGAGAATCTCTGTGGCTGTTGGCTGTGCTTAATGGTTCTATCATGTGGAGTTTCCATAGGGGTAAGTGGGAAATAGTCTTTTCTCTGTTAGTCTTATATATCGATGTTGTTGTTTATGTGATGTTACTAACCTGTAGCATTCTGTCTAGGTGGTGTTAGGGGTCTCGGGACTTCGATTCCTAGCGTCTCGAATTTGGAAACCCTATCCATGATACCGTTGCTAATTCGACGAGAGCTTCTTCTTGTGCTAGAAGTCTCTCCCTCGGAGATCCATCCAGTCCCACTTGTTGGGCTGTCATGGAAGTTCACGAATGTTGGCGTGGATAGGGCACTGGACGGGAACTGGTCAAAGTCCTGAGACGTGGACACATTGCTGGAGAAGCTCTCCTGATTTTTCTTCATGGCAATATTCATCGAGCCATTGTACATGTCAAGGTTCATCTGTAAGTCTTGGGGGTTTGGAAGGTTACCAAAACAGTGCCCTTCAAAGCTCTGTGTCCTTGGTGTCCCGTGAGGGGATATTAAATAGTTCTCGTCGGTTGCCAAGTTCGCGTATGCTTGCTGGGGGCCCGGGCGTGCTCTGCGTTGCTGCTGCGCTTCTCGCAGCACATGCTGTGATGTGATTGATCCTGTATTGTTAGTAGTGTTACTTACCGTTTGAAATTCCTGTCGTGTAGGTACGGTCGGGGATTGCATCTGTCGTTGTTGGTGTAGTTGTCTTCGAGTATCCAGACTCATGCCCCGGCGATGGGACATTCGTGCTGCTCGTTGTTGCTGATGTTGTTGATGCATGTTGGACAGGTTGTTTGCGATCTTGGTCGTTTCGAAGCCGGTGGGTGTCGAGTTTTGTCGTCTGTGTTGTCGGTTCCGGGCTTGAAGACCGCCTTGGGGCGGATTGGACAGCATCGTGATGAGAGTCGAGTTCGGAATGGGAAGTCCGTTGTCGATAGATCCTGGGTTGCCAAATGGGCTATCAGTTGGTTCCGAAACTGCATCTACCCGTTAGTCCCAGAGTTTCCGGGTCGTCTAAGTTGAAGATGACTCGAAAGGGATTGTTTACTCACCTCACGCAGCGCAAGCCAGTCTGGCCGGGCAGTTGACTTAAGTCGTCTTCAGCAGCAGCAGTTGAACTTGGCAGACGAGAACTAGATGGGTGTAAGTGGTGCCTTATTCAGGCAGATAGTTATGATATCAGTGAGATGACAGTCTCGCTTCGCAGACTTCTCTTTGAACTGAGTATTTAGACTCTAGAAGAGTTGAAGATATCGTCTACGACGATTCAAAGTGGATATTTGTTAGATGGATGATCTTGCTATGCAAGATAAGGTAGAGGTAGGCAGGGAATTGAGGAGATGTTGTAGATAGTGAATGCAGCTTTGCGAAGTTCCAGGTAAAAGTCGCAAGGGTAGATGTAGCTCTGTGTTGACTAGACTTACATCTGGTTGCCATGGCGACAAGCAATAGGCAGTGTCTCGACAGGCTTGTCGCAAGACATTGGCCAATGAGGGATAAGCACTAACAGGTTCCTAGTTCTCACGCCAACCAATCAACATATGATGCATAGCCCGATCGAGGTTAGTGATGTTCGGCGGCCCGCATAGGCTCCGCCTAGGCTGCCTTAGCACTCTGCAGGCCATGAGCCGATGCCGATCTTGGATTTTTGCATTTTTCCTCACGAACTCAACGTCATCGCACTCGGACGAACAACATACAATTCCAGCTTAATTATAATATCCATTTCCCACGTTCACCAGACAATCAATAAGTGGACTTATATGTGGCATGCTATGCATTTAACCCTCCCAGCAATTTACTCGACGATCTAGATTTTCTTTGATCTAGATCATCTCGATTTCCGATTCCCTTATCCCCTTTGCAACCTGTTGGTTCTTCGTGCCGTGTCAGATAACAGATACTAGCAGTCTCAACATTTCGGCAAGGCTTAGAACAAAGGGATAGTTGTCGCCAATCGAATTGTTTTACCGTTTTTACTTCTGACCACGAAACCAGTGAAATTGCCTAGTTAAAGGGAGAGCGCAGAAGCAAATGTAACGAAACAGCGTCCAGCCACGACAATTGAAACCTCTACACACTCCACCTTCATATGTAAAAGCTAGCAGTAGGCCATCCCCTATGAAAATATCTTGCGGGTTTATTAGCTTCACCATTGCGTGACACCCTGGATTGAATTTGCGATGGTCGCAAGTGTCGTTGGTCTACCTGAACCATATCACTGACGGTCAGCAAGCTGAGAATTTCTAATTGGAACGTATCCGCGTTTCATACAAGGTAGACACTTGTGGATAACTGTCTTGCGTTATTTTTAAATCGCAATACGTATGAACACACCAATAATACTATTGGTGTGCGGTTTAAGGGCAGACCTTTGTGAAATCGGAGTCTTGCGTACATGTTCATTAGAGCTAACATCCAGTGGCAATGGAAGCTTAGCTCAGCGTCAGGTGGCCGGCGTATGAATTTCGGGCCACCCTTCAAATGTCGCATTCTTTCAAGGCATCGATAACGTTATAAACTCCATTCGTTACATAAATACCCAGATTTATTACATTTAAGAAATTCATCCAGTCATAAGCCCTAATGCGGATTTCCGCTGATACGTAACTTTTTAAGTTCGAGACTTGTCGGATATCACTTCTCGGAAACTTTCCTAGACATGAATATCTTCCCAAAAATCACCGCGCGGCTTAAAGGATATGTATGGTCCATCATGAGCAGTGTTGAAAACGTCATATAGTTGGAACTCGCCTGGTCGATTCCTCCCTGGTCCCAAGTCGGCTCGTCCGGCACCAATGTTGCTTTGCGGGCCTGTAGGCACCTTGAAATCAAAGTACCATAACGTTTTTGCGAGGACTAGACTGGTTTCAAGGTACGCCATAGGCTTTCCAGCGCATGCTCGCGGGCCAATCGAAAACGCGGCGAAGGCTTCTCGCGTCAGCTTCGCTGCCTCAGGGGTATCTGGGTCCAGCCAGCGCTCGGGCTTGAAGGCGAACGAATCGGGAAAGTACTCCTCGTTATGGTGAAGGGAATATGTGTTGACACCAAATATTGTTCCAGGAGGGATGGGCTGACCGTCGATTATTAGGGGCTTATCAACGTCGTCGTGGGGAATCCTTTCTCTCCACAGGATCCCCGGTGCCGGTGGAGATATGCGTAAAGCTTCATCGATACAAGCCCGAAGATATCGGCAGCTTGTCAGCTTCGGGCCAGTTATGTTTCCACCACTGGTAAATGTAGACCGAATTTCATGGGCGAGCCTGTTGTAAGATTCCGGATTCCGCGATAGATAGAAGAAAAGAGCGCTCATGACTGTCTTCGTCGTTTCGCCAGCTTTACGCAGCGTCTCAACGCATTAGGCAACATATCGACATAGGTGCTTAGGCTCCTGTAAAGGTCACTCACCTGCAGTTAAGAAGTTGTTGGCTTCAGCCCAAAGTTCGCTTTGCCGCAACCCGCCAGACTCTGCATCCAATACATCGGCAATAAAGGAGTAGAGGTCATGCCTCGCATGTGTATCCTCCGCCATGCGAATAGTCACGATCTTTTCCATCATGTTCAAATATTTCCGACGCATTTTGCCGCCAAAGATGACAGAAATCCAACGGACCCGTGCCCTTAGGGAGAAGTAATTGTAGTAGAGGTTAGCTCGGGGAGTCATAGCGTCTAAGACTTCAAGCATAAATAGGTTCTCGTCGCCTTCCTGCAGACCTAGCATATATCCGAAGCCGAGAAGACCGGCGACGTCCATTCCAAGACGCCTAGTTCGATCGGACATATTCACTGCACGAGAGCTTTGTGCGGAAACCAGTATATGTTTGAGGAATATGTCAATCTGCTCAATCATCTTCGGTTCGAAAGTATGCATCGATCGATCCGTGAGAATTTGGCCGACCAGCTGTCGCCTGGCTCGGTGAAAGCTTCTATCCGCGGCGGTGAAGATATTAGGGACAGGAAGACCGGGACTCAAGGCAGTATACGCCTTGGTCTTTGTAATACGATCATTCTTGTAGATATCTGAATCTGCTTCAGTACTTGGAAGCTGCGAGGTTTATCTGAATTGGAACCTCACCTCGAAAAGCTGAGAGGGAGCTGAAACCCAATTTATTCGGCCCTTGCCTAATGACCTAACCTTGACCATCAAGTTACTTGAATAAATCCATACATTTAGTACATCATGCCACTTACCATATTTGAGGTGATTTTGGCGTGTAATTAGGTGTAGGCTCTTCCTGCTGGCATAAAAGCCGTTATAAGCGTCTGATAGCTTAGCTAGGAAGGGTCCTGGATAGCCGCTTAGAGGATGGAGGAATATCTGATAGGAAACGAATAGCAGAAGCTAGGGTTTGATATACTTAATCAGCCATCGCTCCAAATTGGCACGGAATTCATTGCTGCTCACAAAAGTGACGAAAACAGGCACGGCATAGTACGGTAGGAAAGATAGTAGCGCGCCTAGAGACGTGATTGTTGCGGCCATAGCCAACGATAAGTGTGCCAGTATGTCGGTGGGCTTCATTAGTTACTCGTCCAAGGCGATAGTATCAGGTAAGGTATGGGTTTGAAGAGATTGTTAACTCTTTGTTCTCCCTTTGGGTCGATAATTGTCACGACACGTGTGCATGGAGATTTGTGTAACCAACGCCTGTCATCTTTCCGCCCTCCCGGCTACGGTTTCATGACATGCCGCGTTTGCCACAATCAAAAAGAAAAACATAGCGTACATAGGACATCGACTGCCTAGAACTAGGCGACCTTCACCACTACGTCCCTCGTATAAGTCTTGGGTCATGAAGAGGTAAACTACACTATAATTTGCCTTGCTACTAAGCACATTTTTATGAAGCATATCCGTACCATCCCTATGGTCGTTAGCCGCATGAAGAGTAGTGCCTAGCTAGGCAGCCTTTCGTCTTGTAGTGTCAACTATGATGGCGCAGAAAACTCGTCTAGTATACTTTCTACGCCTGCGAAAGACAGCTCGACCATCACCTCGTTCCATAGAAGTCTAGCAACATGATTGCCCTCGGGTTTATAGGTAAAAGGTGCGAGACTTAGGTGATAATTAGCGGTTGTGTTGTGTACTGTAGGGAGTTTAGGACTTACGGCTCTAACTTGCCGTCTTCGATGTATTGGCCGTGTGCATTTGAGCCAAATTTCACAGCACCGGCAACGATTGTTCTGGCTCCCAGCGTAGCCGACCGACCGAAGATGTACTTCAGAACATCGCCAATATAGTCCCCTGGGTTCCACCCCGGAAGGCGACCCAGGCTCGTTCCGTATGTCAGGCCTGGATTGGGCATAGTGATGATGACAATTGAAGGGTGAACCCGCTTAGCTAACTCGGAAATCATGAGTTGACTGAGTAGCTTGGAAGTACAATACCGATCCCAAAAGTCGAACGGCTCTGGCTTATCAAAAGTAGAGAATAGGGGCTCGGCACCATCTGTCCCTGTGAACTTGGACCAAGAAGCCACATCCGACGATACCACAACCAAACGCCCAGGAGACTCGGAAGGTACTTTAGGCCTAAGACTGGGGAGAAGCAAGATTGAGAGTAACAGGTTTGAAATAACGTTGACCTGGATGGACTCTTCGTGGCTCGAAGATGGGGCCGGCCTGGCAACCTCATATTTCTGCTTGAAGACACTGGCGTTGAGCACTGCAATGTTCAAGCGTTGTAATGTCTTTGCACGCTCCGCAAACGCAGTAATCGAATCGTAGGAGAGGAGGTCCAGATTCCACACCTCAATAGCACCGTCTTGAAGCTGGCGGCCAGACAACAACTTGGCCTTTGCTCGTTGTCCCTTTAGGTCGCTTCGGACAGCGAGTATTAATTTCGAGAGGCCCAAGTCAAGCAACTGGCGGGCGCACTCGAAGCCAAGCCCAGCGTTAGAGCCAGTAACTATCGCCGTTTCCCCTTTGAGGTCGACGTCTCGTATCGGGGGCGGGGTAATGAAGAATTGACGCCACAGGTGGGCACGCACTGTCGCCCTCTTCTCGGGCGGACTGTCAAATGGATAGTCGGTAGACATGTTAAGGGGTATCGGAAACCAAAGCAGATAAGTGTAGAATTTCTAACAACGTGCTCTGTCAACCATAGTAACGAAGAAAATTGCTTTTCTCCTGTTAGCCCATCGCGAAATACGTAGAGCGCAACCAATCAAAGTCCCTACCTAGGTAGTACGAGATCCGGCTCTATTCCTTACCTAACCTAATGTGAGCTTAGGTACCTGTGTACCTGCCAATAAAAGGAGGCATGCTTCCTTAATTACAAATGATCAATACTTGATATAAGAATATTTCTCATCTGATATGTAATATTTCCTGGTGTAACGGAAACTTATAAGACCAATGGCAATCGGATCCGATGGCAATTACATGCCGTCCCGCATCGCATCCGGGTGGGTGTTGTAGCATCCCAGGTTACCCAGATCGATCGGCCCCCACTGGAAGCCTATCTTGACGTTAGGGGGGCGAATATCGTGGCAACAGGGCTATGGCGTTAGACTCGGGGTATTACTAACGATAGGGATCGACCTTAACGCTCTGTGATTTACTTTATTTCTTCGATTTCCGCGATACTTGAAACGAGCCCACTGCTGACGAAAAGCACTTCTCGCTCGCCATCCTACGTGCGCAAACGAGCGATCGGGTAGATCGGCGAAGCTCCTGGCTAAGTGTGTGTGGTCGATTATCTGAGAAGATATGTGCACAGTCTGCAGTTGATCGACAAGGTTCTATATCATTGCAAAAGTCGCCTTCAGGTGTTAAGGTGCTGTGATTCCCTGAAAGCAGCATCCATTGAGACAAATGCGGTACCCACGCCTATATCAGGCTCTTGCGGAAACCCAAGCATGGCGTATTCTAAAGGCTAGATCTCGCGGAGTGTAGTGCTTCCATATTAGGATTTACTTAGCAAATGAATCCCGAAAACGATCGCGGATGAATGGTGATTGTATGCGTACCTTTTAATCCGACATGCCTGAGTCCCTAGAATTTACAATATTTATGGTATGTGGTATTATTATCATAAGGCTGGCAGTTAAGAAAGTGGTGTTGACGCAGCAACCGCATTATGTACAATTTGCACCTGTATTGTACCCCTCCTGAATTAAAAGTTATAATATTTTTTAATCAGACAGTAATTCAACAGTTGCTGGTTCTCCGCTTCATGAGTATACGGAATCCTTGGACATCCGATGGGCTAGTGGACGAAACAGCACTGTTTTGTTTTCTCTTGAGGTTGCTGATTCGAATCACCCCGGGAGACTTTTTTTTCCCGCCATTAAGGGGTTTCTGGTTAGTGGGCTTAGTGGGCTTAGTGGGCTTAGTGGGCTTAGTGGGCTTGGGGGGCTCGATTTTGTTGCCAACCCTCTGAATAAAGTGACAGTTCAGTTTGCCATCGCAGTTTATGAACTTCGATGCCCTGCTCGCGTTCCGCGCGCACTTTACGCAGGAAGCGAAGCATCTTTAGCTCTAAACCTGGGAGTCTCATGGCTCAGGAAACTGCTGTTTCGCGATTTCCAAGAAAGCCAAAAACGCGTCCCGACGGTCCTGGCGCGTGCCGCCATATTTTGTTGACGCGCCGCTTACGTAATATGGTTATATAAGGGCCCGTGATAGGGAGCGACATCATAGAATCCGAACGGCAACAGAGGTTACGTTCCAGCTCGTGATGCATTCGAGTGGTAAAGCACATATAGGTAGCTAACTTGCATTACCAGACTTATTAATTTCCCTATTCAAAGGTAACATTCAAAAGGATGCCCTCCGCCGCCGTAGAAAAGGGGGTGGGGGCGACCCAAAAAGGGGTAGGCTGTTTTCTTAACCATGGGAACAAGACTGAGCTGAACACGTATAACGAATAGATCTAGCGGTTAACTCGCCAATAATAGCTATTTCACATGCATCGTAATGACCAAAAGTAGCAATATGTCTGCGTAGCCTGGCTTGGCGCATTCGAGTCGAAACATTTTAATTATCACAGCCAATAAATGCCGAGAACCTACGCAAACAACCTCTATACTATGTACACAACAACCAGGTAGCAATCCTCCGCGGAGTTTTGGGATGGCATTGCAAGGGTTAAGTGCAAGTATAGAACTTGAGCCGCAAAGGTCTCCGGCCCCGCTACGGTTCTTGGTCTTCTGACTACCTACTTACTGCTTCTTATTCGAGTACATGTGGCGATAGGTTCGATATATCTGCCCACTTCCGATATTTCAGCCAAGCCATCAAATTACAATTGACGTTCCAACAATGGATCATCCATTTCTCAATCCGGACGACGAGCAGTCTGCCGAAAGTAACCGCATGAGGCATCCGGTGGTGGCCAAAGTTCTGCAGCAATGGACAAACGTGCTCGTCAAGGCGCAAGGGGGCAAGCAGATGTCGGAGGAGGACATCAGGCAAGCGAAGAAATGTCTCAAGTATTTTAAGCGCATCGGGCAGAAGATAGGCAGCCTGTCCTTACTTTACCAGTTGTCGGCCAAGGCTCAAGAGACCGGGCTCTCCGGCACGGCGCTGCTAGAGCGCATGGAAGCAGATGGGGGAATGCCGGATATCACGCAAGACGAGAACGATACCGATTACTCGGATGTCAGCTCTATCGGCGCCTACGAGGCGCAGTACGGCTGGCGCGTCGCGCCGTGGAAGGACGAAGATATCTTTGAAGACCTCCCCGAATGCTTTACGCTTAACCTGGACGAGTCGTTCGAGCCGGAAGAGGAGTTCTTCAGCTCGATGGTATGTAGCTGTTCCCGCTGTGGGCTCTGGTTTGGCGAGATGTTAAAAACCTACACCCGGCCGAAATTTTGCGTCGGTTGGGTAGATGACCCTTCTGACCTTAAGTTCTTCAGAGCGAAAGGCCTAAAGTGGCCCGAGGGCGTTAAATACGATAGTGAACATCATAGCGACGATGATGACGACGACGATGAATACGCTTACAAGAATGAAAACGAAGAAATAGAACAGTGCATGTACAGATCGGCGATTCTGATTTGTTTAGGGAGTGATCATGAGCTTTCGCCCGCGACGCCTACGAAGAGAATTCATTTATTAATTAACGATGAGACTGGCACGAGCGGGCGAGACACATTCACAATACGAGCATTTTTTCACGGTAAGTTGGCGCTCATGCTCTTTCACAGCAATACATTGACGCCGTCCGGTCCAGATGATCCCAGCGCAGACCTTTTTACCCCTTTCAGTGGAGGCGTCCACCCCGATCCGTCTAGCCATGAGAACTGGGATCGCGCTAGAGGCTACCTTGCTTGGTGCCAAGAGCATCATCGCCGCTGTCAGCAACGCGACCTAATGTCAAGCCGGGTAGATGGATGGCCCATGCGAGTGGTCGAAGTTGACAGGACCCCTTTGCGGCTTAGAGATAGCGATGACTTGTTACCACACGAAATCGGACGTGGGTACGCGGTTCTGAGCTACTGCTGGGGCCCACCACCGCATGACTACAGCACAGTCCGAGAAAACCTAAGACGACGATACCAGAACGGCATTCTGCTGCAGTCTCTGCCTGCTACGATACAGGATGCCGTGCGCGCTGCGAGAGAGTTAAGCATGCGGTTCCTTTGGGTCGATGGCCTGTGCATCACGCAGGACGATACAGAAGAAAAGGCGGTGGAGATCAGTCGGATGGACCAGATATACACGAACGGGAAGCTGTTAATCTCGGCCGCCAGTGCACGTTCGGCAAAAGACGGCTTTCTCGACGGCTACACCGGAGAATATTTCGACGAAGTGGAGCTTGAGTACGGTCTTCCATTTCACTGCCAGTACAAGGGCGAAAAGGGGGGCGTTGTTCTCGAGAGGTGGAAGGATTCAAGCGAGAAAGGCACCGCACACGACGTAATCCACGAGCGTGGGTGGACGATGCAGGAACATCTGCTATCAACGAGGATCCTAGCATTTGGAGCGAACGGGATGCGTTGGCAGTGTCTAGAAAACTCGAGATTCGGGTCACATAATCAAAGCAGCTTGACCGATGACTGCGAGTTGCTGTCGCGCGCGTCGTTTATGACGTGCAGGACATTGGAGCCGGGGCGGCCTGAATCAGATCCAGAACCCGACGAATGGGCTTTACCGTCTTTTGGCCCGACTGGTGCAGGGGCTGAGTGGGATACCCTGCGCACTCAATACTTAAAACGGCAGCTTACAGTGCAGTCTGACGTCCTACCTGCCTTTGCGGCTGTACCTCGCCAGTTTATTGGCGTCTTTGGGGACGAGTCTGACTACATCGCAGGACATTGGCGAATGCATCTGCCCATGGACCTACTGTGGGATGGCTCCAATTATACCCGAGCCCGCGACGGCACCTTTCCGACATGGTCGTGGGCCTCCGTTAAGCGCGCAACCGGGAATCCCTGGAGTAGCCCACGCTTTTGTACCGGTGACAACAGTCACCTTGGGGTTTCAAAAGCCCAGCTGGTAGACACCGAAACCACTTTCGTCTACCCCTCCGACCCCTTCAACGACGTCAAGTCGGCGAAGCTGTTGCTCTACGGAAACCTTCTCCCCGTCGGCTTCAATACCGCTCGACAGCCCGATATAAACGACATGCAAGTTTTGGAGAACGTAGTCACCGAAGTTATTTGCTTCGCAAGGCCCACGTTTGAGTATCACAAGGAGTGGTCCAAGATCGAAGTGGAATTCGACAGGTACTACAGCCACATGGACCGAGAACTCTTTGTTGAAGAGCTCATGAAGCCGCAGGATCGGACGACTATACCGGAAGACACCGAGATGGATCAGAACCCGTGGTCAGGCTTGTATCTCCTCGAGCTGGCACGCCACGACGAAGGCTCGAGTCCTGGCTGCTTTATGTATTCAGAGGGGCTCATCGTACGCATGCAGTCGAGCGAGAAGTACGGGATGGCTTATGAGTTCATTCGGATGGGGACATTTACCATGGGCTGTGACTGGTCCTGTTGGGACCACGATGATGACGACGACGAGAACGGTGAAGGCGACGAAGACGATAATGATTACGACGGAGGGGAAAATGGTGACGACGATGAAGGGCGCCTGAAGAGTCTATTCGATCTTCGAACGCCCGAGTACTTATGGTTAGTCTAGGGATTATGAAGACTTGCTCCTTGGATAATTAAGTGCGAGGAGTTAAGCTACATTGAGCATGGAGGTACAAAGGTGAAATTCAACGGGAGTAACTTTAGGGAAGGAAACCAGCAATTTTTATTAATAGTATTAGCTACCTTAGATACCTAATGTTACCTTGTGACGTGAGCACCTCTGCGAAATACCCATACCTTACTGCCATAGCGGAAGACACAGTCTGGCCCCTATATTCTGCTAGTATTATCCTCTGTAAGAGGATTTGCCATCTTCGGATGTGCTCTGCCCCCCTCTAAGACGTATCGGTTGACCAGCTTCTCGAGACCTTCCCTGTTAGGAGCAATAAACCCTATCATCCTAAGGGAAAGATCAACGTGCCAAGAAGGCCCCATCCTCCAAAGCTGAAATTGTCCGTCTCTGTCACCGCCTTCGAAATGCCCAGCGATGCAGCTCCCAATGCATAGTCGTTTTAGAAGTAGCTCCCTACGAATAGCGTCGAGGAGCGGGATCCATGAAGTGCTGCGAAGATAGATTTCCTGCAGGCGTAGCTCTCTGAGGGTCTCTTTGTGTTCCAGGAGGACTTCCATCATATCCTGCCGCTCACAGACGATGTTTGATAGCTCAAGAGATGTCAAATTAGTCAACGTGGATCCCGACGGCACGATTTGAATTAGTGGGATCATTAGTCGCGAGTCATACTCCCAATCTCCCCAGCCGGCGTCCTCACATGTTTCTGAGTAGCTGAAGTGAATTGCCAGCTCATGCAGGTGTGTAAGAGCTGAAAGGCATTTTCGGAGGACACCGGTACACATAAGATCGGGGACAACGGTGGGATCTAGGACATCGTAGGACCCTCTGCCATTGATGGTGAGATTGAGACATTTGAGGTTGGCGATGGGTAGAAAGATTGTGTGAAGTTGTGCGTCCTCTCGTTCGAAAAAGTCCGAATCAATATGATCAATCTTCAAGGTCTCTAAACTGACTGGGGAATCTGAGAGCACCCGAAGTAGCATTTCTAGATGGCGAATTCCACTCAGGGTCCATGTTAAATCTGGTGGATACCGGAGTTCTTGGAGGTCACTAGCGCGGTAGTATGACCTCGATATAAGCGAGTAATAATCACCGCAGTACAATGTGAGGCGCCGAAGCCGAGAGAATCGTGGGAGAGCAGATAGAAACGATAGGTAGTCCTTGTTTTTCTCCATAATACTCTTTTGCTCGACGACGAGGGCCTTATATCGTGAGTATCCTCCAGCCAGGCGAGGCCACTCCTCTACATAGAACAGTTCCGCAGCCTCTTCGTATTCTTCCTCCGATACTGGTGGGGAAGTCACGATAAGCGGGGCATATTCCAGCGATAGGAGGCAGCGAGCAAGATGTTCTGATTTTGAGCATTCAACCAGCCTCTCCAAATCTCGGTTCGTCATGTACGCGAATAGGTTGGTGGGCAAGGCGAATTGCGCGCCGATTGCCGAGTAGGCCTTGCAGACAAGACGGAAGTTCTTGGCGTCATGGCGCTTTAGGCATGAGCAGATATTGCGTAACACTTCCGTAGGTAGCGAGTCCATGGTTGCCAACGACTCGAGTGGATATTGGAACGAGAGTCGAGTCTGTAGACTCGATGTTGAAGTTAAGAAGGGAAAGGAATTGTTCGTGCGAAAAAAGAGGGGAAATGAGTGTGCGCGTAGTGTTAGTTTCACCTTGATAGCACTTTCCTCAAGTTCTAAAGTTTACCAAGTGCTAACCCTAGGGCAGAGCGGTACGTGCCTGCCATAAGTAAGGTACTTGAGAATCATCTGACTCACATCAGTCCATGTCTCCTTCCACGAAAGAAGCACAAGGCAACATTTGCTGATTGGGTTAATGCTTTAGGTAGGCACCCGGTAACAGGTGAGAATTAATGTATAGCGACTGCACTTTCCAATGACGGCTGTTGAGGTCACCATGGGTAATCTGCGTCGCGATAGAAGTGGTAGGCTAAAACCTAAGCGATGGCGTAGACTGGGGAGTGCATGCCGCAATCTATCCGTCTATTCTAGTAATTATCTATCGTGCCTTTGAGTATCTGATAACTGGTAATAATATATGCCGAGGCCAGAGGGAAGCGATTTCATGAATGCCAAAAACGACGACGCCTTTGACTTGTCGCCTCATATCAAATGCTCGTGATCGCGCCGTTCTAATGCATCGACTTCTAGTCTAGTCGGGCTTAATGATCGAATAGCTCTTTAGACAGACCGTCCGTAGTTCTTTGGGAGCTACATGCTCTTCAATGAGCAAACCGAAAGTCAAGCCTCCTAGAGCCCTGCAGCTTGGTCGTCTTCCTGTATTCGACTTGCTGCTCCTCGGTCAACGCGTTCCAAATGCGTTCTTTTTGCTTGTTCCGCCAGACGTAATAGAGCTTCGTCATCAAGAACACGAGGATGGCGACCAAATTTATCACGAGTAATGTGGTGTTGCCGCGGCGGTATAGCGGTTTATCGTCGTCGCGGTAGATGTAAGATGCGTAAACGTTTCCGGCTTGGACGCTCATCTGATGGCCTGTTAGCTACATAGGTACCTACATACTCTGCACCCCGCCGCGTCGAAGGTAATCTTACATTGTATAGAGCTGCGGAAACTGTTCGCGTGCCAACGTTGTTGGAGTTCTTGGAACACCATCCAACGAGAATGGCATCTGAAGAATTGTCAGTATAAGTTGAGGGTCAAACGTCGGGTAGAATACGAACGGCAGTAGGGATAGGACAGCAAGGTCATGATGATTCCGTAAGTGCCCCATCTATCTTCAACTACCCCTGACCAGAATCTGAGGGCGAATATACATGGTAGAGTCCAGAGTGGTTGCACGATAGCTACTAATGATCTTTCATTGAACCTCTCGGATAATCGGGTCAGTAGGAGGAGATTGATGATATGCATGATGTCCTAGACAGGGTTAGCAACCTAGAGAAGACTACCAACAGGACCTTACTTACCGCTGGGATAGTTAGGATGTTGGTATTAAATGTGCTGAACCCTAGCGATCGAAGGGTAAGGGTGAGGTAATTCTTCGGCGGCGACTGTGGAACATAAGCACAGAAGCCAATCGCGTATAGCGGCCATAAGTCATAATCTTTCAATGCTTCCCACAGCCGCTTGGGAGTCAGCGCTTGGCGATTGTGCATGTCTCCCTTCGAAGGGTCATCGCGAAGGACTCGGTTGACGACGATCGCCTCTTCGCGCTCCGTGAACCAGCCTTTCGGGCGGAACCATGTCTTGGTCTGTACTGCCGACGCGGGCATCATAAAAAAAGACGCGACACCTACGCACAGCGTAATGACACCCTCTACCAGAAACAGCCATCGCCAACCTTCCCAACCAAAAACACCTCTCAGATGCAGCAGCGCGAAGGCTAGCAGCGAAGTAACAATGCCTGTTACCGAGAGTGTTGTCCAAAAATAGCTAAGTCGTATCGGCAATTCGCGCGACGTGTAGAAGTACGAAAGCCAGAGCACTAGGTCAGGAATGAAGCCTCCCTAAATACCGAGTTTAGAACGAGAGCAGGTTATGAGAATTCTATGCGCAAAATAGGGATATTTACCTCGAGAAACCCAAGTAAGCTCCTAGTCAAAAGGAAGGATCCACGGCCGGTTAGGCCACATTGTGAAATGGCGACGAACGACCACAACACCATCTGCATAGGGATCCATCGATCGGGTCCTACGGCTTTTGAAACGAGCTGGGAGGGTAGCTCAGCAAGCAAAAAGGAGATCAGGAAAATGGAGTGTCCATAGTTGTAGTCTGTGTCTTATTAGTAAGATCACATTTACTAGCATACGGCCCAAGGCTTGATTTGAAGCACACATGCGCGAGTTGGGTTATCTCGATAAATGTTAAGAGGTAGCACTTCATACCATTAGTATCCAGGCCGAGGTCGTCTAGCATGTTATCGGATACGGCCTGGGCGAGGTTGCCGCGATCTACTTGTAAGCCGAAGAACATCACGCACTGGGCAAGACCGGGATGTCAGCGGATGCCGGCGCAGCAAGCGGACGGGACGGTCTCATACCGCCCATAAGCAGACTTTCCAGTCGAGCTTCCGAACCAGCTCCTTTTCTTCCCTGGCCGACCACTCGAGTTTCGGGTTGAAGGCATGCCTACACTCATACTGGCAGTCTTCATAGACCTGCCGCCAATACTCTGCAGTTTCTGTGTCCAGAAAAGGATTATCCGACCCCACTACGGGGTCTTCGATTCGGAGACTCTCACCGAGCAGAGAGCTAGAGCTTCGACTCGAACTTGAATCTACTGATCCATAAGTCTTCTGCTCCTCGGGGTCATCCGAGGCAAGCGGCTGATATGACATCTTGGTGGGTGGCCGGCGACGTGTTGGGAGGCTGGACTCTACGACATTCAAATTTGATAATTCAAGACTCAAAACATCATCGCCGATGAGAGAAATACTAGACGAAGGAGATAATGGCGGATTTGCCGAGTGTCTTTTCAAACCCGCCGTGTATCTGGAAGATGACATGGCGAGCGGGACTGGATCCTTTGGGGGCACGGCATTTTTATTGTCGGCAGCAGTTCATATTGCGATAATGTGTCAGGAGGTATTCTTAGATGTGAAAATAGGTGGGATGAATGGCGTGCTAGTCGCTGCTCACGCGGGCGCTTTAGGTGTCTCGAATAGATGTCGACTTATCCTACTAGTGAGGCGCCGATCCTGTAACTGCTGAATGAGGTTGCCAACCACAACGCGTCTGCGGGGTGGGAATACTACATCCAGGTTGTTGGAACTTGAATGGGAATCTAGCGATAGTAGCAAGATGTCCATCTTGTTATCTCCATCAAGGGGATACACTAATACGAATGACGCTTTCCATACATAGATCACACTTATCACGCAGTAAAGGCTGGCGAATGGCGTCGCGTGATACGCGATTGGGTGATTGTGGTTTAGATTTCACCATCTTTGGAATCGCACCGCCATGTCTTCGTCCTTCACCAGCCACTGAATAACTGCGCCTCAAAGAGTATCGGAAAAACATTGCGGATAACTTCCGATGTAGTCAGGGGTTGGGGTCCTTGTCGCAAGATCCACTTTGTACCATGTGATGTCATACTGAAATCTCACAGTCAAAACGAGAAATGTATGACAGATTTCTTGCTAAATCACTTAAGCGTTTCAATACGAGCGCCAAGGTCGTTTCACACCCACATGCCCACTGTTGTCCAGGACTTTCCACCACTCAACTCTCCTCATAGCCGCAAATCGTTACCAAACTGTTCTTCTAAATAATGGATCTGGCCTACACAGCCTACTACTCGTACTGTAGGATACTGTAAGATAGTGGTGGCTCACCAGGCTCAACCCCCAAATTCACTGCCAGTTGGTTGCACAGCCGCCTCTATCTGACGCGTTCGCTAGACACTGTCTCGACTACCTGGAAAATCGCAGGCTGTTGTCGTGGTGAATAATCTAACAATTTTTAAGACTGCTGTTTCCATCTTTTGTTCGGTCTGCTCGGTGTCTTTTCAACTTTGTACAATCAATCGTCTCTGTTTTTTAGTATCTTCTACGTACCTATTAAATTCCTAGTCACGGTTCTCTCGTTTTACAGATCACACTCGCACATACAATCGTTTGGCTTAGTTCCCGCTTCGTGTTGCCTGTGTCTCTATCGCATCTCCATCGCATCCGTCTAAATCGTTTGATCTTTTCTCGGCTGGCTGGAGAAAAACGCAAGATTACTTGACGACATCGAATCTCCTAAACTGAGACCTCACATTCTTCAACACCTCCAAACCGCCACCATGCGATTCTCTACAATCTCCGTCTCCCTCTTCGCCGCCGTCGCTGCGGCCCAGAACTCCACACTCCCAGACCTCGTTTCCCAGTTGCCTTCATGCGCCGCCGGTTGCTTAAGCAGTAGTGCCTCGGACGTCGGATGCGCTACGACGGACTTCACGTGCCTCTGCGGCGACAAGCGCCAGGACTTCATCAATTCCATCGGTCCCTGCATCTTCCTCCAGGCGTCCTGTTCGAGTGACGATCAGACTAGTAAGTCGCATTAGCCAGCCCTAATTTATGTTTAAATACCGTTGAACTGACCTCCTTCCCAGAGCTTACCACTCTTGCGCCCGAGATTTGCGACGCCGCGACGTCCAACCCAGATCCATCCGCTGTCGCTTCGGCCTCCAACATCATCACCTCGGCCATCGGGACCGCGACTCCCACTTCAACACCTGACGCTGCTGCTAGACCGGAGATTGGAATGGGACTACTCGGCGCCGCTGCTCTGGCAGCTTTGGCATTGTAAGGGTGGTCGGCTAGCTAGGCTTGCGCCCGGCAAATTTGGGAAACATGCGACCTCATCATATTAGACTTCACGATCATTAACGACTGGGCATTGGGACGGATGGGTAGAACATCATAGACTAGTAGGATGGGTCGCAATCTGCGAGGCTGGGTACAATCGGAGGTCAACAGTATATACTGGATCCTAGGTTCGAGGTCCGTAGGCCTACAACATACTACGGATGTTTATTAATACACAAGACACTGAATCACTTAATGTTACCTTTGGAATCGTAGATGTTTGCCTTCGTAAAATCGTAGCTGTCGTCTAATCTAGGTACAGTAATAAGCTTTTGGCACCATCTGTTTCTACCCACGTCAGATTCTCGTCCTAATTGTCAACGGACCTATTTCAGTTGTATTAGCTTCGATTCCTACTGGCGCTACCGGCGCTATCTAATTGAGTGGGACAATGAATAGCTTCCAGTCAGCAGTTGCTTTACTCACCCCTTTCGAGCCATTATCATCGTCAGCCACCCTATGAGGCACAGCATGCCCTAGACCCCTTTTACTAGATCGTGATTCATTTGAGCAGGCCAGTAGACGCCCAGGAAAACACTTAATCTTCAAGATCTTCGTCCTTGTAGGTCGATGGATGCTTTGGCTTGTACGGGCGCCCTAATTTTTCGTCTTTGAATTTCGCTTCAAAATCCGTAAAACATTTCTCGGAATGCTCAAGACACTGCTTACAATGTTTTGGCGGTCGGTTGTAATCGGAGACGTAATGCATGGACTTGTTTGATGACTTATCCTCGAAGTATGTGTTTTCGGTTGGAAAGAGCACCGGCATAGTGTCGACATCATCGCTCGTAGGTGATATTGATTTCTCCCCGTCGAGGAGAGCGTATAGGCGGTGGGCATCGCGAGGGAAGCAATAAGCAAGTATGTCCCTAAAGTTGAGCACGCCTCCCTTTGTCCTTGCATGTCGAACAATATCTAGTTGGTAGTCGACGCATATTCCATTCAGGCCATATATATAAATGGGTGTGCCTTCGGATTGGCAGACACTAACCTGGACGATAAGACGGTTGGCGCCTATGACTTCGAAACAAGGAGCAAACATCAAACAGAGGTCCTCTCCTGCCCCGTATCGGAGAAAGAGCTCGATTAACCTATACGGGCCTCCATCTCTTTGACTGTTAAGACCCCGCATTAGCCATTCCGTCCGCTCCCAGGCTGTTTCAACAAATACGATGCGTGTGAATATCCAACTCCATAGTTGATATGTGACAGTATCGTTCTCAGCACCACGAGTATCGTGGTCACGGCGTATCAATTCGAAAGGCAATTTTGGAGATACTCCGGCTTCAAGAAGCATTTCTAACATCCGAAGCGATCGTCTACTCTCCGGTGATCGAGAGACACCGGTGATAACTGCCCTTATGATTTCCTCCTTGGCTTTTGAGTCTGAAACTAGAGTACGCAGTTCGCACAGTCCGCCCCTGTCAAAGTACTCAAAAAACGAGGACCGAGCAGCCATGATCATGACAACCTGATTCGGTAATACCTCAATTCTGAAATTCTTGATAAATGAAACCCTTCTTACCCTCCTGGTAATGAGTTCAAGCCCTAGTGGGATAGTTGGACGGCTAGTTGTTCTCTCCTTATACCTTAGTGCCACGACTCGGTCAATGTTTTCCAGAAAAGCTAAAAAGCGCTCCATTTTTGGTTTGTCACCTCTCGTCCTTAGACTATACATGCTGATAATTTTGTCAGTTAAATATATAAAAGGGCAGCCATCGTCGAATGGAGAGTCCCATACGGTCCGGCGGTCCGAAGAATAGAAACCTTCCGTATCTATAGACTTTGCTAAAGCAAGGAACGACTGGCAGTTCAAATCAAAGACGTCAGTGCCGCCAATATAAGACTGAAGAATATGGTGCTTTGTGCCAAGAAATTCTGCTGCTGTACTATGCATGAGTCTAACATGCTCATCGCCTGGGTAGTATTCTTGCTTTGGGGTGAATATCTCGAGAAACCCTTTGCAGAGCCCATTTATTCGACGACTTGTATTAGTTGCGAATCTTCTGACCTCCTCATCTGATAATGGCTGCGCAGACATGCTCATAGCAAAGTCAGGATTTTCGGCAAAGTCGCTGAGGAACTTGTATTGTAACAAAGGCCAATCTTGGAATGATAAATGATGAGAAAACGACAATATCTCAAATGCCTTTTGACGATCATATTCCGGAATTGAGTCGAAGAGGTGCTGATACAAATCTTTTAATTCCGCCGGGAAGGCGTCAGTCTTCTTTTTGAGGTCCTGGAAGTCATCGCCATTGAGCACGCCTTGCTCGATAGCTGCTAAGACCACACGAACCCAGAGGAATACACCCTGGGCTTTGTCGACTATTACATCGGCTATAGTGTTGAGATCATCTTTGCTGATAGAAGTAGACAAGTCGCCGATGTCCTTGAAATTATCCTTAACAAAGACTTGAATGTCGTCCCGTGTCCATTCCTGAATCCGAAGACGTGGGCAATCTTTGAATCCAACTTCGAACTCGTTCCATTCTCGGCTAGACACGCATATCTTGATGTTGGCAGAGTTACCAGCAGTCCAACCTATGATTTTTTTGATCAACTCGATAGGGCGCCCTTGATACTCGTCCAGCCCATCTATGAAGAGAACCATTTTGCACTTTTCGAAAACTCGACTATCTTTGAGTAAGGCGTTGAATACTGAGTCCGTCGGGACATACGTAAGGTCCCTGTAGTCTGACTCCCAGACCGAGGGAAACGCAATTGGAATTAGGTCCGGTGCTATTGTCAATATTTGGTGAAGCAAGCAATTCCTCAGCCCTGTGAGGTTCTTCTGCTCCTCTTCTCCCCACCGCCAAAAGAAGGCCTTCGCGCAGATCAGACGCTTTTCTCCGGCCCATGTCTTGAGGTGGTCAACTGTAGTTTGATTCTCGCATAGGAACTTCATAAGAGTAGACTTGCCAGCTCCGGGTTTTCCTGCGATGTGATAAATGCTTTCCTTGCGGGGTGTGCTGTCATCTTCGGTACCTGAGGGATCGACCCCTTTCCGGAGCCAATGCACGAACTCTTTATGCTTTTGGTATTTTGCTTGATCTTTCATGGTGATGAGGTCTTGACCCGAAAAGTCGCCCGCATGGTTTTCTGTGTCGTTATGCGCATGCTGCTCACTACTTGGGTGATCTGATGGGCCTTGGAGAAGCCATTCAAAAGTCTTCCGATGAGCTGCTTCAATGTTGTTGAAACGATCATACATCCGAAGATACCGAATACTACGTAAAATTGCATTTTGTCGCAATGGAGTCTCCACAACCTCTTGTAGTTCGCGGAAAAAACCTGCTATCGTAGCCGAGTCCACCGTTAATTTCTGTTGGAGCTTCTGTACATGGTCTCTCAAGTACAAGATGTCTTGGTGAGACCGCGTCGTACTTATGAGTGTGGTTTCTAGTTTTCTTGCAAAGTCTGACCTAGGTACCGTTTAGTAAGAGTACAACAATTCGTAAATAGGAAACATACCGAGACATATGGGTAATCTGCATGTTCAGCTGAGCTCTACAGTTGTCAAGGTCTGCTTGAAGCGCATCCCGCTCTTTCCTCTTTTTCAAATTTCTAAAGGCTGCTCTTACTGTCTCAAACTTCCTCCTGGATCTCCCTCTTTTAAGGCTCTCCAATAGGAGCAGTAGTTTGTTAGAAAGCAGGTTGCATCTCTCAGAAAGCTGACATAGACGTTCCTCATCGTCAGTTAGGTCAGCTGTTGGCAAGTCTTTCCCCAGCTTAAGACTGAGTTCTCGCATCTCTTGTGCCACAAAAGTGGCTTCTGCGTTGGACTGCGTAGATTCATGGCTGGATTCGTGAAGCTCCTTCGCTAGCTTAACAACTTCATATCCATAGTCGATGAATTGGAGTATATTGGATGCCAGCCCAACAGCTGCCAGTGCTTCCATTAGGGTAGTGATAAGGGATTTTGATAAGCTGCTGCAAGGAAAGATCCCAGAAGGGTTTTTCTTTGGTGCAATGGACATCCAATATGATAATTATCGAGGTTTCAAATTTTAATTGAAAGATGAGGCTCTTGTCAGACCATGATGACTCTCGCACATATGAGGGGGGCTGTGTGCTACCCAGCCCGCTGCGTATCACGAATCGGAAGTAAGCAAAGTGGCACCGGGGTCACATCGGCAACTAATAGGCAGATTACTCACTTAGGCAGCACTTGTGATATTAATTCGATTCCGCCTAGTTGCCAATGCGTTATATATATTATAACTATCTATTCACGTACTATAGCCTATAAGCCTAAGAGTATTCCCAGTTGAAGGAAAAGGGGAAGTGTTGGAAAGAGGTAGAGCTAGTAGGTGGAGGTTCGGAGTTAGTACGGAAAATGGAAAGATTTACCAGATGACGGCCAGCTGGCAAAAGGTGTCAGAAGACATTGACGTCTGGCGAATATGCCCATGATACAAGAGTTGATGTTATAGAAAGGGTGTTTCTTGATTTGCTATTCTAAGAGATTACATGTAAGGAGCGGGACTGTAGCTACGTGACATAGTTTCACCGTTCCATCAGGGCATACTAAGGAGAAACAGTGCACGTTGTGAGACTCCCTTCCGCGTATGGCATATGAGACCCGATATTTCTGCTGGGTATTTTAATCAAAATGCCCAAAGGAGTTCTGTTCCTAAGTATCAATAATAAGACATAACTCTTAGAGCTTTATTAGTTGAGTGGCCACAGTATTGCCTTTCCCACTCAGAGTTGCAAGTTCTAGGCATGATGCGAAGCTTCTTATATTGGAATAGACTATAGGGAGTTACTCACTTCAATAACGTCATGTCAGTGGCAGCTTGGAGAAAACTTATAGCTAAGGAAAAATAGCAAGACCAATTAGATATAACGATGAAACATACTGTCTTTATATAGAACTCAGAGTGTGTAAGGTCTTTGAAAGAACGACATGATATTAAACCTTGAAAGCATCAAGACCCCTACAAAAGACGCACCCACTCAAGATACATATTATGCCAAGTAGTGCTATGAGGTTATGCAATTATACAAATCCCTTTCATTTCTATGTTCTACGAGACTGCTATAACTAATCTAATCATAAGTTGAGGTCTAATAGGGAAATCACCCAGTTACTAACGGGACAGTTGCAAGCTTAGGTACCTAGGTATCTCATACAATCTACATCAGGCAAGCATCACGTTTTTTGTGCATATTTCATGATACAGATTATGTCAAGGCCGTAATTAGCACTTAGAATGTAGGGCAAACCGTAGACACCTCCTGTCTTTACGACTTGATTAGATATCAAATACCTCAGCGTCCTTAATGCTGCATACCTCATGAAACATGTTTTAAGCCCATACTTGATAAGCTTCATATGACTCGCTCCCATCTAACGGATGTTATAGAGTAAGACCTCCCATTTACATACCGAATTTTTTGACACCCGTACTGTTCCAGTAAGAGCTTTCATCATGTCTGAATTCGGTGCTGACGCATATATTCCCTGATGGCAACTATAACGGTCGATCGAAGATAGTTTATGCCACTCATATCTCGTCCTGTGATATCCAATATGATAGTCGGCTGTCTATCTGCTCTCTTATCACACATATTGGCCCCAAGCTAGGCAAACGCACCTGCAGTTATTCGCCGAGCCTGCCAGAACCCACAAATGTCCGAACTCCTGCACGTCATTCTACCTTACCTATCTTAGTGTACGGCATAAGCCCTCGAACACGCTATGAGAGGTTAAATCAAGCATATCGGCGAAGCAAATCCCTGCCGCCCATCGGCATCTGGAATACCCAATGCAAGATTCATATGGGTCCTGGACAAGCGCATTGCCAAGACGGTGGGAATTCCAATGTAAGTCCAGCACTCATACAGTACTGGGCCCCTTCTCCTCTTGAACTAGCTGATCCGAAATTATATTAATAGGCCACCCGACGCGTCCACCGTCGGAGGCGGCTTACTCCCCTTCCGGATGTTTCTCGTTATCACGACTGCGCCTTCGCCTCTTATCTAGGTACGCAGTCATCGATTGCTGGCGACGTTCTGGCCGTATTCGGAAACGGGTATCTCTTTCTACTGACGAATAATCTCGCATCACCATGCAGCACACTGATGTTTGTTCCTGCGACCTTGCCCCCCTCATAGTTGATGATATCAATCTACACCGGTCCCAGCCTTAATGGAATCGAATCGTATCCGGACGACTCTGGGTACTTGGAGTCGTTATAGGTAGGTACCTGTGGTTCACATTCTACACGGGTACTAGCAGGTAGTAAGCAGAGTTAATGATCTCTGATCACATACTGCTTATCTAGTTGATTTCTACTTTCGTTCACCAGCATTTGGATCACACCGTGGAAACTCAAAGAGTCCCGATGTGGATTACTCGATTATTCACATTATAACTTCAGGGGACTGTGGCAACTCAAACATGGGGTGGGGTAATCATCGATAACTCAATGCTTGCAGAATGAAACTGTCTGTTGCTTACGTTTCAATTAAAGCAACTGATTGTAAAGGATGTGCTTTACATGTCTACAATTACTTCGGAGGGTTGCAGTAGATCGTTGGCGAGCAATTCTAGTCTTGTTAGAGAGTGTCTGAGTTGAGGTCCATCATGGTCTCGCCAACGTCGTAGTTGGGGGCTTTTCTGGAGGCCATGTGGCATAATTCTACTACGTTACTCTATCACACCAAGATAGCTAGGTAGCTTTGTGTCTTACCAATGCCATCGCCGCTGAAAATCGAAATGACTCTTGCTTTTGAGCGGTTGAGCACATTGTCTCAAGTCGTTGTGGGTATTAAGTGAGACTTGCTATCAGAGCCACTGATAACGAGCCACTCAGAGACTGTGCCGCTGTCATATGTCTGAGCCTCACCGGCTCAGTCTGCGTTCCGCACTGTATGACCAGAACTAAGATGTTCACAGACAGGTGTGGGAGGCACTTTGTCTATGGCCTTGTTCCTGGATCAAAGTTACACTTTAGAACCCCGGTAATGCCTAGACCGGTCTGGGAACTTTGCCGTAGAGGTTGTCTCTTAAGGTACCTACATGATGAGTTTCAAAGTCCACGATCGGCTCGGTACCTAGGCAGATGCTAAATCTTTCAACCTAAGACGAGAGTGCCAATTGCTCCTGAGCGTCGACTAATGTACTTGTGGACTATTTGACTTAATTCGGCTCTTGCTATTATAAGTACACATGTCTTTCTTGTGTCAAGGTGGCCTCGTTAGTCATATTAGATTCACATCATCTATAGAATCTATGAATGACATGAGATAGCATCTGGTGTTGAGGGTGACATGCCGTCATTCAGTCATTCATGTAACTTAGTGCCGTTCTATCTAATCAAACTTCCGATCTTCATTTAAGCAACTCTCCTACCACAATACCACAAAATCTAAGACATGCCTATTAAGTTTGGCACCGGCAAGCAAATGAACCTTCATGGCGATTTTTGAGCTCGGGTTTCACATATTTCACCCCGATATCCCCTTTTGGTTGCTGTCTCAGCCTGCTTTCAATGTTCGCTTAACGCCAGTCACGTCAGCACTCACTAATGGTGACATACCCGTATCCATTTGACAGTGCCCGTGTGATGCAAACGGTGACGAGTTTTATCACACCTAAGGGGAAACATCTTGATTGGTTACCTACCATTGAAGCCGAGGCTTGCGGTCCGATCATCAATATAACCATGCATGATCTGCTGCGGCCTATCGAAAGGCCACGCCCTAATGTTGGGGAATATGGTAGCTTATTGTCCAATATCAGTAAGGCTTCACTCAAGCCACGTTCGGCACTAACCGAAACGGGTGCATACAGCCGTATCCCTGTGCCGAGCCCATCTTGTAGACCGTAGTAAGTACCTACATAGTGTGCTCTATGCAAATGTCGTGCCCGCCAAGTCGGGTTCGTGCTGAATCAGCCAGCAAATGTTCCGAGACCTCTATGCGCTAAGCGCAGGGGATTTTTGGCTACAGCTGCAAGAGAGCTGCGTGCTTCCGGGGGAGTACAACAGAAATCAATATCTGAAATCGAAGAATGAGGTAAACCCAGAGCCGAAACGTGGGAGCGCGTATCCCCCCCACCTAGATGTGCTAGATGTAGTGAGACCTTCGGCGGGAGGGAAGCGGGTAGAGCCGTACCGCTCAACGCCTTCAACCTCCTTGAAGTTGTCTAGCAATGTGCCATTATATCCGGGTTAAAGGGATGCTTTATACTGGTCAATTTACAAAAGTCTCCGAATCTAAATGGAGGCACGATCTGTTAGTTTTATTCCTGATATTGGCCTACACGACCACCAGAGCCTCTTGTTTTGGCATTAGCAGGTGTTCGTTGCACGCTGAAGTTACTAGAGTAGGTCTCGTTTGTTTATTTCCAATACGTATGCAGATCGATAGGATGCAAGTCAATGAAAACATTGAGACGTGCATATCGTGGCATCCAATAAGCGTCCTTGTGGCTGCTGACCACCTCTTTCTAGTGTGAAAGCCAAGTAAAGCTTAGCACATGAACCTTGCAATGATCCTTACATCCGCATAAATTCGAGATTTTCAAGTGCTTAGAGGACTTCAGCACGAATTTGTTAGTTGATGAGGTGAATCGTCTCCCGGAACTTGGCTGGACTATTCAGAGTTTACACATGAACGAGATATCCCCTTAAGCGGCAGCGGGACACATTTCTGCCAATTTTCGGTAAAAATACATCTAGATTAACGTGAAGATCAAGATTAAGCTCAACCAATCAAACTAAAAGCATCTTAGTATATTGGGCCAGAAGTACAGTAATGCCTATCAATTTTGGGGGTAACTAGGCTACCTCGATGTACTGTACAAAGGGGTGTCCCGTTGCCGCTTAAGGGGACATAGTTCATTTTACATAGAGGTATGCAGAACAAGTTAGATATTAGCAACTATAAAAGAAGGTATTAACCTATGTCATTGTATCAGGTTTGATTGAATCTATCATCAAGCAGTTAAATTAACCCCCCACCCATTTATCAATCTGATAAATATCAGAATCTATGTTGCAGACAATAAGGTACCGAATTATCTGGGCGGCATTGTTGAATGCGCCTAAACGTATGGCCAGCTCGGAGTTGAGGGAAAACAGTCGATCTCCCTCCTTTTCCAGAACATATGGCATTTTATCAAAAAGTAAAAAAGAACGTTACTGTAGAAGATGTAAGTAGTAGCTGGCAAGATTATTCACCGATTGGAGCTTCTGCAGAGACTCGACGGACGCACGGAGCGCCGTCTCTACGTCCTCGGCCTCGCTTGTTTCTAGCTCGCCCTTTCGGACTTCCAGATGCCTTGCTAGCCTCGATGCACCTAGATAGATAGTCAGAGGCATGAATGTATGCGCCTTAAAATAGCCGAGATGCTCGTGTTCCTTAGCAAGTCGGGCAATTTCTTGAGCCGCCCACAGCCCCCGCTCCTGGAATTCCCATACCAAAGACTGGTTCTGGTCAGTCCTCGACAAGGTCTCGATGATGCGGCAAAGGTATATGACAGTAGAGTGTGCGACCATGTACGAGAAGGTAATCATGGGGTTGTCAGCCACGGTCAATGAAGGGTAGTTGACCTGTAGGCTATTGATCCTTCTGTTGAGCATACCATCCAGCCAATCATGTCGCGAGGAGAAATCCAGGGGGATATTGCTGTACATGGTCTCAATCGTGTAGATCTGCCTGTGCGACAGTGCTCGGCTGCAGATAGTGACCAGGATGACGCATTCTGCGAGAGGCGCATATGGACGCATGTCTGCCGATGACATCGTCTCCGCAAGAAAGGACTCTTGTGGCACAAGCCCCCTCTCGAAATCAGCGTCAAGGCATGGGAGACGTGTGTAAACCTGGCAAACGCGAATTTTTAGCTATGAATTACCATGGGCGGATCCTTGCTTCCGCACCCTCCGCACTCTCATTTGGAGAGCTTAGGTAGGTGTAGGGAGAAAAACTCACCACTTCTTCGCTCAATGTCATCGGCGCACCCTCGATGACGCTCATGAAGCGGTCAAGGCAGTAGGCTACCCAAAACGTGCGTCTCTTTTCCTCCAATGAGATCAAATCCCCCTCGCTGTCCAACCCCAAGGGCTTGGGACTATCGAGGTCGTAGAGCTTTAAGAATTGCACTAGCCGGAAGACTCGGCCAGCGCTGAGCCAACCACGACGGTAGTTTGTTTTGGCGAACTCATAAAATGTGATAAGGATCCACGATTGGACATGTTCGATATGGCATATTAAAGAGTCGTTACCGTTCAGATCCAGCTGGTCGAGTAGAAATCGGGTTTTGGCGTAGATGGCTTCCTGAATGCCGATGAATTGACTCGAGAAGGCTGTAGCAGACGTCCACATGGCGTATTGCAAACATTGGCGAGGCTCGCTCATGTTCTTCCCGTCGTTCATCCATTTGAATGTCTTCGGCTTGTTGAGGATGGGCACCACAGGGTGAACACGATCAAAGTAAAGCTGCGTCCTGTGACCAAAGTAAGCAAAACCAGGGAGACGTCACTATTCTACATATATAGGGGATACTCACAAATCAGCCTTCACAAGATCTGTTATGAAGATATCACCAGTCGAGGTAGGGCTCTGTCTCGGTGATGGGTATGACGCTGCCGTCGTAGGCAAGACTGGTAAGTCAGGAAAAAGCAACGGGGACTGAGGAGCCGTTTCTGGAATTCCCCAAGTCAGGGGTATCGATACGTTAGGTGGTTGTTCTTGTTGTGGTATACCCCAATCCGGTACTAGCGAGAAGAGTTACTATTTCCATCTTAAGATCTGGGTATTGCTGCTGAAGATGTCTCGGATATATCGGATTCAAAGCATGTCCAATAAGACGAATCCACCACGTAAAAGGAGGTGAGCTCGAGAAACATACAGTTAAATGAGGCTATAGCGTTTTCCCTTACTGGAGAATCTTCTGCTGAGCCACTTTCATGCGCATCCGCAGTCAGATTGTCCTCAGACTGCGATGTTGAGAGACGGCGCTCCAGTGCTACTACTAAGATTAGCATTTAGGACAATCTCATATCGAGGATGACCTACCGATGCGACTACGGAGGGCGCCTATACTACCTTTCTTCGGGCCACGAGGTACTCGGCGATCGTTGACTTCGCATTTAACTTGAGCATTGGCACACGCACCGCATTGCGGACGTTGCCTGTCACATCGAAGCTTCTTTTTACGACATTCTTCGTGGTTGGTTCTAGTTAGTGTGAAGTCCAAATAAGGTTTCGTTGCAACGCCAACTTGATCCTCGCCGGCACGCAAATCCCGAGTCAATGACTCGTGTTGCCAGGGTCTGAGACTTGAGAACGTACCTTCACAAGCGTATCCAGGCTGCTGACGTGGCTCGGCGCGCCCAAACATGGCGCTTTACTTCTCTTGCAAATCTGATGGTCTTAAACAAGCATGAAATGACAGCTGTGTATTGAGACGACGGTTTTATCTCCAACGTCGTTTCACGATGACCGTTAGATGACTTAGATGGAAAGTTGTCTTTGAAGTTCGCTGGTTTTTGTTCGGCGAACGCACCAACGTCATGGAGAAAAGGACTGAATTAAGTACCTGAGATACTGGATTGGGCCAAGAAAGGTAGCTCAGACGCCACCTAAAGCCCAGGCCTCCATTACTTGCATTGCCTGGCCCGTTAGCAACACCTATACAAACGGATAGGTAGTCGGCGAGTTGACTTATCATTCTTCCAAGGATGGAAGCCTTACTCTCATCGCCGACATACATATGGTGCTTAGGCAGCCCGCATAGCAGCTGCACCAATGTCTAGATGGGAACTACATTTCTCTCCTCCTACCTAAAACACATACCTACTTAGGCATCCAGCCGTATAAGTTGGCGACGCACCAATCCTGGTGATGATCCGCCCCTTGGGACGGTAAACGACATAAGGTTGCATAACCCGCAGCTGAACCCGCAGCCAGCCATAACCCGCATCCATAACCCGCAGCCATTCCGCCCCTTGTAATGCCGCGCTCCTCCATAAGCTCGCAGCATCGCCCAATGGATCCACTTACCGATCCGAGATCAGATACGGCAGTGACACCTATTCTATCTTGAAAGGGCGGCTGCATCTATGTTCTGCACCTTGTTCCGACTACCGACGTCCATAACGCGCCTTGCCGCATCACTTTGGGAGTAACGGGAGTGACCCCCAACCAGTCGAGAAGTACCGAACAAATTCCATGACGCGATGAGACGTTTAGGTCAGAACTCAAACGCGAAGACACAGCACAAACGTTTTATAACCAACCATATTGGCGATTCAGTCTGTTACCCCCCACCCTCTCGTGCCTTTGCGGCATATCAACGCTAATTGTTAGGAGTCATTGTATCAACTAGATGCCCTCAATTTAGACCGGCCTCCACCAGTCGAATCAACTAATCATTAATCGATCAAACGTACGGATTACAACTCTCACACGCACACATGACGGAACAGTTTGCTGTTAAGCTTGAGTCACCATTTGGAGTCCCTTCACATCGTCTAGACCAATGGGTCTTTAGGAGCTGTTGTATTATTGGCGTCGGTTCGTCGTCCGAAGTAGAAGTTGTTGATGAATTGGGAACAGTGCTTACGCCTCACAGCTGTTTATGAGCAAGACAGAATGAAGATCACGCGCACATCAACACTGAGAAAATGCATAACGTCTAAGCTAGAACTAGTGATTGGTCGCTCATTTCTACAATGCCATATCCATGGCAAAGACATTTCCATGGGATTCTGCACCGGTGACATCCATATACATAGTAAGGCATGATTGACTCCTCAATCCAGTTCAACCACAACTAACAATTGGCACGGGTAGGTTTCGGTCCGAACGCATGTCAAAGACGGGATGATGTGAAGGCTTGCACCTGCTCCGGCCTGAGAACACGGCTGCATATGTCGGCGACTATTTCCCCAGACGCCGCCGTCCGTATCTTGCAGCAACCTGTCAACGATCGTGATTAATTCATGAGCGGAATTTCCGTGTGTAGAGCCATTATCTAGGTACCTACATAAGAAATAAGGAGGCAAGGGTTTCTGACCTACTAACTGCGACCGGTAGATAGACCACGCCGATTAGGCCCACGGGCTTCGAAGAGCTCCTAACACGAACAGCAAACTCAGGGGGTCCTGAACCTTAACCCCTGAATTTGGACACGGGAACTTTCCACAGTTCTCGGCGCATGGTAATGACGTTATTCATGTTTCTGCTTCTCCAAATACGACGACGTCCTTGGCGGTATATGGTGCAAATTCCTAAAGAGCTGACCGTAATATTTGTCATCTGGTCTAGCGGATCTCCAACTGGTGGTTGATGGCGAGATATAGTGTAAGTTCTCTTCCAGCATCCCCAGTATAGTCCTAGGACTCACGTGTATACCAGTGAGGTCGTTCAGAACATACCTATGACGAGTACCCTCACTTTCAATGCCAGCAGTGACAGCACAACCCCTGATATGCCATGGTGTGTACTTCATTGCATCCTGAATCTTGACCTGCTTTCTTACAAACGCCCGCTGCGCGTGAAGTTAGGACGACATGGCTGGAGATGGTGGTGTGCCACATCTTGGATAGATGGGTGCCAAGTGCTATTTATCTTGACAACTCGGCCCTTCACCCTAAGCCATAGCGGCCAGCCCAGCCACCTCGGTGAGTATCAGAGAACGCCACGTGTATTAGGCCCCGCAAATCGGATATTTCGTCGCATGCAATATCATACAAGACAGCACCAGGAATTCGGAGAAATTCTTTGGGAAATCTGTGTACACGAGATCGTTGACTTCAAAGAAGAATACGTTTAAAGGCAGTAGGCCAGTTACACCAATCTTAGAAACTATACGCGACATATGGCATAGTTCAGTAATCCAACATGTTCTGGTGAAACATGTCTGGCACGACGTCGGGAATTATAAGACCTCGCCCATCCAACGGACAAGTTAAAACGTTGCCGTCTGTCGTTCATGAAGCCGCAATTCCTTTTGAGAAATATCGACAAAAGGTTTCAGAGACACTGAAGCTTGCATCTTATAAAAGTGATATCATAGTAATTAAGTAGGTAATTATGTCCGGTCCGTTTCTCAATCGAACTCCACAGTCCACTCCAATTTGTCCCGTCCTTGGTTCTAGGACTCCGGCCTATCAGTGGGTCGAGTAGGCTTTTGCGAGTTAGAATGTTTCAGATGGTTGTGGATATATCAGTAGTTCTCCGTTGGGTTGGTCCGAGAAAAGGAAACGAAACCTACTAAAAGACTTGTATAATGAAAGATAAGACGCTGACTGGGTTCCTGCTTCGTGTCAATAAAAGACCATTCTGATGCTAGGAGCACCTTGTTTGGACTCAATACCAATGGATTACAGCCAGCCACCGAGGCCTGTAACCCACTCACCCGGAGCGCTAACGTATTGCTGTACGACACAACTCCGGCGTGCAGCTGGGAACAGGCGCCAGCATAACTAAAGTGGCTAGTCTATTGAGCAGAGATGCACTCTACTCGGATATAGAGGGACTTGGAATACCCTCATGAACTCCGATGATTGAAAATCACGGGGTCGTAGAAATTCCGGCATTCAAAGTGTTAATATCAAGATCCGGGCCGAGTTACATATGTGTGACCTTGACCTGCAGGCTTAATAGTCAAGGACAAAACCAGAGGCCGAAGGTTCAGCTGTAGTACTAGATCATCGTCATCCAATATCTCAACAGTTTGATTATTATAATCAGGTACCTTTTTAGAGAATGCCATAACTTTCCTTCCGCGATCGATTCTAACCGCCACATATCATCTACAAGCGGTCAGCCGACTGGACTCAACGCATGACTTCAACGTCTTCTACCTTTCGTTCTGATCCACCTACGTCCTAGACCTCATTATCATGTCTCAACACACAGGCTTCGACAAGTCATCCCCAAACACCTTACTGTTATTTGGCCCTCAAGCTCTGTCCTATGATGACGTCTACTTCGAGCGAATTCGGCTGAGCGTTATAGGTAACGAGAAGAGCAGATGGATCCTTGACGTACTCGAGGATCTTCCTAGTTACTGGAAGGAGCTTAGCGAAGCCATACCGAGTCTGAGCTCCATACCCGGGGAAAAATGGCTCGAGACCCTTTCTCAGTGGCTGGTCAACGGCAGATCCGAGGCGGAAAAAACATCTCCAATCCCGAACATTATTCTCAGCCCATTAGTCGTCATCGGTCACCTCATCGAGTATATTCAACATACGATCACACCTCACGGACAGCCAGGTTTCGGCGACGGAGGCTTTGAGCAGTACCAATCTAATACTGAGACTTTGGGGTTTTGTGTCGGTATCTTGAGCGCCTTCGTTGCATCGAGTAGCTCGACGCGAGCCCAATTCTGCCAGAATGGTGCTGCCGCGTTGCGATTGGCTATGGTGATCGGTGGCCTTGTCGATGCGCAGGATACGCAGGCTGCAGACAGCCAATCAACCTCCCTCACAGCGACTTGGAAATCAGAACAGGCGCCGTCCAAGTTGCGTGAGGTTCTCGAGAGCTTCCCTGATGTAAGTATGCCAGTCCCTCTAGAGCTGCATATGCTGACTTCGTGTTCTTAGGCCTACGTTTCTGTGTCATATGATGAAAATCGGGCTACTATCACAACTTCTGAAGCCACCCTTTCGAACCTCAAGGGGCGGCTTAGCGAAGTCGGCATCACTGCAAATGAGATCGGCCTCCACGGCCGTTTTCACACCTCCTTACACGATTCTGACTTAAAGGCCGTTGTTTCCTTCTGTGAGGGTCACCCGGGCTTCAGACTTCCCAGCGCGTCCAAGTTGGTTATCCCAACCCGCTCTAATTTCAGAGGCGACTTGATCACTGAAGGATATCTTCACGAAACGGCTCTTCGAGAAATCCTGGTCGAGCACTGTGATTGGGTCAAGACTTTCCGGGCCGTGAGCTCCACGTTTCTTGCTAATAAGGGGTCACGGGTCGTGGTGTTCGGATCTGAGCGATGCATACCACCATCTATTCAGCGAACTATGGGCGCCGAGGTGATGTACGCCCGGGACGGCAACGGCAGCGAAAGCCCGGAGACCAGCATCAGAGATGACGATATCGCCGTCGTTGGTATGTCGTGCAATGTGGCGGGTGCTCAAGACTTGGAACAGTTTTGGCAGATTCTCATCGAGGGCAAATCACAGCACAAAGTTGTACCCACCGACCGCTTCGAGTTTGAAACCGTCTTTCGACCGGATTCCGATCCTAACAGGACATGGTACGGCAATTTTCTCGACGACTACGACGCCTTTGATCATAAATTCTTCAAAAAGACGCCACGAGAGGCCCAATCGATGGATCCCCAGCAAAGACTCCTTTACCAGGCCGCGTACCAAGCAGTTGCGCAATCCGGATACTTCCAGAAGCCGCTCACAGGCAAGGATACTCATGTCGGCTGCTATATAGGATCCTGCGGGAATGATTACGAGGCCAACGTGTCCCATCACGCACCTAATGCGTTTTCAGCCACGGGGAATCTGCGAAGCTTTATCGCCGGCAAGATCAGCCACTACTTCGGCTGGACGGGCCCAGGATTGATGATCGATACGGCTTGCTCGGCATCGGCGGTCGCCATCCATCACGCCTGTCGGGCAATCTTGAGCGGTGAATGCACTGCAGCATTAGCAGGAGCTACGAATTTCATTAGCACGCCGGTTTGGTTTCAAAATCTTGCCGCGGCGTCCTTCCTCAGCCCTACAGGACAGTGTAAGCCGTTTGACGCCAAAGCCGACGGCTATTGCAGAGGTGAAGCCATCGCCGCCGTGTTCTTAAAGAAGATGAGTCAAGCCATAGCGGATGGGGACCAGATCTTTGGAAGCATCTCCGCTACCGCCGTCTACCAAAACCAGAATTGCACACCGATATTTGTTCCCAACGCGCCGAGTTTGTCCGATCTCTTTAGAACGGTCCTTAAGAAATCCGGCATGGATTCGAAGCAAATATCCTTTGTGGAAGCCCACGGCACAGGAACGCCGGTTGGCGACCCGGCTGAATATGATAGCATCCGTCAAGTTTTCGCTGGCCGTCCTGGATCGGTCCCTCTTCAATTCGGCTCCGTAAAAGGTCTCGTAGGCCACACGGAAGGCAGTTCTGGAGTGATCTCCTTAATTAAAGTCTTACTCATGATGAATAAGGGCTATATTCCTCCACAGCCGAGCTACTCCGTAATGAACCCGTCGATCAAAGTTTCGCAATCAGACAATATGGCAATCACAACTAAAGCACTACCCTGGCAAAATGATTTCAAGGCAGCACTTGTCAACAACTATGGCGCATCAGGTTCGAATGCTTCCTTTATCGTGAAGCAGGCGCCGCGGCTTGGCTCGGCGAACTCGTCGGAACAATCTTCGACGCCTACCAAGACCCCGATTTATATGACGAGCTTTGACGATAAGAGTCTGCGTACCTACATTACCAAACTCCGGCAGTTTATCAAAGCGCAGACAGCATCCGGAATGAAGATCAAGCTGGAGGACTTAGCTTTCAACTTGGCAAGACAATCTAACTGGGCTCTTGAGACGTCTTTGATCTTCAGTTGTCAGTCTGTTGATGAGCTTGACGAGAAGCTAGCTGCTTTCGAAGCTGGAGATAGCTCTCTACCGTCCATCACGCCTCCGGCCCAGAGACCAGTCATTCTCTGCTTCGGAGGGCAGATTTCTACGTTCGTGGGTTTGGACCGCCAGGTCTACGAGGAAATTAAGGTACTGCGCGATAACCTCGACAAGTGCGATGCCATCTGCCAGTCCATCGGCGCTGGCAGCATATACCCTGGAATTTTCCAACGTGAACCTGTCGGAGACGTCACGAAACTCCAGCCTATGCTCTTCGCGATGCAATATGCTTGCGCAATGAGTTGGATCGAGTGCGGTGTCCGGCCAGCAGCTATCGTAGGCCACTCATTTGGAGAGCTAACAGCACTTTGCGTATCAGGCGCACTGAGCCTCAAAGACTCCCTAAAAATGATAATGCGACGATCAAGATTAATCAAGGCGAATTGGGGCCCGGAGAATGGTGCTATGATGGCTGTTGAGTCTGATCGCCCCATCGTCGAGAGACTTTTGGCCGAAAGCGAATCGGAGGCTACCATTGCCTGTTTCAATGGCCCGAGGAGCTTTACGCTGGCTGGATCCGTAGCTTCGATCGATGAGCTTGCAGACTACATCTCTGAGAACGTCTCTTATTCGTCAATGAAGTACAAGAAGCTTAACGTGACGAATGCTTTCCATTCCACCCTGGTCGACCATCTGAAACCCGAGCTGGAGAAGATCGGACGAGAACTGAACTTCAAGCAACCTGAGATTGCATGGGAACGGGCAACGGAAATGCAAGATACTAAGGGACTGACCGCAGACTTTGTACCGGACCACATGAGAAACCCAGTGTACTTTGATCATGCAGTGCAGAGGCTTTCTAGACAATACCCCTCGGCTATTTGGCTAGAAGCTGGGTCCAACTCCACCGTTACCACAATGGCCGGCAGAGCACTCAATTTACTCAAGAGCTCACACTTCCAAGCAGTAAACATAACCAGTGGCCAGGGCTTGTCGCAGATCGCCGACACTGCGCTGAGCTTGTGGAAGGCTGGTCTCCGCGTTGCCTTTTGGGGACACTCCAAGTCTCAGACGTATCAATACGCCCCCATGTTCCTGCCGCCGTACCAATTCGACAAGCAGCGGCACTGGCTTGAGTTCAAGAAGCCACCGAAGTACAGTTCTACGGACCTGGCACTTCCGGGACAGGATTCCAACGTCGAGGAACTCCCCACAACGCTATTCTCGTTCGTTGGATACCGAGACAACTCTCAGGATCATCCTCGCTTCCGCATAAACACCATGATTGACAAGTACAAGGATATAGTAGCCGGGCACGTTATCGCAAAGACTGCGTCCATCTGCCCGGCGACGCTGGAGGTTGAATTGGCCATAGAAGCGATTATGAGCATCCACCCCGAGCTCCAGAAGGAGAATATGCACCCTCAGATCTGCAACGTGATTAACCAGTCTCCGATATGCATCGATCCGTCGCGGTCCGTTTTCCTGAACTTCGCCCGCATTGGCAGCGATAAATATGTCTGGAACTTCGACATGGTCAGCAACAATGAGAAGCCCGGTGAGACCACCCATGTCACTGGAGAGCTCCGATTCCAGACTCCCGATGACCCTCAATATCGCCTTGAGTTCAGCAGGATGGAGAGGCTCGTAAACCACCGACGTTGCCGCGAGATCCTTGACTGCGACGATGCGGACGACATCATCCAAGGCCGCAGCATTTACAAAGTGTTCTCGGAGGTCGTCGATTACGGAAAAGCGTTCTATGGCCTGCAGAAGCTCGTCGGAAGGGCGAATGAATCCGCCGGTCGCATTTTAAAGAAGCACTCTGGAGAGACATGGCTCGATGCCTACCTTGGTGATTGTTTCAGTCAAGTTGGTGGCATATGGGTTAACTGCATCGCCAACGAGTCTAATAAAGATATGTTCATCGCCAACGGGTTCGAGCAGTGGATGCGATCGCCCAAGGTGCTCACGCCCGAAGGCGTCGCCTATGATCAGCAGGAAGAGTGGCATGTCTTAGCGCACCACAATTTGGCTGCTTCGGGTAACGCTTACATGACGGATATGTTCATCTTCGACGCAAAGACTGGCGACCTTGCAGAGGTTATACTTGGTGTCAACTACGCCAAGGTCCCACTGCTATCGATGAGTAAGCTGCTGACGAGACTTACCCCTGGCCTAGCGACGGCGAAGGCGCATACGGAAGACACTGCCAAGCAATCCTCTGATGCTCAGGCCTCTGTAGTTTCCCCTGATGCCGCACCTGTAGCGGCTTGTGGATCGCAGAAGCGAAGCACTGGTAGTAGAAAAGGTGAACTTCTAGCCAAACTCAGGGCCGTGATTGCCGATATCACGGGCCTTGAGCCTGAAGAAATCACAGATACCGTCGAATTGGCTGACGTTGGAATTGACTCTCTAATGGGTATGGAGATGGCTCGTGAAGTCGAGTCGACATTCGAGTGTACCCTGGACGTGGACGAGCTAATGGAAGTCACCGATATGCCGAGCCTTCTCAGGTGTCTCCAAGCGGCGCTTGGAGAATCCGGCGACGACGAATCCGACACTAGCGGGGATCAGACATCAGGCGACAACACCGCGAGCTCGAGCCCTGAAGACACCCCTCCGTCTAGCAATGCCACATCAATCCATGAGGCCAACACCTCCAAGGCTGACAGCGCCGTTCACAATGAAACGCCCTTGAACCTACCAGCATCCGTCATCCTTGACGCTTTCCGCGAATCGAAGTTACGAACTGATCAGTTCATCGAGGACCATAGGTGTTCGGGTTACATGAATAATGTCATGCCCCAGCAAGCCAAGCTCTGCATCCAACTCACGGTAGAGGCGTTCAAGGAGTTGGGCTGCGACATAGCAGCGGCTCAAGCAGGGCAAGAGCTAGAGCGCATTCCCTTCGCTTCGCAGCACGACCGGCTCCAGACGTACCTATACACAATGTTAGAAGAGACGCGCATTCTCAACCTCGACAACGGTCGCATTACTCGCACGGCCATCCCTCTGCCTACCAAGAACAGCGACGAGATCTTGCAGGAACTATTGCGAAACTACCCGGACCATAATTACGCTAACCAGCTAGCCCACTGGACTGGTTCGCATCTCGCAGCAGTGCTCTCTGGAAACGCCGACGGCATCAAGCTGATCTTCGGTCATGAAAAGGGCCGCGAACTCGTGGCAGGCCTTTATGGCGACTCGCTCTTGAACAAGCTATCGACCCAGCAGATGATGGACTTCCTTACCCGTTTGATCGGGAAGCTTTCGGACCTTGATGACGGTGGCACCCTCAAGATCCTCGAAATGGGCGCAGGTACAGGTGGAACAACTAAAGTGAGTAGACTTTCCCCTTCATCTCACATTCTTAAATAAACTGACATGATTTAGTGGTTCGTCCCAATGCTTGCGAAGCTTGGGTATCCGGTTGAATACACGTTCACGGATCTCGCATCTTCCTTCGTCGCCGGCGCCAGGAAGAAGTTCAAGGAGTATCCGTTCATGAAGTTCATGGTACACGACATCGAAAACCCGCCACCGGACGCTGCCATGATTGGGTCGCAGCACATCATCATCGCCAGTAACGCGGTGCACGCGACGCACTCGCTATCCGTCTCTACGGAGAACATGCGCAAGTTCCTACGTCCAGACGGGTTTGCTATGATGCTCGAGATGACCAACACGGTGTACTGGGTCGACATGATCTTTGGCATCCTCGAGGGCTGGTGGCTGTTCGACGATGGCAGGACTCATGCCATCGCCAACGAAACTCGCTGGGAGCAGGACCTTCACTCCGTAGGCTACGGCCATGTTGATTGGACCGACGGGCACTCACCAGAAGTCAGCCTCCAGAAGGTCTTCATCGCGCTAGCGTCAGGGCCGCAGTTCGATCGCTTGCCGGTGGCGCCGTCGCCCAAGAGGACCGTTCTGACGACCAACCTCGACTCTAGTAGAGCGGCTGTGGAAGACTACGTCAAGAAGGCCTCTCAGGGATTTAGAATCCCCGAGTATTCTGGCAGTTTGGTAGACATGTCAGATAACTCGAGCTGTGTTCTTATAACAGGAGCTAGCGGTAGTCTCGGCAGCTACCTAGTCAATCACTTCGCCAGCCTCCCCACCATCCAGACGGTGTACTGCATGAACCGACGCAGCAAGACGGACCCGATGGCCCGCCAGGTCCAGGCGCTGGAGTCCAGGGGTATTATTGCGGACGCGTCCTCGCTCTTGAAGCTCAAGGTCTTCGAGAGCGACACCTCGAAGCCGCTACTCGGCCTCCCCCAGGACCAGTACGATAGCATCATGAAGTCCGTAACCCACATCATCCACAACTCCTGGCCCATGAACGCACGCAGACCCCTCAAGAGCTTCGAGCCGCAGTTTGCGACGATGCGCAACCTGGTAGACCTCGCGGCGGGCGCATCGGCCCGACGCCCGGCCGGTTTCAAGATTTCCGTCCAGTTCGTATCTTCGATCGGGGCGGTGGGCATGTACCCGCTTCAGCACAACACCCCGCACATCCCCGAGGAGCGCATGGAGGTCGAGTCGGTGCTGCCCAACGGCTACAACCAGGCGAAGCTGATCTGCGAGCGCATCCTCGACGAGACGCTGCACACGCTGCCCGACCGGTTCCGGCCCATGGTGGTGCGGCCGGGCCAGATCTCGGGCTCGTCGACGAGCGGATACTGGAACCACATGGAGCACTTCTCCTTCCTCGTCAAGTCGGCCCAGACGCTGCGAGCCATCCCGGACTTCGACGGCCCGCTGTCGTGGACGACGGTGGACGACGTGGCGGCGACGATGGCGGACCTGCTGTTAGGTGACGTGAAGCCGCACCCCATCTACCACATCGATAACCCGGTGCGCCAGCCGTGGAAGGAGACCCTCGCCGTCCTCGCCGACGCCCTCGACATCCCGCGCGACAGGATCATCCCGTTCAAGGAGTGGCTCCGGCGGGTGCGCGCGTTCCCCGGCGCCGTCGAGTGGGACAATCCGGCGTGGCTGCTGGCCGAATTCTTCGAGCTCGAGTTCGAGCGCATGTCGTGCGGTGGCGCGCTGATGGAGACCTTCAAGACACAGGAACACTCGGCCGTACTCCGAGGCGTAGGACCTGTGGGACCGGATGTTGTTCGCAAATATATCCAAGCTTGGAAGAATAGCGGATTTTTGCGTTGATGATATTGATAAGATCGGATAGATTAGTCCGCCTTGCTGTTGGATAAAATTAGGTCGATCTAAAGATGGTTTATGAATAGTAGCTTAGACAAGTAGATTAGAAGTCAGTAATATTATAGAAGTTCTGTTTACCATGGCAGTTAACAGTTTTTCTCTTCTCTATAGTGTGCAAACTCAAAAGTCATACAGGCATTCAGGTTAGGAAATACCACGTTGAAGTTTCACGTAGAAAATGAACGCGTTGAAAGCGTGTTTATTTCCACAAGGCTCAATAGAGAATAGATTATGTCATCTACAAAATCCTCGCCGAATTTCAGCCGGCACTGCCCCTCCCCCTTTTTACCCCTATCTTATGTAAGCCCCTTATGTAAGGCTCTATTTTAGGTAAGCTGCTAGCTCTAAACCCCAATTTTACCAATCTTCAAAATTGAATCTACTGAGTCATCTATGCAAGTTTTCAGGTCTCTATATTCCATACCGAGCACCCTACGCGACTTGGAATTGTCCCACCGGTATACATCAGCCGGCATGTCAGCAAGTGTGCTCTCTACCGGCAATCTGCCTTCCATTTCCGGGTGCGATTTGCGAATCACTTCCGCGATGCGCTTATTGGAGAAGTAGCCGCCTGTCAAGAGGAAACGCTGGCCCGATGCCTCGGGAACTTCGAGTGCCCGCGCGTGCGCCTCTGCTACGTCGCGCACGTCGCAAAAGATAAACGGACCCGGCGATAGCGGGTTTTCGCGATACTCGCCCAAGATCATGTCCCGGATGCGTTGGTTGGAGGTGTTCAGCGAGTCGAGCGTCGTCAAGTGACGCGGCGCGGGCCCGAACACCAGCGGCGGGTTCAAGACGACCAGGTCGAACAACGTCTTCTCGACAGACATGAAGTCAAATGCTGCCTTCTCGGCGTAGATCTACGGGTGCTGTTCTTAGAAATCGATTCAAATGCAAAAATGGGAGTTTGGTGGTGTAGCATAGTACCTTGGCCGCCCTGTAGGCTAGTCGAGCGCTCATTGCTTCCTCCCATGTCGTCTCTCCATATACGGTCTCGTCATACACCTCTGGGGGGTTCGAGTGGTTGAGGATAGTCGCAAATGAGGAGAGCAGCACGAAACGCTCCACTAACGGCGCGTAGTCTCTGACAGACTTCAGAAGACCTACTGTTCCCTGGATGGCCGGATTGATAAACTCATTGAGCGGGTCCGTGATGTCCCAGTGGAAAGGACACGCTGTGTGGATTATGTATTTAAAGGGGTGACATCGAACAGCCTGCGACAGGTTAGCACCCACGTATAATTCCTAGGGAGTATCCCTAGATACATCACCTCATCAAAAGCGCCATCTTTTGTTATGTCTTCTATTACTATGAATGATAACCTTTCCCTAATATCCTCCGGATAGGTGGCTCTGATCTTAAGCCCCTTCACTTCTGACCTGACGGCAATTATCACGCAATACCTTGTCGATTATTAACGGCTGCATTTTATCTCACTTACTCTGCTCTCCAATGGGCGAAACTCACTGGCGGGCGAGGAGCGTATCCAGGATATGGGATGCAATGAAGCCGCTTCCTCCTGATTAGTAAAAATATTATGTCAGCGACTAGCCACATATTTCCCTCCAGCTACCCCACATTAGAACTCACCCGTTAGAAGAACATGAGGTATATCCATCTCTTACGGCGTTTCAACTGAACCAACTTAAGAATTAGCTGCTCCAAACTCTCAGGATAATTATCTCTATTACCACAGTAGACTATCAATTACATACTTATCCACCGCTCTGCCAGTTGGACCGGGAGTGAGGTAAGTCCAGTGCATGCGGGCGCTGGCAGATCTCCGCAGCCGAAAGTCCGAATAAAGCCAGATTTATTTATAAGGCAAGTTTACAATACTGTCTACATGCATATTTTGGACAATGTCATAAAAAGCATTTCATTTGCCGACTCCGAATTCTGAGAGCCCGTTGTCCGAAAGCCGTACAAAATTACATCCATTTTTCGAATACTTGAATGACCTTGATACCAAAGGCGAGGTAAATCAATGATCAGTAGTATTCGAGCTGGTTGATGTTTGAGAAACTGTTATCTTAGTTGCCATGTTCCAGTCTTTGAACACGGGCTGTTATGGAGACACCCTTCGATCCTCGAATCGAGTGCCTTGACCGAATATTCAATGAGTAGCGGGCATAGAGAGAGATTCATGTTTTCATTCTGCCTCGAATACGCCGCCAGGCACCAATATGACCCTACAGTCACGAACACTACCCTGACACTATGCAGCAAGTGTGCATTCCAGGTCACGTACATTTAATAAGTGATCAAAGTTACATGAAAGTTTCAGGTGAAAATGAATGTCTCGACTCTTAACTCTAGCTCATCATAACCATAACGTCGTAAGTACCTCTTCAGAGTGAGGTATGCAAGTCTTCTCATCCCTGCTTATCATTATCCCCCATGTCCAATCTCCGTTGAACCACTATCAGATAAACCTGAGTCTAATTAGACTCCCAACATCCTCCCTAGGAATTGTGACTATGTTGTCATCCTCATCCCTCTCCTCGTTGTAGAAGTCGCATTGGCCCATGGTGCATACATAGAATACCTTTCTGGGAGTCTTACTGTCTTTTCCAGATATTTGTCGCTTGCTTGGGCGTTCGCAATCGCAGTGAGGATTCGCAGGATCGTTGCCACGAGTATCGATAAACGCGATGAACTGGTTGCATGGTACGCATTTGTAGTATGGGCGATCAGCGTTGCCGTTAGGGTTCCAAGACACCGCGGTAAATAATGAACCAGGTAAGCCGCAGCAACGGCAATTGAGTGCAAGGGCCATGATTCGTAAGAGACGTAGCTCAATGAGACCTTCTGTCTCAAGAAGATTAGAAAACAGAGCTATGGTATCAGTCTGAGTTTTCAAAGACATTCGAATGGAGTAGTATTTTGAGCAGTATTTTCGAAGGTAAGGCTTCCCGTTCCCAATCTACCTGGCAAACAAGAAGTGGTTATGCTTGGTCGTTCCCGATACGATATCTATCGTATTTAATTGTTCTAAGAATTCTATTATTTATACAAATGACTCTTTCCCATATTGTGCGTTCTGGCTTGGCACACAATAACTTGGGACGCCTGCTATTAGTATTCTAATAGCAAGAGTCAATAAGTCTGTCGTGTACGTAGCTGCTGTATTCAGAGCTATCTAGAGGGCAGAGGGATTAGAGGGACTAAATAGTAATCGGCGAGGCTGCTGCCTACTGCTGCCTACTGCTACCTTAGTCATCTACGATGTAGCCTATCAGGCATCAGTATTAGAACCCACAATATACCCCACTTCGTGTGACATACAGTTTGTGGCCAAAAGTCTGGCAACACCCACCATAACCCCACCAAAACACTATAATTTCAATATAAATTGTAGAAATTCAACAAAGAAGTATTGACAGTGAGGAATTATCATCCTTATGTTCTACAGAACTTAATTTATATAATAGAGTTAACAATAGAGATTTTTATCGAGGATTACAGGTGTGGGAGGACGATTAAATGAATATGCGAAATTATTCAAGTGTTTTATGCATGTACATACCTATATAATATATACATATAAGCGACCGAACGATGATTGACTCGAAAACACTGCTTAATAAAAACATACCAAAACGTCTCAGAATTCAATAAAAATACTTAAAATATATCACTATCAATTGCTTACATACGGCCCTTGAAAGCGGACTTGTACCGTTTTTATTTGACCTTTTATCATAAGTTGGAGTTGTAGTGTTTTGGTGGGATTATGGTGGGTGTTGCCAGACTTTTGGCCACAAACTGTATGAAAGGTAGCGGACGCAGGTATTTCTCACATGATTGTGTACTTAGGGCATTTAATTGGTGGTTAACGTTGATTAACGGAAAGGGTCGGAATATTGCACCTATAGAGCCCATGGAACCTGCTAGAACCGGTTGTTGTCAGATCAGCCATGCCATACACTCAGCCCTTCAAGGACGATAGCTGTCCGCTAGAGCGACATCGGCTTCCAAGGAAAGTCTATTTGACATGCCGATTTGGCTGTCCGTCGATGTGGTGTAACGATCTCGGGAGAACCCGTCTAAAAACGTGGCATAGTATGTTCGCATGCAATCCAGGTTAGGGAAGGCATCAAGCCGACCGACATTTAGGTCTCACTAGAGCTTATCCCTTCAGGGTTATATACTTGAATAAGCACGTCAATACTCAATCGCTTCGACTGTTTTCGATCCGTCCCTACTGTCCCTCTATGCAAGGTATCCCGGGGAGGAAATGAACGTACGTGATGAACACTTATAATTCTAAGATATTGAAGCTAATTACCGGCCCAATTGAATTCTTAGTGGGTAGATTGGCTAGTTTTGCCGCTATGATTCGCGATGATCGCCTATGTCTCAGTTGAAAACGCCACAATATTGAACACCTTCAGACCTATTCGGCTTCATGGCCTGCACCGACAAGGCGGGGAGGTCAGACAAAACCGTTACGGGCTGAAGGCAGGTAGCCATCTCAAGACGGGTTATGCGTTGCTCATCAGCTACGACCACTATTCGCGTATGGCGGTAGCATAAGGGTCTAGCTAATGCCATCCTCTGTTTTAGACTCACTTTCCTAGACCTCATCATTCCACGGTTTGGAGACAATTACAACAGCAAATGGCTTAAGTCCATTACGCATTCCCGCTCATATTTTTGAATTTGATGTTGTTATGTCGTCCGAAGACTGCTTAATAGCTTTTCGTTGTTAGTCTCCAGTAGTATCTACAACCAGTTTGCTGCCAGACAATGCTGTTCATCTGACTATGAGCGAGACTGAGGAACACCAAATGCTCAAATTCGAGTCTAAAGGAAGACACACTGTTGACGGGGACATCGACGGCCAGAACGCGTTAGATATGGTGTCTGAAGCAGATCACGATATGGGGTCTCAACCATCCATACCAATTGCTGCCGAGTTTCAAGAGATCCCTGGTGAGAATCTCGAGGAAATTCAAACATCTAACAAGCAGGAAGAAGGGGATCACGCCTCAATGGCAGAGTCTGAGAAGCGTCAATACACTATAGATACGGCAGGGTCACTGATCGAAGGCGAACATGAGGAATACATCTCTGGGATTAAGCTTACGTTGGTGTTAACTGCGATTACGATTGTCTACTTCCTTGTTATGTTGGATACTACCATTGTCGCAACGGTATATCGGCTCATACCTTCGATGTTGGGAACTTGCTAACGGATTGAATAGGCTATTCCCTATATCACTAATGATTTCCACTCCCTTCTTGATGTCGGATGGTACGGCAGCGCCTACCTCCTCTCGTCGTAAGCCTCCCAGCCTCTATATCAGGGGCTATCAATGCTAACTATCACAAGCTCAGCACTGCAGCCACTAAGTGGAAAGGTCTATTCCAAACTCAATTCAAAGGTACGTCTACACATGACTCAAGACATTATATGAAAACCTTTGACTAACGTTGTATCTCTACCCAGTGGTGTTTCGTCGTGTACCTCATTATCTTCGAGATCGGTTCTGTGATTTGTGCCGTGGCGTCATCCTCGACCATGTTAATCGCTGGGAGAGTGGTCTCAGGAATTGGAGGTTCGGGTCTCCTGAATGGGAACTCAATCGTTCTCAACTCGTGCGTCCCGCCGCACCGTCAACCAGGTATTCATAAGTCCCTCCTCTACGAGCCATATTCATCTACTGACTACCGCTCGAAAGCTTTGCTCGGGATCGTAGTTGGCCGTAAGTTGACCAGCCCTTGATTTGAGGAACAGATCCTAATAGGGGACGCAGTTGGCAATCTAGGTCTCGCCATTGGACCCCTCCTCGGAGGCGCATTCACCCAGTACGTGACGTGGAGATGGTGTAAGTTGTTTCTCTATCCTGATGTTACCTACGATTCTTTCTAAACGCAGCTCAGGTTTCTATGTGAACCTCCCGATCGGTGGCGTCGTAGCTCTCGCGATCGTCTTCATCCGTATCCCGGACCACATTGAGAAGCCTGACCTCCGCACGGTCATGAAGAACGCCATCACCGACTTCGACCTACCGGGATTCGCACTGTTCGCTCCGGCGGCCATCATGTTATTCCTGGCCCTTCAGGTACCGAACCTACCCCATCACCCGTTGGACCACGTACTTACCATACCGATAGTGGGGAGGAAATCAGTACGCGTGGGGCAGTTCCCAGGTGATTGGACTCTTTTGCGGCGCGGGCGCCATGTTCATCGTCTGGTTGGTATGGGACTACTACCAGGGCGAAAACGCGATGATTCCGTTCTCAATGATGAAACGGCGCGTCGTCTGGGCCAGCTGTGCAACGGGATTCTTCATGAACGGGTCTATGTTTATTACGGCGTATTATCTGCCCATTTATTTCCAGGCTGTCCTCGGCGCCTCGCCTTTCATGAGTGGCGTCGACGTCCTACCGAATATTCTTGCGACGATGGTCTTCGGTGTTATGACTGGAGCCTTAAGTGAGTAACTTGATCGTATTAATTAGCGATGTTTAGTCTTGAACTGACTTTGATTTAGTTCAGAGGATCGGATATTACACGCCATTCGTGCTCACCGGAGCCGCATTGAATACGATAGGATGCGGCCTTCTGAGTCTCCTTACACCTGCTTCGTCCACCGGTAAGTGGATTGGTTTCCAGGTGGTCATGGGCGCGGGCCGTGGGCTTGGAGCTGCAGTCGTACGTATTAAAATTCCCCACTACCCCCTTTTCCTCATTTTTCAAGGCGAATGCTAATGCCCTCCCTAATTAGCCCGTTCTAGCCATACAGAACTGCATGAACAGTGTCAACAAGGACTTGGTCCCCGCCGCAGTCTCGATTCTCGTATTCTTACAAATGTTCAGCGCGGCCGCCATGATTGTAGTTTCGCAGACCATTCTGACCAACAGTCTGGTTGACTTGGTACCGCAAAACGCGCCGGGGGTTGACCCACAGTTAATTATCAAGGCCGGGACCACGGCGACGGATCTTCGTCTGGCGGTTGGGTTAGACCGGCTGCCCGGCGTGCTGTGGGCCTACTCGAAGTCCTTACAGCGAGTCTGGTACTTTGCTGCTGGCATCTCGGCACTAGCGTTCATCATAGGTTGGTGGCTCGGCTTGGAGAATACCCGTGAAAAGGCGAAGGAGGTTGGATCTAGAGAATCCGCCGAAGCGCTGAAGGAGCTTTCCAGTTGATGATGTGGAATGATATATGCTCTTCCTAGGGTTGTCAATAATGGGCTAGGAGGACTGAGAATGAAACAAAATCAGGTTGCCGACATATCTCCATTAAGAATTATACCCCAAATACGTATCCAGGCATAGTTAATTCATAATGTATAAATCATAAACGTCATAATTGATGAGGTTATATTCGTAAACTTAGAGAAATCCACGTCCGACTTTGATATTTGTTACAATTACATCGCAATACCATAGACTTGTACACATTAGAGTACAATTCAATCAAAGAGAAACAACAACCTTAGCAGCCGAAATCCCTCTCATGTGCGTATCCAATGCTTCTTGAACGTGTTCCAGCCCCTTTCCTACGACTTGAGGCTCTGGCTTAACCTGATACCGGCCAGTCGCAAGCGCGTTCTGGAGGAAATCATTATAGACCATCTCGCCGATCTCAGTAGCAGCAACGTCGCTAGCCCAGATGAACTTAGTCGTCACGCCCCTGAGCCGCGTCCGGAGTCCCGTCGATAAGTTCCACCACATGTACCCCAGCATGACGGCAGCAACCCCCAAACTACTCGACGGCATGGTACCCGGGTTAATAGGCACACTAGTCTGCGCTACGAACTTGCGGCCAGGCACCGCGCCCACGATATCTACGCACGCCTCAAGCGACCCCTTACCGATCGCGATCGAGCCCGCGCACGTCCTGCCGCCGTCCTTGAACGCGGCGATCATCGCGCCCACCGTCTTCGGATCACTGTAGTCAAAAGCCTGCGCCGCCCCCAGACTCTTCACGTACTCGAAGTTCCTGGGCGACGACGTCGCGAACACCTCGTACCCGGCCGCCCGCGCCAGCTGTATCGCGTTGCTGCCGACGCTCGTCGAGCCGCCCCACACGATGAACGTCTGCTTCGGTTCGGCATCGCGCGATTCGGTCGAGGTCGGGTACCGCAGCGCGTTGAAGTCTTTCAGGAAGAGGCCGCAGGCGGCGGTCGATACGCCCATGGGCAGGACGCAGGCGCTCTCGTACGACAGGTCGTCGGGGATCTTGGAAACTACGTTGCTCCGCAGGACGGTGTACAGTTGGAACGCACCTTCGGAGTTCTTGCCCGAGCGCCGGTCCAGTCCGACGGCGTGGCCGACGACCCGGTCGCCGGGCTTGAAGAGGCTGGCTGCCCTGCCCCCAGCTCCGACCTCGACAACTTCGCCGGCTACGTCGCTTCCTAGGACGAAGGGGTACTTGATCCAGGATAGCATGTGATCGCCCCCGCGCTGTTTGCCATAATCGACAGGGTTAACGGCAATGGCGCCGTTTTTTACTACGATTTCGTCGGGGCCGGGGGGCGTGTACGGCGCGGATCTGACTTCGAGAGGGATTGCGCGTGTAGTGACAAGGTACGCGGCGCGATTCAGAGGCGGCATTGCGAAGGGATAGAAGGATGTATAATACGGAAAGCAACGAGTTACTGCTTTGGGGAGTATAGCGGCCGGATAAAGGTGGCGTAACGATGTAGGTAAGGCAAGCAATCCTAAGCTCCTTGTTTGATAACTTGAAGCAAGGCGATGCGAGCCGAAACTACACCGCACCTGAGCCCTCAGACATCAACGCCAACGGTAGCACAAGAAAATTAATCAGCATTGTTCGTTTGTTAGCTACGTTTACAAGTACACATGTATCTTCAAGAGACGCATTGCTAGGTAAACGGCATTGTTGAATATCCCTATACAGGGTAGACTACCTATGTAAGTGGAGCGGACTTGAAGGTCTCCCGGATCTAGGCCTCATCAGGCCTAGCAAGGTTCCGGCACTCTGGACGCCCCGGTTGATCTACTTCCTAATACGGAATGAGGCTGGAAACGCTTCGTCAGACTGCCGGTGATCCAGCGGCAAGCTGATGCCTTTTATTAGCCCGTCCCGATACGAAACTCCGACTTCTTTCTCCTTATTTCGACCCTGATCGACATACACGAAATAGTTGACCGAGAACGATTGAGCTGAGCTTGTGTTACCTAGCAGTGACTTCAACATTTGTGCCCAGTCCAATTGCCCATATCGATCACCAGCTACTCTGCTACAGTAATCTCTGCTTCTCCTGTTCTGTCTGATATCAGAACCAAACTGTTCTCAAGTGTCTCCTTTTCCACCTGTACCACCCCCTCATTGACCTCCCCTTGCATCTCTACAACCAGCGGCAAGCCCCCCTCCGCAGCGCCGCATTCTCCTATCTCTCTTATCTTTCTCACTACACCATTGCTGCGGGAATGCTTCTTACGCAGAGCAGAAAGTCGCTTCTTCTTTACCATAGCATTCCCCCACATGTAGAATAGAAACGAGGCCGAGCCGAAAAACCAGGGCCACGTTTCTTGCGGCAGAAAGCTGTAGGCAACTAAGACAGTAACAGGGGCCATCCAGCAGTACAATCTGGCATAGATTCGGAATCCCGCTCTTAAGGTGGCGCGAAGTTGCCCGGACGTCCTGGCTCCTGCAATCAGTGCATAACTAGCAAGTCGGCGACAATCTGCAGAGGCACGACCTACAACACGTTAGCGGATTATCATACGGTACCAAGTCGTTTCTTCATGAGGCTACCCATCGTTAAACCTGCCACATACTATGGTATTACTTATAACTATTTGCAGTAGTCTCGTCGTGCTGCTGACGTGCCCTTCGAAGACTTTATGAAGTACCCACCCCAGGCCTTGGCTAGTAAACGCAATTGCAACGCTGCGGTAAAGTACCATCTTCAGGCATCGCGCTGTGAAATAGCTGCCGAATCTGTTCAGGTCTCCGGCCATCCAGGAGGCTGCGAGTTCTTCCAGCCCCCCTAACAGCGCAGCAGCTTTCCTGCTCCTAGCCGCCCAGGGTAATCCGTACGAAACATAATCTAGGATATCGCTAGGTGCTTGAGTGTCCTGGCGTGTGATAGTAACTGAAGCATGGTAGAGTACTGAGTTAGTCACTTGTAGATAAATAATATTCTGCAGGAAACACGTACCAGCCGGCACCGCGTAGTCGATCGCTTGTCTTATGATATTCATAAGTACTTGGAAATTCGGATCACTGTCGGACTGAAACTTTGCCAAGCTTCGATGGTCGGTGTCTAAGGTAACGATTCTCCCGTGCCGGGGAATCCCACCGTTAGGCTGGGATTCTAGGACGTCGCAGATGTAAGGCTGCTTTTCGTGACGATGGTGCTGAAGCACATACTCGTCATAGAACTCCGACTCGAGATCTGTGAGGGCGGGGTTATCGAAGGACATTGCCTCAAGCATATTAGAAGATGAGCCTCGGAAGAAAGACATGCAAGATAGACAGGAAGCTATAAACGTATCATGAGTCCCTCGGTGCGGTACTCCTATAAATATGATGGCCCTAGTCGTTGCTGCTACGTCTGTAGATTGCGACTTAGCTAGGAGGAGGGCCTAATGTAGCTGTGTTAGTAATAAGTATTTAGAGTTGTTGCGGGAGTTAATAGATAGGTACCTTCTTCAATAGAAGCCCACTGAAGCTGTAAGCAATGAAGAGTATAGGTCGGTGGGGATGTGCCTGATGAAGATATTTTAGCATTGATTATCTTTATAGAGAGTGATATTACCTTGTGCCGAGATTCAATAAGCTCCAGAAGGTCGGAAGCATAATCTTGAAAATTCATCTGGACAGTATTCAAGTCCCATCGAGTCCGGTGGTTTGCTTCGACGACCCTGATATCGCGTAGTCCCTCAACCTGTGGGAGAAGTGATAGCCACCGTATCCTTGTCGCATTCGGGTTATAAATCCATGAGTTATCGGGTTTAGAGCCTAGGCCATAAATAGCGAAAATACTACATAACGTTGAGTTTAACATGATCGAGTATAGCTGGACCATCACTTACTCGACGACTGCGTTTTCCCCAGCATCATAGACCACGTCTGTTTTGCGCAGTGGCTCATGTATCGTGTAAGGTGTAAATGCGCTTATGAAGGTCGGCAAATGCACTGGCGTCATGGACAGGCACCACACACCGAACACTACTAATACGGTTATTTGCAAAGCCTTCTGAGCAGCGAAGCGCATGGCTCTCGAACTGATAACATGGACGCCTCTAGGTAATCTAAAGGTGCCAGCTATAAAATACAAATAATAATAGTAAGTAACAAGAAAGCTTGCAATGACCAGCTTCCAACAGAAACTGGTCGATGGTAGGAGGGCAATGGCAATGACGGTGGTAGTCAGCCCACTGGTTCTCCTCGGAGCTGCCATGTGCAACATCAAGTCGGGTGCGGATAGCGCTAGCTGCACCAGTCTAACCGCTGACATTCCCTGTAATAATGTATTATATCGGTTATGTATGGTTCATTACTTCCATGAAAGTAATAGGATTCAATTAAGTACTTAAAACTGGACGGAGAAGCAAGTGATGGGTTTACCGGAGGCTTCGGTATTGCGATGTTCATATAGCTGATAACTTAGACTAGAACAACGACTAATTTTAGTATGTATAGAGTCTCTAGTTGAGTATTCAGGTTGTTTAATAGTAGGTATTTACAAAATTTCGTCATAGGAGTTTGGGCAGGTATACTTAGTACTTACCTACTTGTACCCAACATCAGATTGGGTACTGATATAAGATATTCATCTATTACGATGCTTGGAATGCATGATTGGGTATAATTAATTGAATGATAAGTCATCTTACTTTTATGCCACGTCGATAGACATAAATAGCTACTTTAGTTGTCCAATTGCTTTAAGGGGCGAACTCCAGACGGTTTCGCTTTACACAACTCAACTGGACCTTTCTTAGCCAAACACGACAATGCCACGTGTAGGAACATTGTATGGGTTATAAAGTGCTGTGCTATTTACGAATTATAATATGAAGAACATGTCAGTGCCTGTCAAATGGGTAACCCAATGTTACTAATCATGGCATTTCGTTTCTCGTCCAGGTTACTCTAGTTACTGCAATTGTCTTTATCTTGCATCTTATTAGAGACCTAGTCTACGAGTAAAATGCCCTCCGACCGGCAAAGAGAGAACGAGCCAATACCAGCCCATGATGGTTAGAAATCCTATCGAGATTATTGGGTAAGAAACGCGGTTTCTCGGGGGGGTTCATCCTTTCATATTGTTTCCACACGTTTGATGGGTACACCTTCTCAAACACGATCACCGGGCGGGTCTGCGGTATACTGTCGAGGAAAGGTTTCAGCAACTCGTGCTTTCTGTTCAGCTTTCTGTCCAGCTTTTTGAAGTCGGGGTCCGTGGCGTAGGGCCGTTTCGTGAACAATCCCGGGATCTGTCGCTTCGGGCAATACTCGTACAGCATCCTCGACATGCCCAGCTTGCTCAACAGCCACTGGTCCTCGAACCGGAGCTTGAACTCGTCGTCCCACTTGCGGTGCAGATGTTTCAGCAGGCGAGAAGGTCGCTTGTGTGGGATCTGGTGGTGGCGGAAACGGACCAGGCCCCAATAAGTGGTATATAACTCGCGCAAATTGGCGAACACGGGACGCAGCAAGTCGGGAAGTCTCGGGTCGTCCAGATCTACGATGGCAATTGTGTCGTCGCCGTAGATATCGAGGTCTTCGCCCCACTGGTCGCCTCCCCACTGCACGGTCAACATGGACAGGCAGATCGTGCTGACGTCCCTCAGAGTGTGAAATATGGGGTGTGGGTCTGTTATGCCCGGCTTGAATTCGCACGTATGTGGGGCTCGGTACTCATATTCGACCATCTCAAGTAGATTGACGACGACGGTTCCTCGGAGAAACGCGTCGCAGCGGTTCCACAACCTCAGGATACCGATGCTGGGGATGTAGAATATGTCGCGACGGTGGTCGTACCATTCGCAATGAACTGGCGCCTCGTTATAGTCAGAAAATATCAAGCCCATAGCAGATTTCGTCACGAGGTCCCGTGTTTCTTGGCAAGTAGAGTAGAACTGCGGGAAGTGAGCCGACGGGAATTCGCCAGGAAATTTGACGTATGCTTCTAGGGGTCTGGGGCATGTTATGATACGAGGCGGTAGCAGCAGTTCCCATATCTGTAGGCGTAGCTCGGTTGGAAGCTTCTGAAAGTGAACAAAAGATCGCTGTGGGGTCTCGGCGTCGCTGCGTCTTTGGGAACCCCCATGAGGCCTCACAAATGGATTATGACAGTGCAGGTCAATTTCGCTCCTAGCTGAATACGGACAAATCTTGAGCATATTTGCTGCAAACCTTTACTCCAAAGTAGTTTGTGATGTTTCACTTCGAAAGGGAAAACAGATGGAGGCGGCGATGGAGGAGATGCGAATAGAGACCCGAATGCTAGCGAATAGAAATCGGAGTGAAGAAGATCGATGCTGATGATTTTTTTGTTAGTAGCTAAGGTTGATGACGAGAAGCATGACGATGAGCAAGGACGGGGTATTGCAGATTTGACTGAAAGAAATGAGTGACAGCAATAAGTATGGCGATACGTCTAAAGAAATGAAAGCTGCCTGAAGGATAGCTACTGAGGTCGATAGATTCTTCAACGAGCACGTTCTTGTAAACCCTTCTCTACTTAGGTAGGGGATACTAGAATATGCTAACAGAAAGAGGACTGTCTCAGTGGCCTTTCACTGGTAATTCCGGTCTCTGGTATAGATGGATTCTTTAAGCCTGATCCTCGTGAAGAGATGATCTTATGACCTGGCCTCGTGTTACTTCGATTAATAACAGACAAGTTTTCCACTTCTGGAAGTCGGTAGAGACAAACCGTCACTAGCTCGATTTGTGTGAGGTAAGAAATATACAGTACTGCCATCATATTTGGAGACAACGCAAATCATTTTTTTTACTAATGCAGATGCCTTCAGGCAAAGTAAACTTTGCATTAAGTAAAGCTCAGGTACTGACCATACGTGAGGTAGGTATCTAGCAAAGGCTACCATGGTCGTAAAAACTCGCGAGGAGTATCAGTCCAAACGTCGTCACTCGTCTATGTTCATTCCCACGTTATTTTAGCCATGCTTTCCGGTCCGGTCCTCCATGTAACCCAACGCAGCCGTTACGCCGAATGCGATTATGCCTAACGGTCGGGTTAGTTTACTCCATAGTCGTCTTCGAGGACAAGATAAAGCATAGGGGAAAAGGGAGTAGCTGCATCAGATATAGATATTTATGCATCAAAGAAGATCTCAGCCCCGTCTTGAAACATATTTGGGTGGTATCGTTTTATCATCATCACAGCTGGAAGGAAAGTAAGACTCAAGAAGGAACTTAGCTACATACCAAGAAGCGTTAGTGCAGTCATGCCGAGGCGACCGCACTGCCTAGTGACTCCCAGCCACTACTATTCCAAGGGGCGATGAAGATTGCTGTCTGCGCATCGGCAGCTTTGCCGGTTCCCGCGTACGCATCCGCAAGGTCCACAGCACCAAGCTTGCCTCTCGGCGGGATACCCTTAAGCGCTACTTGCAGTGCCATATCGGCAGGATACTCTTCTCCGCTAAACTCGGCCAGTCTGGACCATCCGTGTGGTAGGTGCGGATACAGCATGATGTCGGTCTGCAGTTGAGTAAGGATATCGCTCTCAGTGCTGTTCTCTGAAAGAGTAGCAACAGCGCGGAATACCTCTCCGATCCGGGAATGTTCTGCATCCGTAACTTTGTCACTGGTGCGAAGCGTTTGGAGCTCGGAGACAACAGCGTCCAGAGACTCCTCGTCATCATCGAGTAATGCGATGATGCCTAAAAGAAGCACCGATTGGATATGGCTTGAATCCTTTTCGATCACCTCGAATAATATGGTACGTGCTCGTTCTCGAGCTTTATCGGTACCGGTGGCCCACAGCATCTGGGCTAGAACGCAGACGGCGTCTGGGTTGCCGTTAGACTCCTCAAGTGCCGTCTCGAAATACGATACGCCCGCCTCGACATTCTTGGAGAAATACTCCGCCAACCCCACAGTTAAATGTGCTGATAGACGAGCCTTCTGGCGTTGCTCGGCCGTTAGCTCATTTGTAGACTCGTCGCTGCTTAGTTGTAAAGCCATTTCTCCGCAATCAACGGCCTTTGCGTATTCACCAGCCGAGAGATACGACCGAGCGAGGTCAGTTTTGGCTAGGGCAAATCTTGCTAGTGATTCGGCAGACTCGGTCGCTTCATAATTTGCTTCTAGTTTCTCACAGGTTTTCTCGAGGGTGTCTATTGCTTCGAGGCTGTCATCTGTGCGCTCTTGATAAAGTGTCGAAAGGTGTTGGTACGCGAGGTCCTGGGAATCAAGACGTCGTAGCTGGCCAAGAGCAAAGAGTGGCTGAATGAGAGATGCCACGGTCAAATTTGACGGGTCTGAGAGAATATGGTCAAATAGCGAGGTTGGGTATTGTCTCCTGGTTAGGCTCGAGGACGATTCGGATATGTCCATCGCGTGCGTGAATAGACCAAGAGCTTCTTTGGTGTCGCCATACAGAAGTGCCACAAAACCTTGGCCTAACCAAGCGTGAGAATAGTCGGGATCATTGGATTGTGCTCGTGTAAAGGCTTCGTTTGCAAGCTTGATGTCGTTCTGAAGAAGTGCCAATGCACCAAGGTTAGCCCATGCGTGCGCGCTTCTCTCGTTAAGATATAAGCTTCGAACAAATGCATGTTGGGCCACAGATGGATTTATCTCGCTCGTGACCATCCCCAGTGAGTTCCAGAATTCCGGGTTGCCAGCTTCAAGCTCTATCGCGCGCTTGAAGCAACGTACGGCGGCCTTCTGATACCTACTAGACTGAGTGCGAAGCTGAACAGGGAGGCACTGGTGCGCTCGATTCTCGGCCCAGCCCAAGTTGTAATACGCAACGGCTTGTGCATGGACGTCATCCGCCGACACATGGATAGCTCGCTTGTGTGCGAGGATAGCAGCATGTAAAATTCGGGTGAGATCCACGCCAAGCTGCTCGTCATCGGGGAATTTGCCTTGGGCGAGGACAACTTCCTTGCCTACGTTGTCAACGTCCGCCAGTATTGTGTACGCAGACTCGTCCTTCGAGTCTAGGTCGAGCAACTTGCGGACGCTATCGGCAGGGAAGTCGTCTATGCGACTCTGGACCGAAGAGAAGACTGAACAAGAATCGCCAACTGATTTCCAGAAGTTGAATGTCTTGGTCATGTTCGTTTCAGCAGTCAGTGCAAATGACAAGGCGCCAGTTGCCAACTCGATGGCTTTCCCGAATAAACCCTTCTCTACAGAGTCCGAGGCATTCTCCACCATTGTCTGCATTAGGGCTATGGCAACGCCTTCCTCCTCGGGTCGGTCTGATATGACCTCTTGGTACAACGCGACGGCATCGTCGAACTCGCCAAGCTCGCGCTTAACGTTGGCGAGCATATACTTGGTGAACCAAGTATCGCCGAGCTTATTGCTGTCTGTAGGGTCTTCGAACTTCTGAGCATTCTGGATCGCCTTCGTCGCAGCAATGTATCGCCCAGAATTATGGTAGCTTTCCCCTAGGCCAACCCATGAATAGTAGTCTTCAGGGGCGATTCGTAGTGCCTGCTGGAACGACACGATGGCCTTGGCATAATCTTGCTTGTTGAGCTCAGCGACTCCGAGCGCGGAGAGGGGCCAACTAATTCCCTTCTTCTTGGATCCCGGAGGTGGCCTGACTTTGCCAGAATCTACTACTCGCTGCGCCACGAGTTCAACTCGATCCCAATCTCCGTCGTCGGCAAACGATCGCGCGAGCCTTTTAGCAGACTCGACCTCCGACGATGACAATTCTACGGCCTTGAGAAAACATCTCCGCGCCCTTTTCTTGTCCGTGGCGTAGTCTTCGTAGTATATACCGAGACTGCTGTATGCCGGGGCATAGTTGAAGTTGCTCTTTAGCGCATCGAGAAAGTATGCGTATGCGCCGCTTCGACTTTTTCTGGCGGCTCTCGAAGGGTCGAAGTTCCATATACAGCAGCCAAGTCGATACTGAGTCTGTGCTAGCAGGTCCTTGGATACTGATGCTTTTATCATGCGTGGGAGGAGCGATTCAAGCTCTGCCTTGCCTCGCGTATAATCGCCCTTCAGTGCGTACAACCAGCCGACCTCAGCCTGTACACGAAGATTTCCGCTATCGCCTTTGAGGGCTCGTTCTAAGAAGTCAATAGCTTGGTCGAATTCCTCCTCCTCTTCATAAACTAGGCCAACACCGATCATGGCAGAGGTTGAGGTGGGATCAACTTCCAGCACCTTGTCGAAAAGGAATTTTGCTTCGGCGTGGTTTCTCGGAGACTGGTAAAATACCAGCGCAGTTCCAAGGTTCAGCATAAAAGACTGGTTCGCATTCGTAAAGACCTTGCCCGTCTTTTCCGTCTCAACGACCATGATTTGCATGGCCTTCCGCATGAGTTCGACGTTACTTTCGTACTCTTCCAGATGCTGGTAATACTCTCCCATTACTCTGTGAGCAAGTAGCGAATTGGTAGTCGAAATTCCCTCGGTCATCATCACGAGCCTATCCTCATCGGTATACGGCACTACCGACGTCGGCGCACCCCCGTCTTCATCATCTTCGCTCTCGTCATCCGCCTCAGATGCTCGCGCGGGCGTCGCCGTTGTCTCCACCGCTCTCTTCGGGAAGGGTGACAAGTCGCTCGTCATGAACCCTGTAAGGACACGATAGAGGTCGCTGTCTGGAAAGAAAGAACAGTACTCGTTCAGAACATTGGCATCCCAGTCCTTGATTTCTTTGTGATCTTGCCATTCAACTGCGATATCCCAGGCTAGCTTGAAGGGATGCTTGATGATTACCATGTCGTTTGCCAGTTTCTGGACCACTTGGAGCTCGGCAGGCTTGTCGGGAGCCGGGGTGACTAAGAGTCGATCATATCGGAACTGGAGGAGTTTCTCTTCATAATGGCGCCTGACGTCGTCATCTTGAGCCCAGAGCGTTAGCTGTTCGTATATGTAGCCTAGTTGACTCTGACAGAGGATCTCTCGGTTGACCTCGAGCGTGACCTCACTGATCTTGGCGCCTAACCTAGTACGCCTTTCGCCGATAAGTGTGTTGATGCGCTTCTTCTCCTCGATCTCTAGAATTTGGGCTATCGTCTCGTAAGTCTTGGCAGGATGAGGGACTCGGCCCTCAAGGGCAGGATAGATAGGGCTATTGGGGAGTATAAGTTGAAGTGCTTGCACGTATTGCGCCCGATCGCCGCGGGAGCGAGCAAAGTCAATAAACTTGTCCACGACATCTTGGCACTTGTACATCTCATTGATATCCCGAAAAATCTCAGCAAGCTTAAGAGTAGCTAGCTGGTATTTCTGGAGGGTCTTCGGGCCTTGTTTCTCGTAGAGCCTGATTAAGCCTTGCCATGCCTGGGCATCGGATCGGATACCGATTGCCGTAGTATAAGCCGCCTCGGCTAACTCAGGCTGGTTTTTCTGGTCTAAAGCGAAGGCTTTGAAAACATAGCTAGGATGGATGTTAGATCAATTACTTTAGGGTAGAGAATGTTACCCTAGTCGGATGAGATCACGTACGCTTGGTAGTTATTGGGGTCTCTACCGATGACATTTTCGGCTGATCCTAGGGCGTCGTCCCATTTCTGCTGACGAATGGCATCGTTAATAGCCTTCAGTGAGGCCTTGATGCTCGCCATCTTAACGGAAGGTTGTTAGGGATGCTGGATTTCATGTCTTGGGGTGACCAAAGAAAAGCAGCAGGGTTGCATAAGTGCTTTTCACATTTCATCATTGATTTTTTGATAGGTGTTTGCCAAAGGGTGATTATCGATTTCAGCAGCACTGAAAAAATAACCAGAGTAGCTGGCAAAATATCGGTTGCCCCTCTACCGGCCTATCTACGTGCTCCGATTGGCTGGGACTTTATCGGGTAATCTTAAGCCTTGCTGTGTCGGTAGAATGCCGGCTTTCTTGCTGCTCTGCAGGGATGGTTTACTGCAGTGCTGAGTGCTATGCATGTGCTTATTCACGCTAAACCCGGCTAGACAACCACTGCTACCCGCCAATACAGGTCATTTCTGCTACACCAGATCAGCAGCTACGTATCTTGCGTATTGCGTATTCGGATTTGAGAATCAAACAATTTGAACTGGGAAACTCGCCTCAATTATAAAATCTTTTGATTCTGGGAACCTTCTTAAAGTAGGATGATCCCATCTATCCTCTTCTGATAAATATCATCCCTTTTCATCCCATTAAAAGACTAAATTCTACAATCTAATTTCCAGCGTAGCCTTGTAGGGTTGTAGCCGTTGTTGGTTACTGTATCGTCCCCTAATACCGTTCCTATCTCCCTGCGTCAGCACCTACAAACTGCCCCAAACGTTCCGATTCGCCAGATTGTTCCACGAACGTCATTATTGTTTGCTGTCCTGGATCCGCAGCAGCGCAGTTACATCTGCAAATCCCCATAGAAAATAGCTAGTACCTCTGCGCCGTTAATACAACCTCCCTGGCAGCGGTCTTCAAATAATTTTGGGAATCTTGTCTGGTCTGGACGCTTCTGCAATTTAGCCGCCAATTGTTTATTTGATATAGACCTTCGAGGCGACTCTTCATGGCTTCCCTTCGTCTGATCATCGAGGACGGTCATTTTCAAGATGCACATGGGAGGCATGTCTTGCTAAGGGGTATCAATGTCGCAGGCGACGCCAAACTCCCCAGCGAGCCCGACATCCCTTCACATGTCGTCCAAGATTTCTTCGATGGCGACAACGTTAAATTCCACAACCGACCTTTTCGCAAAGAAGATGCCCACATACACTTCTCTCGCTTGAAGCGTTTCGGATACAATTGCATTCGCTATGTTTTTACGTGGGAGGCTATCGAGGCGGCCGGCCCAGGGAGGTACGACGAGGTTTGGATCCAGCACACGATCGATATTTTGAGGACAGCCAGAGACTATGGCTTTTACATATTCATGGATCCACATCAGGATGTCGTATGTATTTCCAATTGCCTGCTTTACGCATGCGTGCACATGCTAATTGTTACACTAACTAGTGGTCGCGATACTGTGGCGGATCCGGCGCACCGATGTGGACGATCTACGCCTGCGGACTGAACCCTCAGAGCTTCGCTGCTACCGAGGCCGCTATAGTGCACAATACGTATCCCGAGCCCGAAAACTTCCCAAAGATGATATGGTCTACCAACTACTACCGACTAGCGGCAGCGACGATATTTACCCTTTTCTTCGCCGGACGAGATTTCGCGCCGAAGTGCATCATAGACGGTGTAAATATCCAAGACTACTTACAGGGTCACCTCATTCGTGCCTGCGAGCATCTGGCGAAACGTATACACGAGGCTGGCGACATAGAGAACGACATTGTGTTTGGATGGGAGAGTCTAAACGAACCAAGCAGGGGTATGATTGGGCATGTCGACCTGAGCATAATACCAGACGAACAGAAGCTGAAAAAGGGTACTTGCCCGACATTATGGCAGGCTATTCTGACAGGTTCTGGGCGGGCATGCGAGGTTGATTCCTGGGATATGGGAGGTCTGGGTCCATACAAGGTCGGGCGCATTCTGATCGATCCTCATGGCGAAACGGCTTGGTTGCCAGAAAACTATGATGATTCTCGATATGGCTGGAAGCGAGATCCTGGCTGGAGACTAGGGGAATGTCTTTGGGCTCAGCACGGCGTATGGGACCAGGCCACAGATATGCTCACGCAAAAGAGCTATTTCGAGAAACACCCAACTACTGGCGAGAAGCTGGACTATCATACTTTTACGAACACGTACTTCATGGCGTTCTATCGACAATACCGAGACGCCATCAGAGGTATTCACAAAGACGCAGTTATGCTATGTCAACCACCTACTCTCGAATTGCCGCCCAGCATCAAAGGTACGGCGGACGATGACCCGAGAATGGTCTATGCACCACACTACTATGATGGAATTACGCTCATGACGAAAAAGTGGAATCGGACGTGGAACGTGGATGTTCTCGGGGTTCTTCGTGGTCGTTACTGGCATCCGGCCTTCGCCGTCAAGATTGGCGAGACGGCCATTCGAAACAGCTTCAAGGAGCAGCTCGCATCTATGAAGAAGGAAGGACAAGATTACATGGGTAACCACCCGTGCATACTAACCGAATTTGGTATTCCGTACGATATGGATGACAAGCAAGCTTACAAAACAGGCGATTATTCCAGCCAGTCTGCGGCTATGGACGCCAATCATTTTGCAGTGGAGGGCTCACTGATGGAGGGATATACCTTGTGGTTATACTCAGCGAATGTAAGACGGACTCCTACTTTACTACTAGTTTCTGGCTGCTGACTACCTGCCTAGAATGATCACCAGCGGGGCGACCAATGGAATGGCGAGGATCTGTCAATCTTTTCGGTTGATGACCAGACCCTGCCGGTCTCTGCTGTTCCCCGGACACCCGACCTGAACCAGTCGACATCCAGCCTCTTAAAACCTGCTACTAGTAGACAAGAGGTAGATGACGATACTTCAGTGACGCCGAGCAATTTGAAGCGCAACCTAACAAACCCTTCAATTTCGCCACAGCGACTTAGCTCCGATCCCGAATTGACCAACGCGCCGGGCTACCGTGCTGCGGAGGCGTACGTGCGCCCTGCGCCGATAGTCACGAACGGGCCAATTATAGACTACGTCTTTGACTTGAAGACCTGCGAATTTACGCTGAACATAGAGGGCACGAAGGCTTCATCCGACGACTTCCCTACGACTGTGTTCCTGCCAGAGTACCACTTCCCTAAGGAGCAGTGCACAGTGGCAGTCAGCTCGGGCAAATGGGAGATCAGCACCGACGACGACGAGCGGGCGTGGGTGCAGAAGCTCCGGTGGTGGCATGGCGAGGGTAAGCAGAGCCTCAAAGTAACTGGTCTCATACGACCGCACAATAGCTTGGCGGGCACAGCCGAGGAGGCGGGATACCTCGAGCAATGCCAAAACTCCTACGGAGTGGACTTGAAGAGCTGCAACGTCATGTAATCGGCGGCGCAGCTTATGGGAGAGATATATATGTATTTTAATAATTCGGCCTATGCAATTGATTACTCTGCGGTCTACTTGTCAGTGGCCTTCAGCTAATTCTTAAATCCGCGACATAATCCGCAATGTTGGTGACGGTAAAATATGTTCCGAGAGCCTTGGGTCGCACAGCGTAAGTATTGGGCGCATAAGCTGAGGAATTTCGATCCACGACCACGTCTAGCCTGCATGTCTCTGCGGCCCCCGATCAGCTGCAAGGCACGTCAGGGTCCTAATATGAGAAACTGAAACGGACCCCAATGGAACATCCCTTCGCATTAATTCGAAGTCTGCAAATACAGCATTAGATACGCCTAGTAACGCCGTTTAAGCCTCCGCGCGTATTAAATGACTGTTCTGTGTGTGTATTTCGAGTAGTGGCTAAGCGTTCCTTGAGCCTCATGCGGACCACTGCCCAGATCCTACAGCCACGAGAGTGCCTGCGTTTATGATCGCAGCCCCCTTAGGAAAGGTTACCTTCTTAATATACGACCACTGAGGTCATTATTCGAATGCCTAGCTGTCGTTCACTGTTTTCTACCTTACCCGTTGCTCGTAATTGAAAGGCGTATGAATTATTTCTGCGATGCGCATTTCTATTCTCATCAATAGGCGGTTCGAATGCCGATTCCCGGCCTAGCCACATCCGACCGAAGCCTCGGGATACGCCGTCATGTTGGTCTAGCCGCATTAGGACTAAGCCGGCAACGAGCAGTCCTGCAGCTGCGGGTGCTTCAGTCGTCTAGTGGTCCAAGAGACGACGGGGGTTGGGCGAATGCCATGCGTCCAGCGCATCAAGCAAATGGGATGATGCGCTTCTGTCTCGCCTCCGATGGTGATGGTTGCCACCTTGCAGTGCCTATGGTTGTAATAGTTACACAGCAGCCGGACAGCGTCTTGCGACTTTCTTTGTTTTCCAATATCGCTGGAGATGAGGGTGAGGGGTGAAACCACTCCAATTGAGACACTGAGACATTGAAGTTGAAGCGCTTTCGTGTTCCGATTTCTTTCTTTTCTTTTCCCCTCAGCGGTTCGATATACGTAATCAGATATTCTACATCGGATGACAAGGCCTTACCATCCCGTGTAAAATGCAATTGAGTTTGGGGTCGTCGAAAAAAGAAAAAGTCTAGAAACTAACGGTGTAGGTAATATCACTTTCTCCCTTCTTTCAAGGAGGTACCTAGGTTTTATTGCTATTACCATCCAAATTCGAGTTGAACATCAAATATTGTAACGGTATCAAAATTCTATGTTTTATCTTCGGGATCTGGGCCGTACGTGGATCTAAACCCGAATCATCAGCCCATGCCTGCCCATGGCACATACATCTCCACTATTGCAACCTCGTCGAACCTGTAAGCGCGTAGCCGCCGACACTACTGTGAGCCCCTCAAGCCCTGTCTGCCTGTGTGGATTCGTATGGTACGTACGACGTTGGAGTGAGCGCTAGTGTAAGAAAGTTAGGAAGGTCCTGCGGAGGCAACTTAGGCCAGACTGCCCAGCCCATGCTAGGTAGGAGGTAGGCTGTCAGGACTAAAAAAACAACCCTTGACACAAAAAACAACCGCCCGCGATCTTCTTTTGACGCTAAGCTACACCCATCATCAGCACCCGCATAACGACGACCTACTACGTCGGACTACGACGACTACGACGACGACTACGACGACACTAGCTACGATAATATAACGAGCCTCACAATTATCCACCGTATTACATACCACTGCGCTAATCATGGTTGTCGGCGTTGCTGCTATCGTTATCGTACCCAAGTCGTGACTAGGGCTTTTCGCAGAATCTGTTTGGCTTGTTCTGCGTGTGTTGGTTCGATCTGCCCGCCAGTGACGGAATTGATAAAGGAATACATTGAGGAACTCAGTCGCTCGCTCAATTCTTACCATCGCAGCAAGTCTAAGAATATTTTAGACTTCATCGCAATCACTCACTGGAGCCTCGACTCGTCGCTAAGACCATCCTTGTACACGAGCGAATCTCCATTGTTTCAACCCTCCGTCGTTTGTGCGCTCGTGTGCCATTATTCCAGCATCCCCTTTCAACTAGAACTAGCCGCGATTGCGCCGAATCCTCGAGCCGTTCTGCGCGTCCAATCTCCATACGAATTCGATCGCTTTCTTGTAATATTCCCCTACCTAGCGAAGACGACCCGTGTCGTGCCTTTCTTCTCCGCCCATCATGTATCAAAATACCCAACAAAATGCGGCGCGACCTTTCCAGGTTGTCCCGCCACCGCCGCCGCCTATGTCTCCGCCCGTAGCTGGACAACCTGGACAGTTAAATACCATGATGAATATCCCACCTCCACCTCCCAGATATCCCAGCGCACCGTCTGCAACCGGCGGCGCCATGCTACCGCCGCCGCCCGGCCCTCCGCCGAATAGCGCTCTAGGCCAGCCACCATGGCAGGCCAACTGGGGCCGTACCTATAGTGCCCAGGCCGGCTACCCGATTCCACCTCCTCCTGCCGGTGGTCCAGTACCATCGTACAACCCTAAACTACATTCACAGGCCTCGAACGGTACACTATCGATACCTCCTCCCCCTCCCCCGACGAACGATCTGATGTCTGGTACGTACAGACCTGGAAATGACCCGAACGAAGCGATGGTATCTGCAACGTATATACCGGGGGGCGATACATACGGTGAAGGTGTGGGAATACCTGGTTTCTTTCCAGAAGATTTGGCACCCCATTCGACAAGCTCACAAACCTCGTGGCCCACGTCCAACCCGACAAATAACGGCAGTGCCGTCAGTACCACACCGGCAGATGATGGGAATCGCGGGTTACTATATGCCAATGCGTTCAATAATCGTATGATGTCCACAACTTCAAATGCGACAATGCAATCCGAGATAGCACCCGAGCTAGCAGCGAAATGGCCTCTCGACCATGTATTGCTATGGTTAGCTGCAAACCATTTCTCCAGGGAATGGCAAGAGACGTTTAAGAACCTCAAAATTCACGGAGTGCAGTTTCTGGAACTCGGTAGTCAGAAAGGCGGCCGAGGCAATTTTGGTATGATGCACCAACTTGTATATCCGCGATTAGCGCAGGAGTGCGTCGCCAGCAACATTACCTGGGACCAGCCGAGAGAGAGGGAAGAGGGCAAACGTATGCGCCGTCTCATACGGAGTATAGTTACTGGCAAGCCGGTTGATAGCGCAAAGTCGTTGCCAGCCCATGCTAGCAAGGAATCCCTCAATGCGCAGAGTGCCGGAACAGACGCAGAGTCTCCGAATACTCCGATCAAAACAGGGTCTAGCGCGAGAGGATTTTCACAGACACGGGCGACGACTATGCCAACTCTCAGCAGCACAATGAGCTCAGATTCCAACCATCGAGCCATGTTGAAAAATATCGACGTCGACAGCAGTCGCAGGCTGAGCCCAAGCCTAAGCGAATACGGTGATGGTAACTATCGGGCTGCATTGCGGAGCGATAGTCCTGGGTCGAGTCCAAAATTGGCTTCATCAACACCATTTCTAAATCAACCATCGTCAGGCAATCTATCCCCGGCCGGTAGGTTCCATCACAAATCTCGGGATAGCACCGGTTCCGTTTCATCAAATGCGGCTATATACGGGTCCGGTGTGCCACCTGAAGCTGGGCAACTGTTACGGAATGGCATGAGCGGAATTGGGGATATGATCCACGCTAGCCGGAGTGACCGACGATATAATACTGATGGAAAGCATTCGGAATCCAATGATAGGCCTGCCTCAGCTGAACCGTCCTCGGCAAGAGATAACAAGGGCTTGCTTAATTTCTGGAAGCGGAAAAACAAGCAAAAGGACGACGGCTCGTTCCCTTCCCCTGACGAAGGGGACTCCCCTACCAGTCCGAACCTGCTTAAACTTCGATTCGGGACCCCTCCGCCAGAGGCAGTACAAGACTCGGCACCAACTTTCAGGAGAAATAAAAACGTTGCTCGGGTATTCATTCTTGTTACAATGGACGGATGGCACTATCGATTATGCGATGTCACGGACTGTGATACGGCCGCTGATTTGCGTACTAATATCTGTATGAACCTAGGACTTTCAGATCCAAGGGCATTCGATGTCTTCATAACCGAGTTAGGACGCGACACGCACGAAGAAGCGCTGGAGGACCAGAGTTTATTCATCCATAAACGCAATAAAGGAGATGCGAATGGTTCTCTGAAATTCTTCATCAAGATGAGCGCGCCGAGCGATGGAGGTCGCAGCGTCCCGCCGTCTCTTACTCCAGGTTATCTTGCTCCTGGCTCTAACGTAAATGAAGACGCTTATGCTCACCTCAACGGCCGTACGAGGTCAAGTTCGTCGCCTCCTAGTTCGAGAAACAATACCATTTCAGCCGGTTCGCAACCGAACGAAGCCGAATTAGCTGCTAAGGCCACCGAATATAGGGCCGAGGTAGAGAAACAACAGGCAGCATATCTGGCAAAGCGAAGACAAGCTATTAAAGAATCATCACCGCATGAGAATTCCCCAGGCGGTGGAATTGTTGGTAGAAATGTGGATTTTGATCACCCCCGCATCTCGCCATTCGAGGAGAAGAAGATGGAAATCCTTTTACCGCAGAGGAGAGCGCCTGCGCCGCCGGGCGTTGAGACAGCCACCCTGATCAAGGCCAACTCGCTGAGTAGGAAAACAGGCCATAACCTGCGACTATCCCAAGGTAGTATGGATGGGTTCCCTAGCCCAAGGCGCCCAACCACTTCAGCAAGTACCACCAACCAGGATACGTGTCGTACCATGGGCCCCCCTTCGCCGCCGGCAGGTTCAGCATTTGGAGCTTTGGTTAACATGGGAAGCGCCTGGGGCCGGCTAGGCCGACCCTCCGCTCCTGGATCACAACAACGACCGGTATCACCCCAGAATACTTCGGCACCAGCAGCTGGAACGGACTTCGTGGAACAAAAAGGTAAGGGAGCAATGGCAAGCGTTGATTTTGGCATGACGGGTCGCGGTAGTCGGTCGAGGTCTGGTTCGCCCGGCTCCTTAACATGGGGCCGTGGCGATATACCATTCGTCGTACCAGACTACTCGCCCGGAGGCACCCCACTCTTTGGCAACCGGGACAAATCTCAGCTTGATGTAGATACTAAGATAAATGAAGTAGCACGTCGAGCCCCGTCCCCCGGTGATCTTAGCCCGAGTACCGCGCATCCTTCTGCTGGAACCGATCCTGGGCCAGGCAATTCCCCGACCAACCGCCGCAAATCCCACGGGCCCGATGTGGACTTTACCGAAACGGATGTTCAATTCTCCAAGCCGTCCGTGGCTACCAAGGTGGTGGATGATGATTCTGCCGACGATTCGGACGATGGCCTATTTGCTATACCGATGAGAGGAAGACAGCCGTCGAAGAAGGCGATTCGCAAGCAGCCGAGCCGCAACGAAACAAGCGTACTCGATAGCGACTCGGAATCCAGCGAGGGTAAGAGACCAAACTTGAGAGTCAAGACATCTAGGTCTAAGAAGAATTTATCGGTGTCGTTTAATTCTTCACCTGGCGCTTCCAATACGCCTGATTTGGAGGATGATGATGGAAGTATTCGGAGTGGCCGTGACTCTCATCGGCGTACACCCGCAACTCCTGGTTCAGATCAATGGCAATCAGACGATAGCAAGCTTAACCGCCGCAAGTCGTTCGTTGATCGTGGTGTGTGGGCCAACCGTCCACCCCCGGAGGCTTTGCTCAGCAACCTCGATGCCTTCTTCCCCGAGCTTGATCTCGATCAGCTTGTACTTGACGAAAACGAGCTCCCCGTGTCACCCATAAACGAGCAAGATGAAATTTCCATTGGAAGCAGTAAAGCTGGTTCGTCTTCGCTTAGTGTTGGATCCCTTCCCCCTACTACCGGGACTTCCACTGCGAGGTCGTCGGTCTATAACGAGAGCGATACGTTGGGCTCTGACGAGTCTACTCTTAAGGCCCTGGAGCGGCCACCGTCGATTGCATCGGTTGCGACCAGAAACATTCAACGCTCCAGTGGTCTTGGTCGGATGAAGTCGATCCGAGAAGTAGCACGTGGTGCACACGAGGCGAACAAGCGCTTCACCACATCTTCAGCCGGTGCTGGCGCTGGAGCGACGTCCATGATTCAGCGCCGTAAGAGCACAAAAATGTTTGGCGCTAATGTTGTGCAAATCCGTCCCGAACGCGGGTCGATGATCGTACCACAGATCCCGCAAGACGTGCTTCCGAAACGACAGACCACTTTCCGATGGTTCAAGGGTGAGCTTATTGGAAAGGGTACATACGGACGCGTATACCTGGGTATGAATGCAACAACCGGTGAATTCTTGGCCGTCAAGGAAGTCGAAGTCAATCCGAAGGCCGCAGCCGGAGACAAGAACAAGATGAAGGAGCTTCTGAAAGCCTTGGACCAGGAGATCGACACCATGCAGAATCTGGACCACGTGAATATTGTGCAGTATCTGGGCTGCGAGAGGAAAGAAACTAGCATTAGCATCTTCCTCGAGTATATTTCCGGTGGCAGTATCGGATCCTGCCTGCGCAAGCACGGAAAGTTCGAAGAGCCAGTGGTCAGCTCGCTGACGCGACAGACGCTATCAGGTCTCGCGTACCTGCACCGCGAGGGCATCCTGCACCGCGATCTCAAGGCCGACAACATCCTGCTAGACGTGGACGGGACGTGCAAGATTTCCGACTTCGGCATCAGCAAGAAGACGGACAACATCTACGGCAACGACAAAACCAACTCGATGCAAGGGTCCGTGTTCTGGATGGCGCCCGAGGTGATCCGGTCCCAGGGCGAGGGGTACAGCGCCAAGGTCGACATCTGGAGCTTGGGGTGCGTCGTGCTCGAGATGTTCGCCGGCCGCCGCCCCTGGAGCAAGGAGGAGGCCGTCGGCGCCATCTATAAGATTGCCAACGGCGAGATCCCGCCGATCGCGGATGACGTGCGCGAGGCGATTAGTCCGTACGCCCTGGGGTTCATGTTGGATTGCTTTACTGTGTATGTGCTCCTTCTCTTTATCCTATTTTATATGTGTGTTGTTGTTGTTTGGGTGCTAATAAGATCGCAGTGATCCCAGGGACCGTCCTACGGCCGAGCGCTTGCTCAGACAGCACGAGTTCTGCGAGCTCGATGCGGATTACAATTTCTTCGATACCGACCTTTACGCGAAAATTAGGGGTACCTTCCAGTAGATGTGCAACTAAGAAGCCATGATAGTGGATCAAGAACGAGTGCTTTCCTAGACAGAGCTAGGTATCCAGAACCAATAATGAAGTGACTACCACACCACTTCTACGATAGCGCCGCACCATTACCGTCGGATTAGATATATACATCATCATATACCATTACCATGGCTATACTATTATCAGGGGGATAGACATCTCTACAGCAATGATCATGTGTTGGATACGTCTCACTCCTTCCATCAGCATGGCGTTTAAGGATGGGCTGGGGTTTCTTAGAGGAGAAGGCGGTTTGGATAGGGACTTTGAAAAGGGCTGGGCCTTGAGACGTTGCATATCAGTACGTGTATGTAGCTATTTTTCACGAGAGCGATATTTGACGACCGAACGAGAACGAATGGGAAGCGTAATGAATGATCCGAGTCTTGATCTTGATAATGTGCGTCGTGCTTCTGAAGTGACATGGGATAGAGTTGGATTCGGGCTTTAGGATTCACAATGCAATTATGAGTATAAACTACGAGTGATGCAAGATAGTCACGGTATTTGTCAATATAATACCGTATTTCAAAATCTGCGAGCTGCCTAATTTTATTATATCCACAAACTAAGAGACAGAACCTCAAGGCTATGAAAAATACTTAATGCAACTATTAAACTGAATATGGGATATCAGTGTAGCCAGGTTTAGCTCATGGTGCGGAATCACGTTTCACGTAGTTTGTGTAAGTAATTGAAAGAGCAATCGATTATTATATCGAACTTTTGGTATCAACCAAGTCAACCGTATCCTTCCCACCTGAAGATTAGAAAAGTAACGGGACTTTGCATGCGTGTGACCGCCGTGGTATCTCAGAAAAGCGCGAGATTACCGCAACATCATGAATCATGTGCTGTACCATCAACGCCTTATCCCTCTCATTTCCTCTCCCTCCATCTTCTTTGCTTCCCTAAGAGCATGTATGTGCATGCCAACTGTGTCTGCTATCAAAACCGGCGCTCGTTTTCAATTAACGAGACCAGCACCAATTCACTTGGAATATCGCGTAGGTACGCGACAGTTCGTGATGCCGTCGCCAAAAACAAGACTTATTACAAGACCGGCGGTAAAATTCCGATCAAGTGGCGCGTGTCTTCGATATGATGTTCATAAACATCTCGAATAGGATCGTCTGGAAGCTAAGTAACACTTCCGGACTCAACGTCTCATACCAGGAATCGAAGGAACGGGTACAGGAGTTAGCTTAGACGGAAGCACTGAGGACTTGCTTTTATCCTTCTTGTCCTTTTTCGCCGGCTTTGCCTTGCTCTTGATCGCAGCTGTTGAGGCATTAGAGGATTTGCCATTGGACAACGTAGGCTGGGTCGGAGGTTGGACGGGAGTTTCCTTAGTGCTTGATGCCTTCGCGGTACTGGATTTGGTGGTCTTCGCTCTCTTCGTAGACGCCTTAGCCGAAGTAGACTTATCTCCCTCGTCTTCGGGATGCTTCCGCTTAAGCATTCCATTGGTGACATTCGACTTCTTAGACACCTTCGAGCGTGTAGGAGTTTCGGGCACTTGACTCTTGCCGACGTCCGTCATGTCTTGGTCTGAGTCGACCTCTGATTCGCCATCCTGTTCTGTCTCAGTTGCCAAAGCGGGGCGAGCTTTTAGGGACTCGACCGGAGGCGGCGTGGCGGTAGGAACACCGATCGGGGTGAAACGAGGTTTCAGATTCTGGGGTTGTTGCCGAATCGGCTTCGGCGTCGGCGTGTACTCGTCGGTAGCAGTAGCGCTAATAGCGCCGTCGGGCCCGAATTTGGCTATGCGACGGAGGTGCACAGTGTCATTGAGCCCACGGCTCACTTCTACTTGTCAGCAACTAACATAATGAAATACCGAAAAAGTCTTAGACTCACAAGGGGTGTAGCTATCTCCGGCAGGAGACGGAATGAGCAGCTGTATCTGCGTGTTGGTAGCTTCCGACTCGCGGTATATGCCAAAATCATCTCCATTATGCTGCAGCAGAGAGTCGCCGGTTACCGCCTTGGTCAAATCGATCTCCATATCCTTCAAGATGGTAATGGGCAGGGATGCCGGCGCGGTAAAGTACCACAACTGCTTGCCCTCCAGGCTAGTCTTGCTGAAAAAGTCGGCGACTTCTTGAGCAGGGTTATCAGACATAGCTTTGCGTATGGCGAAGTTGGAATTGTTAAGCCAACGAGGACGAGGGAAAGCACTGATACTGGTGTTAGTTTAAATTTTCACGATATGGTAAACCAATGGGAACTTACGCTCCAGAAGTAGAGGATTCGGCAGCGGACTGTCCATTTACTCTAGAAACGGCTGTCTCTTCGCCATCAACTTCCATCGCACTTCCCTGACCATTGTTAGGCTCTTCATCAGAATCAGAACCAATCTCGCTCGCTGCGTCGCTTGATTCATCCTGAGATTCGGCTGCATCGGATTGATGTACACCAGCCTCTTTGGCCTCACTCTCGCTCTCACTCTCAGAATCCGACTCCTCTTCGCTAGAAGTCTCGCTACTAGATTCACTCTTGTTCTTGGCCGCATCTTTGGTGCCGTTCGTCTTGGTAGTATTCGCCTTAGGAGTATTCGGGATACTAGCTTCGGTGGAGCTCGTCTGAGATCCCTCGGATTCGGAATCATCGGGGCTGGTAGTCGTAGCTTTGGAGGTCGGTTTAGTCGAGGCTGGCTTCGTAGGGACTGACTTGGGCTTCTCCTTCTCGGAAGCCTTGCGCTTGCTTGCTAGTTTTGCGGCGTACTTCTTTCTAGCAGCCTCAATATCGACATCGTTGTCGTCAGAGTTGCCACTGCCACTGTCGCTATCACTGTCACTACCACTGCCGCTTGCTTCGCTGGAGCTACTGGTGTCCTTCGCGAACTTTGCACTCTTCAATTCAACGGGCTTGTTCTTGGAGGCGGCTTTCTGGTCGCGGACTTTGGTAGCCATGTTGCTCAGCGACCCAACGGGCGCTCGAGTTCGAGGTTTTGCCATCGTGAACGCCGAGAGCGGGTGATGAGCCCGAGTCGCAAGATCGGATGAACAAATACAAAATTGAATGTTGGAATTGATTGAAGAATTTCGGATTGGAAAAAGTCTAAATAATTCGCAAAGCTTGCCAAAGTTGGAGGAAGTTTGAAGAGAAAGGTAAGGAATCGGCGGTGTTAAAAAGGTGTGGACGTTGTGAATTTCTTCACGCGTGAAAAGTGAATGGCTGCAGGCTTGCGCTGAATTTTTTTTAGAAGCTTCCTTAGGCCTGATAACGATAGTACCTTCCGTACCTACAGTAACACAGCGGGTCTGAGTTGCACGGTCGCGCCTTCTGTCGCGGGGCTGGGGACGTGGGGCAGCGGGCATTAGCTCTAACGGATATTCATATATCCGATGTTTCTGAGAATTCGAAGTCACTGAGGTACATGGGTACACAGGTACGGCAATTTTTACCTTCAAGCTTCCAGAAACTTAACAATTTCCAGTGTTGAGAAGTGATGGGAATGACACATGGGTATAATGTCCACAAATAAGTGAAGGAAACTAGACATAAGTAAAAAACCTCATGGTAAATATAACCTTCAAATTGAATATTTATAAATGCTTACCTCTCGCTAGCCATGAGTGCCTTTGCTCTTCGCAAAAGGCTCCTTAGCCAGCTGGCCACGCCTACGCCAGCCACATCAGATGCGGCGAAGGATGCAAATTTAGTTCCACCTACAGCAGATACCGTGGAGGATAACAGATCCCGGACACCGAAAAGGGCACGGAAAGCTTTAAAAACTCAACCAGCACCAAGTCATGAGAATGAACTTGATGTCGCTCTGAAGGGTTCACCTCTAGAATCCCTATCGGGGAATGATAACGCCCTTGTCAAGATCAATGAAGTATTGCCAAGAAGTTATTCACCAACAACAGCAGAAGATGAAGTCTCAGTTAAGCCAGTTAAGACATCGTCTCTCCAGCTTTCCAATTTCAAGCCATCTAAGGGCAACTATCGAAGAGGTAGAGATGGGAGACTAATATTGAAACTTTCCGACGGAGAGGTGTGTTTACTTATTAACAATCCGGTCGTAGACTCTGGCTGATTGCAATAGCGTTTAGTAATTCTCGGTAGCTATGGTGTACATGTCACGTCTGGAGAAGTTACTATCAATGGGGCTACGCTGAGGACTTCTGAAAAGGTCCATTGGGTGGAAGCGCCTCAATGCCATGCGCTCCCAGTTATTCGGTGCTTCGATGATGCGATGTTGGAATTACTCCCTCATCCGACTATCGCGGGTCTAAAGAGTCTGGCCAATCTCGCACCACAATTCAGGAGGCTCTGGAACGAAAGCACGCCCTCGAAAAAAGGGGATCCTGCTTCATCTGACTTGACATTTCAAATAGTAAGTTGATATCTTCTATATTGACATAATACGTATTGCTAACATTACTTATAGTTATACACTACGGCGGACGGCCCGAAGAAGATGGCGCTACAAGATCTCGTCTCTCCTCCCGAATGGAACCGGGAGATTGCGAAATTAGTCAAGGTCAAGGCTTCCCAGTCGAAGCCCTGTTCTGTGATGATCACCGGTCCCAAGTCTTCTGGAAAATCTACCTTTGGCAAAATCCTCGCAAATCGACTCATTACCAAGCAGTTGAGTGGTTCAGTGCGCCGCGGGGTAGCCGTGCTTGATCTCGATCCGGGTCAGCCCGAGTACTGCGTTGCCGGCCAAATTGCTCTTGTGCGTCTGACTGGACCTGTGCTTGGCCCATCATTTTGCCGCCCTCTTGGTAACTCAGACGTGCGGATTGTACGAGCTCATACATTGGCGTCTATTACTCCCGCCTCGGATCCCGAATTGTATCTGGAGGCTGCTATGGATCTCATGACGCGCTATCGAAACACGCTGGGGAGCTGTCCCCTGGTGATAAATACTCCCGGATGGATTCAAGGTACGGGGTTGGACTTGCTAACGTCGCTGATCGATAGTTTGCGGCCAACCGAAGTAATATACATGTCTGAGTCTGGTCCTGCGGAAGCTGTAGAAGCGCTTCAGGAATCATGCAAGTCCTCGGGCTTCTCTATGCTCCCATCTCAAGCCTCTCAGCTTACTTCAAGGACGGCGGCGCATTTCCGTTCAATGCAGACCATGGCATATTTCCATACTGAAACAGTTGATTCGTCCATTCGGTGGAATTCAAGTCCGTTAACAACGGTAGCTCCTTGGCAAGTTAGCTACCAAGGATCAAATCGTGGCATACTTGGAATCATGTGTTACGATTATCAGGCGCCTCTAGATCTGTTAGCGGATGCGATTAACGGTACAATTGTCGCAATCGTGGGGATCGAAAACACCAAAGCATTTCGATTCTCGGAAGACGGTGCGGGGTCATCTACCGAGAAAAATGGCGATGATGCGACTGATCATATGATGGATATCGATGATGACGACGCCGATCCCCAAAATTCCGCGTCGTTATCCTTCAAGGGGGTAACTGAGAAAAACATTTGCGCGACTCCTGAAGGCATCCCGGTTATTAATACTGCAGACGGAACTACCCTTGACCCTCGATATTCTCATTCTATTGGCTTGGCTCTTGTCCGAGGTATTGATGTCGAAAATGGCGTTCTCCAGCTACTCACGCCCCTATCAATGGAGAGCATAGAAAATTTCCAGTCCGCAGGAGAAGAAATCGTCCTTATTAGTGGCAAGTTCGATACACCCAGCTGGGCTTACACAGAAGAGCTGTATTACCGCGCTGGCGGCGAGGGGGATGAAGGAACTGATGCAGAGGAGCCGGCGGATACTGTAATGGATGATGTGTCGGGCGGTGGGGGCGACGACTTCCTAGGAAGTCAGAATGTGACCCCGGTCCCTTGGATAGAAGTCCTGCGTGGAAATCAAAAACGTGGTGCTGGTTCCAAAGTATGGAGGGTTAGGCGAGACTTGGGTCGGGCCGCCAACGCTACCGACTAAGGTAAGACCGAGGTACGTTCCGATTCGCCGGGGTTCTCAATTGGTTGGATTCTAGCTGCTTGGGGTTGATGTGCAGAATATGCAGGAACAAGAAGCTGCACACCCACATGTACATCGATCTGCAGCCAAGCTTCATCATTGGTTTTCTTTTCACACACCCCCTTACGCATACCCCTCACCCCTTGACCCCTCGATCAAGGGTACATGCATGATGCAGATCGCTAAGATGTACATACTCAAATACCCGCCAGCCCTATGGAAATGGGGGTACAATAGAAAAACCTATCCATTTAAGCATCTAATTTAATTGACCCTCGTGCACTTATTTCAAGCACATGTAGTACGATACAATATTTCTTAAGTCTCCCCAAATCAATCCACCACCCCCTCCGGCAGCACCGCAATATAATCCAGCGGCGCCGTCTCGCGGCCGTTCGGCAGCGTCGCGACGCGCAGGACATCGCCCTCCGCGATCGCGACCCCGGGAAACGTGATGCGCGTCGCCGAGTGCCCGTCGATGCCGCGCGTCAGCGTGAACCCCAGCCTGTGCTCGTTGTCGCCGTCCCACTTCCCCACGCTCGCGTCGTTCAGGAACAGCTCGTACGACGCGTTGCCCTCGTACAGGTCGTAGTACGCGACCGCGACATCGTACGTGCCCGCCGGGAAGTTTAGCGTCGTGCTCACGCTCGCCGCGCTGCTGTTGTCGATCGTCTGCACGATCTGTAGCCCGGAGGCTACTTCGAACGGTGTCACGCCGGTTACTTTGTACCCTTGCAGGTCCATGGTCTCGGCTTCGATGCGCCACGGGTGGTTGCCCACGCGGTTTTGGGAATCCGCGATCCCGGAGACGTTGCGGTAGAATTGGCTGATCGAGTCCCGCCACACGATCGCGTGGCCCGCTTGGTATGTTAGTCGGAATGCGGTCTCCTCGAATCGCTGCTGGTCCATTAGCCCCTGCAGCTTCGCCCACTGCTGCGGGAATGTGGCGGCTGTTTCGGCGCCTGCGTAATCTGTAAAGAGGTTAGTATATAGAGGCGACGCTTCATGGGGTATATATAGCAAATTCTACATACGCGCATCGTAAAAGTGCTGGATCACCGTCTTCCCGCTCTTGAGCACGTGCGTGTACGGCACGTGGTGGAACCACAGCAGCAGCTCGTCGGGCGTTGTCTCGATGTCTTCGTACAGGGCAGCGACTTCGTCCGGGTACTGACCCGCGTAGCCGGTGCCGTTGCTGACGGTTCGGTCCATGCCGATGCTGTCTGCATCGGCCCGCGTCCACTGGCCCCACGGGTTGTTGTCCATCGACTGCGGGTTCGGCCCGTAGTGGGGGCCCGTGATGTCTGTTAGCGTCTGGATGCCGAGATTGCCCGTGTAGTTTTCATACGCTGGCCACGACGCCATTGACATGCGCGTGATGGTTTCGCGTACGGTGTCGTCAAGGCCGAAAGTGAGTCGTGTCCAGTCTTCTAGGATGGCTACTTCGTCGTCGGTCGGGTCCCAGGCGATGCGCCCGTAGGCGTAGAGGTTAGACATAGCAAGATGCGAGCCGAGCCAGGTTGTGTTTTGGCCGACGTTCACGACAGCTGCGTAGCCCGTGAGTCCCTTCTTATCGAAGCGCTTACCGGAGAGAATGTCCGTGCCGACGACAGACTTCTCACCATCGACGCGCAAGTCAAAGTTTAGCACCGTCTTCCAGAGCGGCGGCAGGTAAACGAGATGGCACTGCTGGCCGAGATACTCCTGCGCGACCTGCAGCTCGATAGCGGACGCCGTCTGCCTCAGGTGCGCGAAGAGCGGCGACGTCGGCTCGCGGACCTGGAAGTCGATGGGGCCGTACTTGACCTGCACGACGACGTTGTCGTCGAACCGGCCGTCGAGCTCGCGGAAGAAGTCGACGGCCGCGTTCGCGCGGTCGTCCTTCCAGTTGCTCTCGTTGAGCGTCTGGTAGTCGTACACGAACGCGCGGAACATGACGATGCCGCCGTGCGGCTTCGCGGCCCGCGCGAACATGTTGGCGCCGTCCGATAGCGTGCGGTTGTACGTGATCGGGCCGGGCTGGCCCTCCGAGTTCGCCTTCACGAGGAACCCCGCCAGGTCCGGGACGTGCTCGTAGAGCTTGTCCGTGGTGCTGTTCCACCACGCGATGACGGTTTCGTCCAAGGGGTCGAAGCTAGCCAGGCCGCCGAAGGTCTGGGGTGACGCAAAGTTCAGCGAAATCCCGAGTTTGACGCCCCATGGCCGCAAGGCGTCGGCGATCTTACCCAAGCCTGCCATATTGTCGTCACTGAGGATAATTGGGTTCGCATTGACGTTGTTGATGATAATACCGTTGACACGGATCGAGGCAAGGAGGCGGGCGTACTGTTCAACTCGCGTCGTGTTGGAGATAGTGACGTTGTTCTTAAAGAAGATAGACAGACCGGCATAGCCTCTTTCGATAGTTCCGTCCATGTTGTCCCATTGATTCACCCATCGGATTGCAGCACTAGGGTTGGTGGCGTAGGCGACTTCAGTGAAGTTGGCTTGAGCCAGCATGGACAAATACTCAAATGCGCCGTACAGGGCACCACGCTCGTTCTGGCCGATGATCTCAACAGTGTCGCCCTGGGTGCTAAGCCAGAATCCATCTTCCTCGAGCTCTAGTGTAGTGCTAAAGCCACTGAAGGTGTCAATTGTGCCGACAACGATAGAAGGACCCTCGCTAGTCTCGTGCGTTACGTCTAGAGTCTTGCCGAGGATTCCGCTGATGCCCTTCTTTAGTTCTTGGCCAGCGGTGTATACGGGGCTGAACTCCGTAGCATTGAGCGCGACGATGGTAGCAGGAACGTTAGCCTGTTTGACGATATCGCAAGGTAATCGAGCATATCGCAACCAGCCGTTTAGCCCATCTTCTGCAGCCGCGAGGCCAATCGTAGCCAAAAACCAGAGTCCACGCATTTTGCTACACCCGAATTGGTCAACCACCTTTTACGATGGCGTAAAGATCTAAACACGGCGATCCAGGAACGCGACGATCTTCTTGTTTATACATATTTATTACCCCAGCACGATAGAACCTCGACTATCTCCCAAGAGCCAGGCTGCTAGGTCCGCAATCAAGATACTGCCTTTAGGCTAAAGCCGGGAACAGCAGACTGTGGATATCGTCTCCACGCAAAACGGCATGGTGCCCCAGATTTATGGTGTTTTTCGGTATATTTACACACGAGCATGGCTCCGTTTTCCCCGCCGATTCGGGAATAGTGGCTCTCCCCAGCCATTTTAGCTGGGATCAAGGTTGGGGTAAAGTAAGGGCTAGCTTCTGGGCCCATCGAGCTGCAGAGTACTCTAATTGCAACTTGAACCACTAAATTCGTAGCCTCAGGAACAAGCTCAGCAATCTATGCTTCTGGATTGCTACTCCTCCAATAAGGCAATACGCATTTCATGATTGACATCAAAATCAGGGGCTGAAGCTTTTGATTCGCAAGAGTTCGGATGTCCGTGTGTGGCACTGTAAGAGCACCGTAAGAGCATAAAGAATTAAAATTTGATTGGTGGAGCGTAACATAATCTCCTCAAGTCATATCAGCAGAGCCTCAAATTTGAAACCCCAATTTAAACAAGAACAACAACACCAACCATAACAACAACAGCAAGCTTCTTCCCCTTGGGTGCCATCCCATCCTTCTATATACCCATCATAGTATCGTCACGGATATGTATCTTCAACTCCTGATGCTCTCCAGTGTGCCAGCACTGCCGGGTGAACATGAAGGGAAAGGTACTAAAGGATCGCTAAGGGCCCATTGCCCCTTAATAACACTACCTGGATAAGTATCTTTCCCAGCTCTCATCACTTGATGAAGCTATGTATTTGAGCACTTGTCTCACTGGCTCAGTTCCCATCAGTTATGCGAATTGATAGTCCGCGCCCGCATTCAATCGACCAGCGCTACTCCCGCCTAATACTCGACTACCAGATTGGTGTAGCACTACATTGGCCTGTCCCAAGAGACAATCCACCGGCTGGACCATGTCTTCTGAAAGCTGAATACTAACCCAGCGTGATCTTATAGGGCAGCAAGAAACCAACAGAATAGAAACCACGAGATATCCAATTCCAATAACGCCTCGCAGTCCTTGCCAGTCCCTGCCAGCTTTCCTGAAACCCAACATACTAGGCGTGTACCAGATATCTAATCTTGAGCACTTGCGTCATCGTCGATTCATCACCATACCATCATCGTTGAGTCCAGACATATAAATTTCGTGTCACTTGAAGGAAATAGGTAGAAGAAAAAGCCAAGTCCGTTGCGACAGCTGACAAGGGTGAAGAGGGAAAGAGTGACAAATAAAAGGAACCAAGGAGAGAAGAGAAGCAGCGTTATATCGAACACTGGTCTGAGCCGATGTGCAACCTCACCGCTCCCCAGAAAACTCGAATGGGGACGGCAGGCGAAAACATTGAGCACACTATTGTGTAGCTCTTCAGCGCCCTACCTTCAGTCAGTATGAAGCGCAGCGGATGGTTTGTCTTTTGTACCGCGGTATGGTATGGTATCAGGGAATTAAATTGCTTACCGTGTCTTTGTTGCAACTATCTGTCCACAGTTTTCATGTTTATGACGAGCGAGACCCTTCGACACGACTCTCCGCACCTTTCGCCGCACCCGTCTCCTCGATGGTTGATGACACACCTCTATCTTCAGAGCGGCTAGTTTCAGAGTTGAGTTCTGTCGACGCCGCCACTGCGGTGGTACTAGCTTGATGCTGTCCGCTAAAGACGAGGTCGACCGCGTCGAGGAGTGCTGTATGGTCTCTTGAGGGAGAAATACCAAATGGTAGGGTGGCGTTTACCGGCGCAGCGGAGTCGTCGACGTAGTAGGAAACGCGAGAGCCGGTGGAACTTGGGTTTGGTGGTGGTCGGGATCCGGACCCAGCCCTGAGAAGACGTTAGACCAACAGCCCCGGTGACCTAAGGTTAGAACGACACTACTTACCGAGCCGAACCCTGATTAACTTTAGTCGACCGAGTCATCTCTATGACTAACTGTGTCACAACTGGACAGGAGTAAAGAGGCAAGAGTGAACGATGATAATGTAAGTAGGAACTTGAATACACCTAAGGTATAATGGGCACCTAGGTAGCGAAGAGGGGGCAGAGCAAGGCGGAACAACGGGGAGTACCGATATTGCAAAGGAAAGGCAATGTATATATTGTATACTGCTAGAATAGCTATGAGAAAAGTAAATCAGGAGAAAACACAGAGAGCGAGCTCCAAGGGCGTTGCGGAATATAAATAGTGTCATGTCGGAGTAGAAATTTCCTAATTCAGAAGCAGAAACGTCAAGAGGCATGTTTGCCGTGCGATGCGAGGAACAATTTGGGACTCGACTGTAATAAGGTTATGGCTTACAATATGTACCTAAGTGCATGCTGCAAGGCGCCGTACTCGAAGGGGGGGACATACGTCGAGTCAGACTGTGCAAGTAATAATATAGCGGGCTATCATTGGCTGTAGCCAACTGGTCTAGTGTGCGACGATGAGACTGGTCCAGTGTGCGGCGATGAGAAGCTGTTATCCTCCAGCCAGCGTCCACCGATCTTTTCCCCGGCCAGCAGCCCCACCCTCAGAGAGATCTATCCCACAGCGAGTACATACATGCGCAAAGATACCGTAGATATTTGAAATTCTAATCTTAACAACTTGGTCAATTTTAGTAGTTTATTATTACGTTTAACAAGTCAATGATATATTTGATCTTATTTCATTTGTTACGCATGCTTACTTTCTTTTCGAAGTTTGTAAGTATCATATAATGGTCCCCTGAATTTTTTATTTACTCCTAGGTACGTACGGCTAGGATACCGCCCACCTGGTATCCAGCCGGGACAGCACCCATGTACTTGGTTCGCATGGTTCGCACACGATTCAAAAAGGGAAAAAAAGCGTAGGAAGACGAACAGACACCAGTTTATCTTTCCCGCCCCCAACGGCGAATTTCTTACGCGCACTCTAAGGTGTGATCCCACTAAGCGCCTGTCGGTGTGGGGAGCGTGGGAAACAGAAATCTGAAAATTCTCTTGGTGGAGCGAGCCTAGGTTGACAAATCACCTTCTGTTCTGGGACTGAGGAAAATGCCACGGCAGCGCAGCTTGGTCCTTGACTATAACCTGCTCGACGGTTATTTTTATATAAGATATCATTTTGATTAAGATAATTACGTGCGCATTGAATGTGATGATTATTCAGTTTATTATAATTCCAAAGATATATTCCAGGTAAATGTAAATCGATATGCTCGCTATAACGGTGGTTTACTTGCTAAAGCCAATCCATCTCCGTGTGCTATCTGGCCTGCCAGCTTCTACGCAATTACCCGATATGGATTTCTAAAGGAAAAGATTGAGTAGTAGTTAAAATAAACGTAGTGTGAAAATTTTTCAGGCGAGAAACCACCATTAGCACAAAAGCCCCGGAAAGACTTGACAAGGACGAGGATAATGGAAGCACACTGGTGACATGACGGTCGATGAGAAGTACTTGGTACGATTTGGATCCCTGCTGGTTCTTCCATGCATGGGACATGGGAATGACAGGCAGGGTAGAACACGCTGCTACGTCAATCTATGACTAGCAATACCCTTGTAAGTAATCCCTGTCCTTCCCTTCTCAGGGCTGAATAGACTGTGGGGTGAGTGTCGCTACATAGTACGCGTCTCTGTGTGCGATGGGTTAGTGGATTGGGATTTCATGGCAACCATCAACCCCTGGCAAGTTGCCGATCCGTCCTCACCTAACTTTGCATACCATCGCCCGTCCCCTCGGCACTAATTCTCGCTAAGCCTGACCTAAACTTGCTTAAATCTGAGTGCGAATTGATTGACTTGAGAAGGAATTATTAATACTAACAATGCACATTCTATTATCAGCAGCCTCTCTTGGTAAATTCGCACAAGCTATGCATTAGAAATACCTAGGTTAGGTATTACGTGCCCACCTTTTCAATCGCCTTTTTGCCTGAAGATATTTCCAGGCCAAACTAGGTGGGTAGGGCCCCAGCCAATCCGCCATTCGTCATTGTTAGCCATATGCCTGGAACCATAGGCCCGTGATTGACATCTATCAACAAGTATTCCCGGCTAGGTTGGCAGGAGAAGGACTAAGTGGCATGTACCCGATGACAGCTTTGGCCGTTCTATGTTAGCAAAAGGCCAGGAACGTCGGGCGAGATAGTTCCCCTTTCGGTAAATGGCTCTCTCGTTTTTCTCATGTTAAGAGTAAGATGACATTTTTAGAGTGCTTACCTAGGTACTTAGCCACTATATTATTACGCCATCTTTATCATATAGTCCGCATACTATCATTGGAAACCCGATACTAAAGAACATAGTAAATGATAGACTGTTATGCAATTGCCCGTTGTAAATACTTGAATAATCTTGATATGCAATTTCTATTCAGCAGCATGTGACTCCATGGGCACTTACGAATATTGAAGCAGTTGAGATCTTGAAAAAGACAGGCAATACTGCCAACCCAGCACTAGCAGCTAGCAGGGATGAACGAACTGGGGAGGTGGGGGTAAAGCTGCCAGGATCTTAGCACTGCATTGCAACGCAACGGTGCAGCATCGCGACGGTCAGTTATGTCTCAGGATCTGTAACAAACACTCAACAGCGTAATATTGATAGATGCATTAGGTACCTGATCATTTCATTCCCAGCGCCGGTAGCAATGTGCTTCATGCTTGAGCAAGCCATTTGACACGTTATTTGTAGTGTATTTTGATGAGTACCTATCTATCTTGATCTACCTATGTTGCAATATACTTATAATGATTCCGATCATTTTACAGTGATTCTGATCATTTATTTAGTAACTATACTAAGCAATTCGTCCTTGAGCGTATGGACTTATTTGGGAGATCATTATGTCAGGCTACCTAGCCTTCGTATCAAGCCCCTGACCCCTCCCCTGTTCCAAATGATCATCGAGAATCTCACCCCCGCACACAGCAATAACATGTCGGGTGAGGCTCGGTTTTGGTTTTTTTTTAACCTGATACTATGAGGAAGCGGCCCAACTCCTTTGTTACCCACATTATTTCACGTCTTCAGTAGCAGGTACCTATCAGGCCAGTGTAAGTACCTAATGCAAGTAAGTAAGCAAGGCAAGGCATACCGGCAGAGCTCAGGGTGAAAGATGGATCGGAAATCCGGAAATCATAGAGAGCATGTAGGCGAATTCGCCTCCAGGCGGATGGTGAATCGAAGAGCCGCAATTGCAATTCACGGGTTGGAAAAGCCAAGCACCAAACATACCAGGTTAATACGCTAGCGTCGGGGCCGTCGGGGGGCCTAGTGCAAGTCCAAATACAGCAATAGCAAGTAGTAACTAGAAGACACCAACTGTCTTGGCATGGAATGGGTTGGTCCTCCTTATTTCTTGGCGCCAGAGAGCTTCGCTGTCCGTTCTGTTACTGCTGTTTCATTCTCTTTCGCATCCGAGTCCTCCTGGTGTATGTCACGGATAATTCATCAGCCCGCTGTGCCCTCACAACTATCTATCTTGCAAGCGGAGGTAGATTATCATCCCGATTATTGCCGAACACCCGCAAGAGAACGAGAGTGTATTAACTATATAGAACTATTTAAACCAATCGAGCTTAAATATAAGTATGAATTAATTGACCAAAGATACACAAAGTTAAGGTGAGGTCAATATTATTAGTATGATATGCTTATATGCATAGTAGTAAATAAAGCTACCTTTTCCGTCGGCCAACCTTGATGAGGGGTATACGGCCGGAAGGTAAGGGATACACGGCGGGAAAGTAAGGGATATACGGCCGAAAGGTGCTATATATACTGTAGAGATATTTCACGCTTGTGAGGTTGTTTCTAGACTTTTAAAACCCTCAAGCATCCTTAATCAATCATCACTTTTTTCTGGTGATCGCACCCAGGCACGGCTGTCTTGGACCTGCGTTGTGATCCGACGACGCCAATATACCCTTTTAATTCATTACAATCGCTCCAGCTTTTAAGCTATCGAAATACACGAAAAAGCCACATCACGACCTTGTCAAATCGTCAGTCAGAAGCCTTATATTCATTACTTAGGATGTATATCGATCAGGTTTACTACTGAGGATAGTCGTCATCTTGCCGAACCAAAGACTACTCGATAATCTCAATTGCCGCCCCATAAACAACATCCACCAACTTCGCGAATTCGACATATTCCTAGACGACTTCGGCCGCTGTGGGGTCGAGCAGGCGTGTCGCGATCGAGCGGCGGTGGCTACTGCAGTAGTCCCTGACCTCTTTTAAAGCGTGCGTTAATATATGGGCGTATATATACGTTTATATATTGACGCACGCTTTACGAGAAGTTAGAGACTACTGCCGTGGCCTCCGCTGCCGTTGACTTGGTTGGCGGGTTCTTTAGTGGCTATCACGAGCGCGCCTTCCGCACCGCTTTGGCTATCTTTAGAAGAAAAAGGTAATGATTGGGTAAGAATTACACGATCCGGGAACGAAAAGATTATGGGACGCGACAGTATTAATCAATCATTGGCTTTTTCTGGTAATCGAGCCAAGGCCGGGCGACGTGCCTCTGTTGTGGTAAGTCGACGTTTAATTATGCCTTGATACGTCATCCGATCAATTGCTCTCCCCTGAGTCCAAATACAACGAAAAAAGCCTACATCACGACCTTGCCAAACGTCAGTCAGAAGCCCTCTTCAATGGTACGAGCGATAACTTCACAAGCCTTGCGTTGCAAGCCCTATTCGACCACTACCGAATATCAAAAAAGCCTTTCGTCAATTCTACGTCTTCTGTTGAGTCCCTGATATCTCATCACCCGTCTTTTCGCTTTCGGTCACCGGTAGGAGCTCCGTTTCGCCATGATGGCATTCGCGTGTTAGCTAGTCCCCTTTGTGGGCAATGCTTGGGTTTGGGTTGATTTCGTGAGATTGGATCTATATCGAGCGTACTGGGATTAAAGCTTTTGAGGATTGAAATGGCGTTGAAAGAGCCTGTTGCTCTAGGAGATCTGCGACTATCGTGGAGGTCAGGGACGACCTCTTGACAATCCGTACTTGATGAGGGGCTACAAGGCCGGAAGGCGCTATACACACTGTAGAGGTATCTCAGACTTTAAGCTTGCGATACTGTTTCTATCTAGACTTTTATAACTCTCAAGCACCTTTAATCAATTATTATCAACACTGGGCACTGGCTTAGGTACCATCTTAGGTACCGCAAATTCACTCTTGGTACCCTCTCTCTCCCTGTTTTGCAGTTTGCCTGTAGCTTTCATAATTTGGGAAGTACAATTCGGATCTCACTGACTAGGGAGACTCCGGGGCTTTTCCCAATTACACACCTACCACCTACCACCTACCACTGCTCTATAAAGTTACCTTGGCTTTTTTGGTTAAAGACTCCTTCGTTTTTTGTTTTGAGAGCCGCATACATGTGAGCACCTGCTTAATGCTAACTTCGTTCTACGCTAAATGCTAGGCGGTCGAGCAGTATCCCGTCAAGACTGTTCTTGACTCTAACTAGCTGCATAACCCGGCCGCGCAAGCGCGCCCGGGAAAGAAGCTGCGTGAGCAATTTTATCTCGAATATAACTCCCTGAAATAGGCCCTCCCAGGGGGTAGGTCTGGCTTGCGGCCTCCGGCCACTGCGCCAGACACTCTGGGAGGATGGTTTTGGTTATACCTTATATCTAATATCCCTCCCGGGGGGTAGGTCTGGCTTGTAGCCTTCGGCCACGGCGCCAGACGCTCTAGGTGGCAAATTCTCCTACCAATCTATATAATTACCTATCTGTATAACTACCTATCTATATACCTACTTACCACTTACATCCTACACACGTATCGCTCTAGGTGGTCATATTAGAAGCCCCGGCCTTCGGCCGGGGCCCGGTCCTCATCATGATATTCTTACGCCACAGCTCCTGAGCGTCTGATTGGCTAGCCACACCTCAGCGCACAGACGAAGAATTCTTTATAGAATCAAACACCCTCAGTCAATATTGAGTAAAAAAATTGATAATTAATATCTATAGATAGAGCTCGTTTTGCGTGACCTTTTTATATAATTTGCATTTGTAAAAGATTTAAGGTAATTGAATCGCAAAGGAAAACGTCGAAAGGTGCGGGGCGATTCTAAGTATATGATTGGCCCGTGAAATTGTGGCAGTACTAATAAAATAAAGAGAAGTTGATGTCCCGAACCACGGCGACAGCGATCCTGACTGAGGCCGGGTCTACGGGAATCGGTTGCATTGGAGGTGCATTAGGGACATTTGAAAACGCATCCCAGCAATCTCTCCCACGCGCCTGGCAGTTCGGGTAGCTCCACACACACCGCCCTGGGGTAGAGGAGCCGGCTAAGATCGTATACAGTTTACACGGTAGACCAGACAGTACGTTAACCGCAACCAGCACTGCATTGCGACAGTTGAATATGCCAAGGCGTCTCTCAAGATCTTTTGAAAAAAAGGAAAGAAAAAAAAAAAACCTCAAAGCTAACGTAAAATTGATAGATGCATAGTCATTTCAGTCGGACCATTTCGAGATCTGTCTTGCATATAGCTTCCAGTTATTTCAATTAATGGTTTACATATTACATACCATTTCGACCACGGTCAAGGTGGCTCAGTAAGTCCACGTCTAGAGTAGGACGGACAGGGCTAACCGTTAGCAACCAGCCGATGTCTCTCCTCAGAGGTTTGGAGTGGCATTGGCAAGACAAGGAACCGCCGACAGGGGTCCCCACTGGTTCTGGGTTCGCGCGAGGTAGCACTGGGTCGCTGTAGGTACGTGGTGTCGACTAGGTCGCCTAACTAACCTACCTCACCGCATCTACCTCATCTAACATACCTCACCTCACCTACAGGACTTGCACTATCCGCCTAGAGACCGCGCGGCCGCGATCCAAAAGTCGCGAAAAAGTCAGGGCCTGTGATCCACCCCTTACCCGATCTCTTCCTCAATACCTCGCTTTCCAACTTTAAATACTTACGTTAAGCGCTTCTACCTACCTAGCTGAAAACCTACCCAGGTACCTATGTAGCTAGGTAGACATTAAGATGCAAAGGCGCATGCGACTCCCTATTTCTTGGTGCGAGAGAGCTTTACATCTAAGTTCGTCCATTGCTTAGGTCATTGTATTCCTTCTCTAGTTTGTCGCTGGGCAGTGTTCAAACGATGAGACAGTTGGCTTTCATATTCTCCGACTAGAATTCAATGAAATAATAACATGAGATGAGCATATCACTCAACTATATAATTCATCAGCCCGCTGTATTCTCTAAACTATTTATTCATCCCTATCGGTCAAGTATTTAGATATGTTCGACGTGTTAAATATTATCACTGAACATGCAAGCGGAGTTAGATCACCATCGCCGGTTATTGCCGAACCCCCGCCAGACAACGATAGTGCCTTGATTGCATAGAATGGTTTAAACCTTAGTAGGTACCTGTAGCTTATTACAATTTCAAAGTCATGGATGGTCCTAAGATTGGGCCATTATTTACCTTAAGGAGAGGCTTCTCGATGCGACTGCCCTATCATAATTGGCGTATCCGGGGTCGGTATAATGCAACTCCTTCCAAGAAGTTGCTCGCGACTCAGGCGCAGCCGTCAATGGCCATTCTGGATGACTATCTAGACATAGCCAAGCCGCACTTCAGTCATATTTCGCCAGATAAGCTTTCTATCACCGCCTTTCACGAAAGTCTTCCCGCCTTCAATCACCCGCGTACTAGCGACGCCAGCCGGCAGGCAATCATCAACCGCCTGAAGCCCTTCACCATCATTTCGTCCATGCGGGAGCGCACTCCGTTTCCCAAGGAGCTATTACGCGAGCTTCCCAACTTGAAGCTCCTCCTGGCGACGGGAACGCAGTTCGAGACGTTTGACTTGGCCGCCGCCTCGGAACTCGGGATTAGCGTCGCCGCGGCACCCGGCAGGGGTCGAACGGATGGGAAACTGTCGCACCGCCCAGTGCGGCCAAGGCTCGACATCAAGAAAGGCGGGAGTCATCCCACAACACAACACGCGTGGGCCCTGATCCTCTCCCTCGCGCGCAACGTAGCCGCCGACGATGCCGCGATGAAAGGGCCGGCCAAGGCTTGGCAGTCGCAATTGGCATTCGGACTGACCGGCACGACGCTCGGCGTCGTCGGCTTGGGCCGGCTCGGCGCCGCCGTGGCGCGTATTGGTAGCCTAGCCTGGGGCATGCGCGTGATATGCTGGAGCGAGAACCTCACACAGGAGAAGGCCAACCAGAAGGCCGAGGAGATGGGACTTCCCGCGTACGGCGGGAACCCGCTGGACGCCGAGGCGCCGACGTTCGCGGCCGTGACCAAGGACGAGCTGTTCGCCACGGCGGACGTGGTGAGCCTCCACTACGTGCTGAGTGAGCGGTCGCGCGGCATTGTTGGCGCCAAGGAGCTCCGTCGGATGAAAGAGTCGGCGTTGCTCGTCAACACTTCCAGGGGCCCGTTGATAGATGACGTGGCGTTATATGACGCCCTGGAGAAAGGACGCATTCGGGGCGCTGCCTTGGATGTGTACGATATGGAGCCCTTGCCAGACGATAGCCCTTGGCGGTCGACCGTATGGGGGACTCAGGGGAGGAGCAATCTGATTATTACACCTCATATGGGCTACGTTGAAGATGGCATCATGCATACGTGGTACGAAGAGACGGCCGAGAACCTTGAACGGTGGCTTCGAGGGGAGGCTCTTCTGCATCGTCTCAACTAACTTTTACAATGGTCCAAGTTTTCTAGCACGATGATTAAGGTATTTATAAGCCACAGTACCGATGAGACCTAACCTTGTCATGATCTAATATGAGCTCATCTGTAGTAGCCGTGAAGTGCATCAGGTGTCACAACTGATTGTATTGGGGTTTGATTACTACCTAGGTAATGGCGAATATTTAATACCAATTGCAGCGCCATGTGTGTCAGAGAATTTTATATGCCCTTTACAAAAACAAGTATGATTTCAAAACATGCAGTTCGTTCATTCACCCAGGTACTCATGCCTTCGTACTAGGGTCCCCTAATAGCTATATCAGTTGAGCGAGCAAAATAATAGGCAATCTGTGGGCTGGAAGAGCTCAGTGCATGGGCAACTAAAGAACCTTGAAGAACTAAGAGTTACGCAATGACTTCTCCCTAAATATCCTTGCTTGCTCTCATTAACGTCGGTAGGTGATGGTCTATGGGGTAGGTACATAAATCACTAGAGTATGGTTAGCTTCCACTTCTGCGGCTCATCGACCCCCCAATTCCATTTTCATTCTTATTCTCATGATCAGTCAGGACTCATCAGTCACTAATAATTATATAGTACACACTAAAACAATAGTTCTCATGACTCATAAAAATACATACCGTTGAATAATTATCACACGTGTCACAAATATCCACGACTAAAGTGACGTGGGAATAGCAAACAAATTTCAAGTTATTTCCTCTCACCTAGCTGAAGAGAAATTTATATAATCCGGCTAGATGTCCGTGGAACCTGACCCTTCAATTCTCCTCAGACATCTTCTCTAATAACATTTCTTGTATGGGTTACCTCGAATGTCAGCTCTGTTAACTTTACTCTTCACCTTTGACAGAAGCTTAGTGTAACCTCACCGAGACACAACAACTACAACAAGACAATTGGCTCATATTTTTCATCTTATCCTTTCATCAGCTGTCATCCACAATGGCGAAAAGCTCCAGGCCCAAAGGGCAACGAGAACAGTTGATTAATACTATCAACAGCTTTCAGAGACAGAACACAGCTGGACAGACCCAGGAACTGAAATCCGTACTCGAGTTTCTTAAGCTCCCAAACGAGGCCGATGAGGTGCCCCAGGCGCTATGCCGGCTGATAAACCGACAGAAGCACTTCAAATATCTATCAGGGCCCTACCAACTTGCATACATGCGCCATCTTACCGAATGGCGGCGTGGTGCTCCTCGCGAGGAAACGACGGGAGCCTCAAAAATCACTAGGAAGGAGATAGAGAGAACCGTGATGCTGTTCCCTTTGGTTTGCGACTTCCAGGATTGCGTCCGCAACAGAAACTTCAAGGAGAAAAGGGATGGAAACTGGTTTGTCTGGTGGCTACACCAACATCCGGGGTGGCTCATAACAAGCGAAACAAATCAGGGAAAGGTTGAGGAAGATCGAGACCTCCTCTACAAGCTTATCTTAGATGGCACTGAGATTGAAGAGCGGCTTATTAAGAAGAGACCATGGGATATCTAGAAGGTAGCCACTAAAGCTACCAGGACTGGAGCGGGGGAAACCAAGAACTTCTGGTAGGGTTGGAGGGATTAAGTCTGGAGAGCATACGTACGGGAAGTCGACATGCGCCTATGAAGATGGATCTTCTAGAAACTTATCACTACTTATATCTTTTCAGCCTTAATGCATAATTATTTCCTATCCACTAGTATTCTTCTGAGACATAAAAGTACTCCTAATGTCTGTAGACTCACCCGAGCGAGTATCGTTTGACACAGGTCTAGCGACATTGCCGATCGATTTGCTTGCTGTTATGCTTTCTTAGCCAAACTCAGGGTACGTATGTTATTAGTTATAGGCTCTGATGATGTGTGGTACTCTTGCTATTCGATTCCTGCTCGTGTCTACGAAAGTCGTCTCTATTTCACGATTGACTAGTATCCAGCTGTGACGAGCGGGATATGTGCCTAGTACGTAATAACGAGTAAGATAATATGACCCTGGGATATTGCAGATTTACTTACCCGGTCTCAGCATCTACGCAGTAATTAGTCATACGAATTTACCTAGCCAAAGACCCTATTAAGATGATTGAAAAGTAAGGTTGGTGACAAAAATACAGCGGTGTGATGGTGGAAAGGTTTTAGAATTTATTTAAGAACCAGTTCAGAAAGGAAGTCTAGTATCCTAAGAACTCACCACCCTTCCATATCTCATTCGCGGGGGAAACTCAAGACATTGTGCGGAAAATTGTCTTGCCGACCAAACCAAGAACCCCCCTAAACCCTTTCGACAATACAACACACCTTAAATCGATATCCATATCATAATGCCACGGGTCGACAAGCGATACAGCTTCAAAAGCTATTCCAACTTTGTTACCGGCGTTAGAAAAATTCCGAGTTTAGCAGAAGACAAACAATATCATACACTCTGGACTAGATTGGACAACGTTGGGGTTACAAGGCCTAAAACAACTAGCGCGTATAGATTTCGCTGGTGGCAAGGACGAATAAAATTGTTTTTGAGCCTATCCTCTGATGAGAGAAGGCGCTACTGCCAGGATTTCATGTCAATGTTGCTGAGCGAGGGTAATGACGAGGAATCAATGTCCCTACTTCCTTGCGTCGTTCTCTATGCGGACTCCCTCCGTACGCACTCCTTCAGCCTACAGCTCCACGAGAACTGGTTTTCCTGGCGGTTCGGTAACCATCCAATTTCACTTGCGACCGAGATGGACGAGGAGATGAAAGACTCAAAGGCGGAAATTCTCCTCTCCGAGCTTGGTTATTGCAATGCCCCACCGGTGCCTCCCTCCCACTTCCCCGAGGTTCCGCTACCTCGAATCACGGTAACTGCGGCTGAAGACAACTCTTATGGTCACTCACAAAGCCACTCGCATTCACATGGCCATTCAAACTCACACTCGCGTGGTCATCATCACTCCCATAACCATCATCGCTCAAGTCACCATCGTGACTCACATAGTCACGGTCTTTAATACGACAATCCTCATTCCGATTATCCCTGATGAGACGATCTACATCCTTTTCCTACGATGTTTTTTCTTGTACTTTTTGGATGAAGGGTTCAGTTTATCGAGTCAGCTTTCTGTAAGCCCTTCAAGGGTAACGTTTTGGTTTAGATAGTGACGAATACAACACGACTTAACCTACCTAAAGAAATTGATCTCAACTAATAGTTAGTGACCAAAGTTTCGGCGATCGGGGACCAACAGTGGCGTCATAGTCATATCTGTAAGGGATAAGATATGGAGGCTAGCAGAGACAGGAACTTGGTAGCACGGTAAGGGATGAAAATCAAGTAATATTAAACGTAGTCCGTGAGTGTTGGATCTCTCCCGCTTCATTTTACGCCTAAAATTACCGCTAGACATTTATCCACCTGCGTGGACTTGAGAAGAAGGGCTTTCGTCATATTTACAAACTGAACACTTAATGGGGGGGTAGCGCTCGTCACGGGAGTAATTCAAACTTTTCTGGATTTTACTTGATAGTCACATCTATTAATATCTGATTTTAGGCTGCCAGTGGTATTGACAAAGAAACTGCCATCGCTTTTGCCGAAGCCGGCGCTAGTGGAGTTATTTTCGCGGACCTCGACGAGAAAGGCACACAGGAAGCTGCCGAGCAGAGTTAAAAGTACGCCACAAACAAGGATTTCCGTCTGCTGGCCATTCTCGTCGATATCGCCGATGAAGATAGTGTACAGAGCATGGTGTACAATGCCGTAAACGAGTTCGGACGTATAAACTACAGCATTAATAGCGCCGGGGTAAGTAGACTTCGAATATTACAATCGTCATTATTTAAATCGATAATCGGCACATAGCTAGTCATAGCGATGAATAAGGTATGACTGTGAGGCATTGATATTAAAAGTCCACATAATTAGATGTGAACTGCCAATTAACAATCAGGGAAGTAACCATGACAATGACGAAGAAGTAATCACGTAATGAGTAGTATATTCTTATTTACCTTTCTTCAGATGGAAGCCTAAATATAACTAATATAAGGCACGGATTATTTCTTTAAGATATGTTCTTACTATCCCTTTACTACTCGCCCCGTTAGCCCTGTCCACAAAAACCACGTCCAGTTAAATCTTGATTATCATAACTCCTTCCTAAACTACTTACAATACGTATAAATGGCCAACGACATACCTTACAGTGGCGGAGGACCGGATGAGACAAGCCTCCGCTATATCCTTCGGCGCGCAAGACAGCTCACAAGCACAAGTGGATGGAAGGAAGGTCGAATTAACACGCTCGATAAAGCTTTGCGAAGGAGGCCCGGGAACGATGAGTTTCATTTTTGGACCTGGAGAGTCGAATACTTCCTAACCCTGTCGGAAAAAGAGCGAACTCGCTACTGCTCTGATTTTCTAAAGTGGCACCCAGCTCCAAGAGCCGAGGCCATAGAAAGGATTTTCTCCTTCCCGCTCCTGTACCAGTTTGTTTGGAGCTATCGCAGAGACTTTCGCCACTGGGGCGGTGTCAACTGGTTCGACTGGTGGGAAAACACAAAAGGCAACGAGATTCGACTTAGGGATGATTTAATTGTCCGCGAAGCAAACGAGCGCGACGAGCAGCTCCTACTCGACTTGAAGCAGGACCCCCATTCATATTATCCGCCGGGATTCAGACAGCGAATCGCACGGCTTTTTGGCAAAGAAGGCCGCCGTCATGAGAAACCCCCTCGCCCTATCAGTCCTGTGTCAGTCAAGTCTCTTGTTTGATGCCTAAGTGTGTAAATCTTTTTCTGATGAGGAAACTGTGGAGGCTACCTATCTATGGAGTTTTATTAATAGCGAATGTATTAATTATCGGCGTAAAAAACAAACAAAGGGGTGGGATAATCATCGGCGGGACGCGATAATATTTTTAAATTCTTGTTTATTTATTTTATTTATTAAACTTTAATACTCAAGGGCATTTCTTCCAGCAAGAACGTAATGCAATTATCGCGCCCATTGTAGCTTTTACACGCAGTGATAACAAACTCCCTGGAGTGACGGCAGCGGTATCTCGAGAACCGAATGGCGGCGGAAGGCTGAGCGGGATAAGACAATCCGAGACCTACTGGCACTTGAGCGAATCCTCAATGTGCTAAAGAGAATGCCTGGAGACTCGGATCGGAGGGTCACAAGCAATCTCACGGTGGTGGTAATGTGGTTCGTTTTCTCTCGTCCCATACCATATACTAAAATATTAAAGCGATAGCTATGTAACTAATGTCTTTCCACAAAAGGGACCCGTTATCGAAAAAGCTTAATCTCACTGTAAGAGCTAGTTAAAAGACATATCATATGATAAAGAAAATGCTGTGTTTTGACTAGAAGTACGTAAATGAGGGCCGTCTTGGACCTTGTGTTACCCGGGCACGGGGTGGGAAAAGTGGACCCTATATCCACTAAATCCGGCAAAGGCCGACCGTTGACCGGAATGATTCCGGCCTCTTCACGTGAGCTGCTATCTATAGCTAGTTTCGACTTGAATCATTCTTGGCAGGCTTTCCACTTGTGTCATGAACCTTGATCCCGGTGCGATAAGGAAAATGAACAGTTGCACCACTTACATATAGGAAGGTAAACATTATACGAGGTAGCCAATGTGCTTGCTTCTGGTCACTCACTCGTCAAGCACAAAGCATCTTGATTTGTAATGGAACGTAGGTGTTGTCTTAATATTTATGCAATGACATGAGTATGATTGGTAAGTGTATATGTACAAATCCTAAGCCACTATAGCTCCTCTAGGAAAGCCCTAGTATCACTCCGAATAGCCTTCTTCCACACATCATCTCCCCTCGTAGGCTTCCACCCGAGACTTCTACCCACACTTGACACGGTTCTCGCGTTGCTCGCATAGACCCTCTCTATCGATTTCTCATGCAAGGCGGGGTCGAGGCCTTCAATGAGTGTAAGGACCTTGGCAGCTTCCGTCAAGCTCATGCTCTCTGGCTCCGGGTTCGTGACCTTCCCTTCTTCATAAAGCACTTCGGCCACGCCCTGTACCACCTCTCTCCACTCATGTCGACCATTCCCACTGAAAATAATGCCCTTCTTGCCGGTAGGGACGCCCTCGCCGCCCTTTTCGGTGATCTGGTTCAGGATGATCACGTATAAATCCACCAGGTCTTCTACGTGCACGTGGTCCCACACGGTCTTGCCATCAGCGACCATCACTGCGCGCCCGTGCTTCAGACCAGATCGAGCGTATCCAGGGATTCCGATGCTTTTGACGTTGAAAAGACCCGTACCCTTTCCGAAGATAAGAGGACTCATGATAACCAGGGTTTTGATACCGAGCTCCAGACCGGTATCCACGACACCTAGCTCCGTGGTTCGCTGTGGATAAGGGGACTCCCGCACCTCGCGGTCCTTCTCATATGCGTAGATGTCATCCTTGGCATCGTCGAACTCGCGTCCTGCCGGCTCGACCCACGCCTTGGAAAACGGGCGGTCGGCCACGTTGGACGTTCCAGAAGTCTGGATGTACCAAACATCACGACCAGTCTGTGCCTTACGCTGCGAAAGGCCTCGGAGGAGAGCTTGAGCCGAGGCGGGGTGGAAGCCAAGGGTCGCGTTGATGACTATGTCATGTTGAGCTGCAGCTGCGACTGTGGCTTCAATGTCGTCGATGTCCTTGTAGATAATAGGGCGGACACGGTCGCCATATGCGGAAGTAAGTTTCTCGGCACGATCCACGCCGCGCAGGAGGCAGGAAATGGTAGTGAGATCGGGGATAGGAGAAGGGGATGCTAAGAGTTTGGTAAGGATTGATCCACCAATGTAACCAGTTGCGCCGGTGAGGAGAACTTGAAAGGAAGTACTAGCGGATGCCATGATTCCCACGCAAGAGCTGTCGAGTGTAAGTATCTTTCTGACTGGTCGAAAGTATCATACAATCTACGGGCAATGAAACCTTTATAGCTACTTTACGGGGTTTAAGATGCACCGAGGTCCCCTGTATATGTCGAAGACATTTATAATACCATGTTGGATATGTGGCCGACGTTCATGCCACGATCAGAGAGTTCGCTATTCGCTACACTGCGGCTCGATCTCGTGTGAGCGAGCCGCTTGATTCCCGTCAATCTATTCTCACTTTGTCAGCAGCTATTCTATTTACTAAGTCTATTAGATTGTAACGCTACCTCCTATGTACGCAGCTATTAGTAATAAAATCGGAGTGATATTAGCCCGACTCCACGCCAAGCGGTGCGAGAGAACCAGTAACAACCCAGCATCTGTAGCAAAATAGATCTGCCATGTGATACAAAATTTCTCGACGACGAAAGGGCGAGGACTTTGATATGACATGTGTACGAAAAGGGGTGGGATTTCAGCCGACGATGGCATCAGCATCAATGAGACGGGCTTCGGTGGGAAGAATCTAGCCTTGTTGCTCCGAGCAGATGCCGTTTGACGATTTTCATTAATCATGGCATCGTGAGCTTGCTTCTAGACGAATCCTTACATCCTACCTATGATGATGAGAAGTCGCCTGTGTCATTGGGGATAATGTTTCCGGGAGTGACGACAGGGGTAAGGAGAAAATGAAGGTCAAATGGTACTTTTGCATTTTATGCCCTTATGGACCTAGGCGCAGGGTCGTGACATAGGATGGTGGTTATCTGTAAACGGAATGCACATATGTTGATTAGTATACTGAGTATTAGATTGCTTAAACCTGTCCTACTCCATACCTACCTAGGTAGGTAATATCTGAATAGGGAAAACACCAGGGATTTTGCAATAGCCCTCTGGCAAACCTACTCCAGAGGCTTCATGCCACGATGGCCTTGCATTTGAACTGCCGGCAATGGATTCGATGTAGCCAAACCCAGGGACATTGTTGCCCGAGTCATCTGTGCCTCCCATTCCACCCGAACACATTCACGCATCCTTGAGACGCAGCTACGATGTGGAATGTGCTAAGAACTACGTTAGTGATTTATTATAAGGTGATATTATTTCCTGTACAGACTGCTACTTATACCTAGGTAGTAATAAGTTAAGAATTATATATTCTAAGATAATAGCTTTAATTCTAGCTAAGTAGCGTTAATTTAAAGGAATATCTCAATCAATAAAGCATTGAAATAATAATAAAGAAATATATAATTATTTTTAAAATATTTATTACGAACTTATACCCTTGGAGGGGTATAGACGCGCTTGAGCCTGGCCGGCTCACTAGGGGTTCTTGACTTTAAGGTAACAATACGTGTAGAAGATCAGCGGATTCTGGTCTGTTCGTAAGAGAGGCTTGGAGTCCTCTCACTACACGAGGTGATCTATAGTCTTAGATTGACAACTATAGGTACTCGTGTCACCATACCATCTGTCCACGCCAGGTGACCAGTTAAGTGTTAGCAGTCTTGCCAATTAATGGAATGTCTCAGTCTCCTGGATCGGCCTCCCATCCCGCAAGATACAAGAACAAGTTTGGCTCGATTCTTTGCAATAGTGACTTGCTGTCCTCGTCCTTCTGCGTGATAATGCACGCAAAGATCATTCCCAAGGAAAAATCCCAAGAAGTCAATGCGGCTATGGTCAACTGCGAGAACTTATCTATGCAGCCCCTATCCAGGAGATCGCTGACCAAGCCAGTGTCCAAGTCACTTCGACGGTGTTCTGTTCCAACCACAGGAACGCGAACTTGTAGGATATTAGGCTGGAGATAATCGAATTGCTGGAATCGCGGGAACCGAGATCGGACGAGGGTATTATTATGCACGAATAACTTGTAATGTAGTAGCGCAAGCCTGTGTATTCTCGTCAACCGTAGTTTGGATGGGATATCCGCCTCGAAACACTTACCGTTGATATTGTTGACGAATAGCAGGATGAGGCGAGTGTTCGTCGATTCTCCCTTGCTGATACACACCAGCGCGCTTGAAGATACCGGAGAGACGCCGACTGCATATGAGTGCGTCTGGGAAACGCTCGTCGAGTGGTCTGTAGACGAAAAGAATGAGTGGGATCAGAAGGGCTTGGAGATACGGTAGGCACACTGGCGAAGGATCCGTCCATTGGGGCTGCTCGTCCAGCTAAAATACAGCCTTGTCAGATTTTAAGTGTCGCATTAACGAGTTGACTTAACATACAGACGTCTTGATAACCTTTTGCATCAGAGTATCATGCAGATTAATGGCCTCCTGCCGGGCGGCGCGCGTCGGCATCATCCAAAGACCCGCAATCAGGACGGCTGTGACCAAATCAGGTAGCTGCGGCGCTTTCTTAAACGTGTCATCGTCGAGGAGCGGCCAGTGAGGGTGGAAATTGCGGAAGTAGGCTCGCTCTAGCTCTTCCCTGCTTGCGATTCCGGGACCCAGACCCAATCCCTCGTAGATGACATTCCGAAAACCAGATATACCCGTAACAGAGCTGTCAACAACAGGGACAAGCTGCAAAGGATCAGAATTCGCTTGTTGGTTAGCAGCGGCCCCGGAGGAATTTAGTCGGCGTCCGTCGTTTGCTGCCTCCTTGCATTTCGAGCTCAGGCGGATATGACGGTTCAGAAGGTCGCTTGTGAAATTAGTACAACGCGTCTTAACAAATGGCGCCGGTCAGTATTAGGTGGGGTAGAAGGGTCTTTACCCCCTGTGAAAATCCGCGCCGCACCGATGGCAGCGGAAGGATCGGAGATGCCCATGACTCTTTTCGTGTCTTACGAGGTGCTCCTTTCGTTTGTACGTTCGGCGACAGTCAGCGTATTGGCATCTAAATTGCCCCAGCATTGTTTCTTGACAGAGCAAGCTGGGAGAAAATATTTGGGGCGAACGATGTGGGATAAAAAAATGCGGGATACGCGATGTGGGCGGAGCCATGTGGGCGAGCCGAAGTGGGATAAGGATGAACGATGTGGGATAGAAGATCGTCGAGCTGACATCTTCAGGTCAGCTTCGAGAACTTATCGAACAGCGCCGTCAGTGATCATTCCTAAGCGCATACGTCCGTGTCGGTGTGAGTTAAGAATAGGACTTGAATTCCGAAGCCAGAACGATGATCTCTTCAAGTATATCAATCTCCGAGGAGCACCCTCATCAACATGAATTGTTTCCAGTAAACAAGCCACCATCACAACCCCAGGTGACATCAAACGCACCACATCATTGCAACCTTTTCCCCTAAGTATTTACACTCTGCCCCGTTGAGTTCTCAAATCATTTCAAAATGTCTGTTGTCGCAATTGCCGGAGGAACCGCAAGCATTGGGCGCGCTGTGCTGGAGGGAATTCAAGAACGAGGGAATGCCAATCCCATCGTCCTTTCTAGAAAGGTGTGTTGCTCCGGTCAATCTCAGCATTGATCAGTCTGGGCTGACAAATATGATAGTATAGCAAGGAGACCGAACAAGAACTCGGAGCTCGCATCATCGCAGTTGATTACGAAGATGTCGCTAGTCTTGCGAAGCTCCTAGAGGCAAACAATGTCGACACAGTCATATCAGGACTGGACGGCTTCGGGGGTGGAGATTCTGAGATCAACTTGATCCGCGCAGCTGAGCTATCCAGTGTTACGAAGCGGTTCATTCCAAGTTGTTGGGGATGTCACTACGGTCCTGAGTACGTATTCTCCACCGTCAAGGGATAAGGTGAACACACTGCTGATAACTGTAGCAAATCGTCCTTCGCGCATGCCGTACCCAAGATTGCAGCCGAAAAGGAGCTGGAAAAGACCTCACTCGAATGGACTGCGGTGGTCGTCGGTTTTTTCCTCGACTACTACGGCCTGCCCAAAGTGAAGTCTCACGTAACGCATTTCGTCACGATCCTCGACATTGCCGCGGGTAAGGCCGCTATTCCTGGAACTGGTGACGTGCCTGCGGTTTTCACCTACACCCAGGATATTGGCAAGTTCACCGCCGCTCTGTTGACGCTTCCCAAATGGGAGAAGCAATCCTACATCATCGGTGACAAGCTTACATGGAATGAGTTTCTCAAGCTTGCCGAGGAAGTCCGCGGTGAGTATCTGATAGCTTCCTTATTTCGTTTATCCGCCCTGTGTTTTGCTAATAATACTTCAAGGTGTCAAATTTGACGTGACACATGATTCTTCCGAAACTATCGCAAGTGGCAAGATCACCGAGCTTCCGGGCCACGTGCCCGCCTATCAATACTTCCCAAAGGGACAATTTCAGGCGATACTTGCTGGGTTCTCGCAGCTTTTTGACGAAGGTTATCTTGACTTCAAGCCAAAGCAGACTCTCAACGACCTATTCCCGGATATCAAGACAGTGACTGCCAAGAAGATGCTGGAGATGGGCTGGAAAGCATAGACACAGACGGGCAAGGTGACCATGCAAGCATGGTAGCCTCCACATTCAGATCAAACATTCTCACAGTAATATCTAGTTTTATCAAGTACTCTCAACTCAAAATTTCATCTCTTTATGATCTATAACGAACGATATCAACCGCTACCATCCATGTACAAGCCAATAAAAGAATGCCAAACAATCATCTAACGAGAGGAAGAAATGCATTATTTATCCCCGTTGACCCACCGCACCTCACTCTTCTCCTTCTTGTTTTCTTCCATATTAGCCAAAGTTGTCCTGAGTTGGGTTGGACTCTTCAGATACACCTCCGACAGCCAGACAAAAAAGTTCAAGTCAATTCGCCCCTCGACGTAGAATCTCGGGCGAACGGTGCCCGCGTATTCCACCACGCGCGGAAGCAGGTACATCGCTTTGCCGAAGTCGCATTCCGATCCCGAGCACCCAGAATCGGGGAGTTGGCACCAGTTCAAGAACTGGTTGCCATAGCCAAGCTGTTCTTCGTTCGTCATGGACTGGAAAAATTCAAGTCGTCCGATCCAATAGGGTAGGCCGGCCGTGGCCACGGTACTTGGGTTCGCAGCTTGAACACCCTTCAGAAGGGCCTCGAGGGTCTCGCGTTGCTGGCGTTTGTCTTCGTCGAGGATGTTCTTGATGCCGTCAAGGAAGGCAGACAATTCGCTGTTCCCAAAATGAGCCATGTTTGATGATACTAATGTAAGTTTGGAGAGATATATATTAGGTACTTGTGCAGGTGGTGCAGTTATTGTTGTAGAGGCTTCGTTGGCGGTAAACAGTTCTAATGGGCAATCTCTCTTGGGGAAGTGTTCGGTATTTTATGTGCACCTAGATCTCCATCTGAACATGAGAAAATGGAGGCCGTGCTATAGCTGAGCTGTTATTCCTGCGTCATTTGTTCAGATACGTGACGTGGCCCCTGATTGATGGTTTAGTGTCACATATTACGACGTGGATGTGAATACCCATGTCATGAAATTTTATTCAATTCATCAATGTTGCCAATAAGAATGATACATCTCTAGGAGAGGTCTAGAAATCTAGAATCATTTCTATTGCTAGATATTGAATAATGACGAAGACTTTGCTATCCAGTTTGTCATTCTTGTGGTCCTTGGCCTGACTACCTCTTACCTACTCATTGTATTAGGTGCTTGACAGGTAGATTAACTAAGACTAGATAGATGGTAAGAGTTATGCACTCGATACCTCAAGACATGTTTTCTTCGTCACTACCAAGACCGCAGCCTCTATTACTCAGCTAAATACTGTCATTGTATTATAACGGCAGTAACCTTATGATGCAACCGAAACAGATACAATTGTATGCTAAATCCACTGTTCCAACAATGCTAACTTTCACTAAGCATAAGGGTCAAAGAAACACGTATCTCAGAGTGCATAATACTAAGAGGAAAATGGCCATACATTTTAGATGTCAGAGCTATGTCGGATAGAATACAATGAATCATATCGGTGTGCAAGTCTTATGATGGCCTGTGAGGTAGGTATGAAATAGCTAGTAGGTTGGTGCTTACATCATATATAAACTTCAAATATTCTAAATTGAGGTGTGGAAGAAGACCGTATCCTATGACCCCCCCCCCCTCCTTACTCCCCTGGTCTCCTTGATGACAGCTGCCCAGTATAGTTACATGCAATCAGAAATTGACTAGCGAATCCCGTTTTCTCTCGCTATATCGTCAGAAGAAAACCCATTTAGCTTTTCAAGATACGTATCAAACTTGCTTGCGACATCAATGACGTGCTTGAGATGAGCGTACGACATGGTCTCTCTCTTGAACTTAGCAAGCTGGCGCGCAGTCGTGATTGCATTCCTTATCTGGCGACCGTTCAGCTCATAGTTGGAGAGTTCCTTCAGGCAGTCATTGATGTCTTCGAAGTCAATACCGAAATCCTCCTTGTTAGAAGTTCGCTTCTCCTGCAAGTCGCTGAGTCGGTCGAGAAAGTTCTTCCATATTTTCCTCCTCTGAGACTTATTGAGATTGTCGTAATGTAACGAGAGCTGGATCCGAGATTTGAAGGCCTCATCGAATGTTCCAACTCGATTTGACGTCAGGATCATGATCCCCTCATAATACTCCAAGACGCGGAGGAAGACAGACACCAATGCGTTGCGCTCGAGGTCTGTCAAGGTGCGCTGCTCGAGAAACACGTCGGCCTCATCGAGTAGCACTACGCATTCCCAAATTTTGCCGAGATTCAGCGCAGATTCAAGGTACTTTTCCACGTCCTCCGGCTTGGTTCCAATGTCACCGCACGTAACGCGGAAGAGAGGCTTCTCGGCTATCTCCGCAACAGTTTCCGCTGTAAAGGTCTTGCCTGTTCCTGGACCGCCGTGTAGTAGCATGATAAGGCCATTGCCTTTGCCTTCGATCATATCCGCATCGTGATCTGTCTTGCTTTGATTCGTAACGAGGGCCTGAATTAGCTCCTTAGTTTCGGGGTCGATCACAAGATGCTCAAAAGCCTTCTTGTTCCACTTTACACTTCGGATGCGGTCGACGTCCAGATCAACTAAGAAAAACGTAAACAAAATGCGATATGATGGGAAGAAAATACAAAGACAGGAAAAGAGAAGTATACGTCTTAACGCACCCCATTTTTTGGTTCGTAAGTTGTAGCCAGGTATTGTATCAGGGAATAGATAGATCTCAGGCGCGGAGGGAGGGCTGTCATTGCGCATAGTATCATCGTCCATGTAGTTTCGAGTCGATAAAAGGTATTTTGTATAGGAAGTAGAACCTAAATGTAGTTGTCTGTATGTGAGGTAATCCACCATGAACCTCTCACCAGTCTTTGTATATGAGATAAGGCTCAAGGCTTAACAAATAGGATCGAGGAAGATTTTACTTACGTCACTAGCAGATTGATCCAGCCTTTCATGATAGGAAACAAGTTTCTTATATCGACAACTCCAGAATATTTCCCCCCTTTTGGAAAGCCGTTCCGCAAACGCCTTGTCAGCATACGTGAGGGGTAACAAGTTTAGTTGGCTCATCGGCACTTCTTCCTCATTGTGGGAGATGTGAAGATGGAGTTTAATACTGTTCTCTCCTGTGCGCTTGGCCTTATAGAACTTGCCGTCGTACTGGTATGACCATGCATCGATATCCCATATGTAGCTCCTTGGAACGTCATTACAACCAGCCTGTCTTGTCCAATTATCGAATTTCAGAGGTAACTTCCCTTGGCCCTGTCTATGAACCGCTTGGCCTAAGGCGATAAAAGCTTCCTGTTTCTTGCCATCTTTGGACAGAAAGACATCACCCGGTCTGAAAAGGAATTGGATGGTCTCCAATGATACAACTTGCCGTTTAAGTTGGGAATCGATTTTTCTGTACGTATCTCCGCAGCTATTTTCCATCTCGCTCGTAAGAAGTTTCATATATCTTTGATGGTCTGGACGCATGCCCGAGAACGCATCATTTGAACGGTAAAAATACCAGCATAGGTAAGGCGAGGTAATCGGCTTCCGTAAACTAAATTTCGAAAAGTCGATATTAAACTTTGGGAGTCCCCCGAAAAAATCCTCCGCGGCTGCTATCATGTCTTCGGATATCAGGCGGATATACTCTTGGTTGGGCTTTGGTCGAGGCAGGGCCTTTTTCTCCCTGGACGCCCTTTGGAGCTCGAATATCTGTTGGTGGGCAGCGTATGTCTTGACTACGACAAAGGCCGCCTTACTCTTCTGTCCCAAATATCCATCGAGGTCTGTGATAGGAAAGTTTGCCGTTAATAGGAACTCTTGATTTGGTCCAACTAGCCATGTCGGTTCATCCAAATATACCATTCTAGTCATTGAATCCTTGGTTGACGAGTCTGATATGTGCGTCACGGTCTCATTAGAAGAGTGAGTGGTATCGCCTCGCTCGATCACATAGAAGGTCTCGAAAATAGGATTGCTTTTTACCTTCTTGTCTAGGTTATGAGATGCTTCACTTGCTTGTCTTTGAAGCTCGTTTTCAAGATACTCGACTTGAGCTCGTAGATGGCGGAGGTAGCCTTCATGGTCCATAGCGAACTTAGACGTCCTTGATAGCAGATTAGACTCCATTGTTTCGTCTTCAGGATCAGTCCATGGGACATCTTCTATGCGTTGCACACGCATATGTTGAGGTATCTGTGTCAGCGCTGGTCTTTCTGCCATTAGGTGAAATTCGGACTGAAGGGTCAACGACGATTGGGGGTTGTCAGCTCTAACTATTCGCAACGGTTGGCGGGGCAGGGGGCCCGGGTAGCCCCGGGGGGCTGAGGGGCCAGATCGG
>JAOXNQ010000008.1:2416238-2428877 GCA_028571165.1 Hypoxylon perforatum
AACAAGATGAGCCCGCCGCGGTACGCCACCTCCTCGACGACGCGCGCGGCCCGGCGCAGGTGCGCCGCCGTCTCCTCCAGCGAGATGATGTGGATGCCCTGGCGGATGCCGTAGATGTACCGCGCGTTCGCCGGGTTCCACAGCGACGCGTGGTGGCCCATGTGCGCCTGGCTCGCCATCAGCAGCTCCAGCGTGACATCCTTCGGCCCCGGAGGGTTCAGGAACACGTCCGCCGGCCGGTACGTCTTTTCTACTCTGGAGCCGATCCTGCCGATCTTGTGCTTCAGCTCCTGCGCCATACGGTAGTCCTCGACGGTGGTGTCGGGTGCGACGGGCTTCTTCCGGCGCGCGGGAGTTCGGGCATTTGCGGTGAAGATAGAAGGGGGTTGAGGTTTGGCATTGGGAGACTGGAGCGTCGGTTCTGTGAGGTCGGCTACGCCTGTTGGCGTGGGCTGCGTGCTAAGAGCACGGAGACAGGCCTGGTGGAGTGGTGCCAATGCCTTGCGGGCTAGGAATTAATGATTAGCTGAACCAGTTAACATGGTATTGGAGGAAATATCTACCATGGCGGGCACCAATATCTCTTATTATCATGGTTGCGAATGTGACCGTCTCGTCTAATTTGGCGGAGGAGCTTCTCGCGACTTTTTTCCAATTGATGCAATAGCCCCAAGCTCAATTATGTAGAGACAGGGGTCTGTCGGAAAAGGCATATTGCCGATCCCGATCCCACCAAACCCCAAGCTCGACTGATAAGATAAGACCGGAAGTACCTATGTATTTTTATGTGAGCTAGAAAAGGGGTTCATAGGGTGAAATGACATCGCACTTGAAGGACAACCATTTGAAGGCAGTTTTCAGAATTAGGAAGAACATATTTATGGAGGTAACACAAATAGAACTACGATAAGTAAGTTAAGCTGTATTATTAGTCTATTCATCGATCGGACTAAATATCTACATCCGTCTCTTGTCTTGTCTTGAATTTCCCTGGTCAACGGGACTCGGTATTACTCGCAAGAACTCCAATAGCAATGCATCAATCCGCCGCTAGGGACCACGCCACCAAAAGAATACCAAGTACAGTACTCGAACCGTACTTAAGTCTAAGACACCTATACCTCTACCGACTGGTCGCCCTCGAGATCGTAAAAACACCTATGATGACTACCGCCAAGGTGACGATAGCACCAGGCAACAATAGTTCGTTCGGCACGCCGGCGATAACCTGGTCTGCCTCCGCGAACTGATGGCTCTTCTTGCGATGTCTGACTGTGCGGTAATCATCCTCTTCTTCGCTATCTTCGTCGTCTGAGTTGAGCGCAGCCCGCCTGCGACGCACCTCAGAAGGAGCCGAGCTGGCTGCGGGAGTGGCCGCTGGGTCCGGCTGGGGAGCAGTGACGGTGACAGGGGGCTTCTCGGGATCATGCACAAACAGGTCTACCTTTTCACGATGGTGGTGTCGGGCCAGCAGGATGGCCTCGAGCAGATCTTGATCAGTCGTGATGCTTACGGTATCGCCCTCATCGTCCAGATAGCTCATCGCAAACCCGCCGGGGCTTAGCTTGCCGTCTTCCACAGCTGGTGCACCGCCAATGGCCTCTACTTCACCGCCGAGTTTGGACGTCACGCTAGCAACGAAATGCTCAATGCCCTCGCTCGCGACCACCTGTAAGCGGTGCACACGACCGCTGGGGGCCTTAAACTTGAACGCGAACGGGATATCAGTCGGGGCTTGAGCAGCCACAGCCGAATGCACTGGCGACGAGTCAAAGCCTACATGCGAGGCGCTGTCGCCAGGTGCGACGGAGTCATTAATGCGCTCACGCGTAGCATCAGGCGATATGAGAGATCGCGACGCCATCGTGCCGTGGTGGTGGCTGCCATCGCCAGAGACCATAGACTCCGTCTCGTTATCGAGGGAGAGCCAGAATTTGTTCCAGGCAGGGCCCTCGCTGTCGTTTCCAGTGGACATGGTGTTGATCTGCTCAAGTGTCGCATAAGTCAGCTTGAGCACGTCAACCATGCCAACAATCTCGCCCTGGTCGTTCATGACCGGAAGGTTAAGGTAATGACCATCTGTATGCTATGTTAGCTCCATGTGCCCTTAATCCAATGAGATATTTCGTCAGCTGCGGAGGACTAACCATGCATCTTTCGGAGAGCAGCCTGGATGGTCATATCCATCGGAGCAAAATCGGGATGCGGCGTCATGACACGAACGACGCTGCAGGTACCAGGGTCCAAGCCTGGGGCAATGACTCGCAGAACGACATCCTTGCTCGTGAAGATACCCGTAATTTGACCTTGGTCCTGAACTAACACGGCGGTGGTGTGGTTCTCCTTCATCAGCGCCGCGGCCTCCTTTACCGTGGTCCGGACACTGACAGTCGTAGGTGCTATGCCGGTGAGCACGCTCTCCAGGGTCGGGCCAGACATCTTGGACCGAAGCGCCTCGACGTACTGGATGATCTGCTGAGGCTGGTTGGTCCCCAGCTCGGACTGCACACCTTCCAAAGCGGCATAGAGCTTTGTTGAAGATGCGTAAGCCCGTTCTAGCTTTTCCATAGCATCGTAAAAGCACTTCGTAATATCAAGAATACCCGAGATATCTTGGTTCTCGTCCATAACAGGCAAATGTCTAAAGCCCTTGCGAACCATGAGGTCCAGGGCCTCAGTGGCGCTGGTATCAGTGCGAGCACATAGCGGATTCTTAGTCATAATATCGGCAATGGTCACATTGGTAGCCTTCTGACCGGCGCCGACAACTCGGAATGCCAGATCCTTGGCTGTAAAGATACCCGCGATTCGATCATCGTCGTCCGTAACCAATACGCAGTCCTCTCTCTTGGCGGCCATCAGCTGAGCAGCTTCGGCAACCGTGGTTGCGGGCTTAATCTGGAGCGCGGGACTCGGCTTGAGGGCAAGAACGGTTCCGGGAGGGGCTTTGCGCGAGTGTCGTGCTCGGCCGGTAAGGTGCTTCTTCTTGGAGAGATCGCTCTCCAGCTTTCGCCGGATGGCCTAACACCAATAGTTAGCACCTAGAGTGAACCTATATGGAACTGTAACTGTATATACCTCATCTCGCTTGGTCTGCTTTTGCCTGCTTGCGCTAATACCGGACGCAGCTTCACTCGGGGCAGGTTGATGAGAGTGGCTGTGGCTCTCTAAAACCGGTCTCGGGATATTAGAGTTTGCAGGGCTTCCAGGTCCAAATGGATTAGACCCACGGCTTTGCCCTCGACTCGGTGTGCCTCTCATAGTGCCTGACATGGTGGTTGATAGACCGAAAAGTCAAGTAAAGCTCGGGAATGCTGTGTTGATAAGAAGCGGTGATGCTGGAGGGGTGTTTTGATTACAGGGGGCTTGCCGAGCAATAATTCGAAAAACTTCAATTACGAATAAGGGGAGCAAAGCAACCAATCGTCCCAAATCTTGACTTAGCAATACCACTACCTAGCAGCAGCGACAGTCATCAGTCATCGAACGATGTCTAATTATCGCCTGGTGCTGAGGCGGAGAGAAAGATGAAGTATCGGTCAAGATTATGGCGCCCTCCGGCTAAAAAAATTGCGGGTCATTCGAGTTGCTCGGCGACCTTTGGTGCGCACCTGCCACATGCCCGCTACCGAGTCAGGGTTCACATGGGGGGTTCTACCTACCTCCTAAGGTAGTGCACGTGTGGTCAGCCACATGGAGAAACGAACCAGTGGCTGGAGCTATTGAGGCTTGACGAGAATTCACATGAGATTTCTTGTGTCTTGTTTGTCTTGACATTCTGCATGTCTTGGTTAGGTAAATAGGAAAAGACGTAAAGATTGCTAGAATGTGTTGATAATCTGAAAATGCTGATGAAGGTTATTTCTTGTTCTATTCTTTTTTTTCATTCCGATTCTTCTTACTAATCCTTTCTTTGTTTTAGGCCGTCGCATGCCATCACATAAAGCGGGACTGCGGTATTGAAGTGAATAATGTCAACATGTCGAGCTACTCGGCGTGTAGGTGGTCGGTAGCACCTAATAAAATAGGTGTCACTGTATTATATCGCAAAGTGGGAAATCACAGGTACGTCGTCAACTTTAGCCTTATCATCTTTCTCCAACTACCCACGTATATTTGCAGCACATAACCCATAAGCACCTTAAGGATCTCGAAACGGACTGTAACCTAGATCAGATTGTGCGAAATGGTATTAAGACAGGGAACTCAAAAGGAATCTATAGTGTTCCCGCTTAACATCGACTTCGGATCTAGGATTGTTGTTGATTCTCGAAGGATGAGCCAAGACCAGCTGAGTGGGATGCGTACCCCTCGAAGAGTCAGCACTACGTACAGAACCTAGTGTCCTCAACAAGCTCAAACCGGCAAACTCTCTCCTTTTATGTGAGAATTGATAGAGCTCTATACCTCTAGGTATGTATTCGCGTAGCAAAACTGCCGATTTCGTTTCGAATCAAGGTGTGTTACAGGTGGTTACACGACATGCTCTATGCTAAGTGCAGCGGGTTCGCAGCTAAGAGACCTATCAGCCCAGGTACATATCGTGGGGGATACATATGCACGGTTCTTATACATATGTTCTGATATGTCGGAGTTATGTATTGACATGGAATTCGAGATATGCTTTTCCACGAGCAGATCATGCTTGGTTCGTATACCTAGCGTAGCGCAGGAACGCGGGTCACACACCTATAACGGAAAGGCATTATGATTACCTGCATAATAAGGCTTGCGAATAAAGGTACGCGAGGTAGGCATAATTATGTTACTATGTAGCGGGAGAGCTTGCGGGACTACTCTGCTCCGTTCAACGTAACTACACAATTTGCGCAGAATACCCTCGACTTAGTGATAGCTACGCGACAGCATTTACGCGTCAAATTACGTTCCATATCAATGCCGCGTCGTGTGACACGGCTTCGGGTGTCAACTTCAAATCCGAAGTATTGGATTCTCAGCAAGCCTTAGAACCTCCATTAGGGAGCTTCGCCCTGAAGAGTGCAAAGGGCCGCGCTCTCCTATCAGTACCTGGATAGGTGGCCGCCGCGAAGTTGAGCTGATTTACTGTGAAATACAAGTATCCGTCCGCCGCCACAGACACTGCGCCTCTCATTAGCGATTATTAATACGATCAGGGAATCCCAGTTTCAAGACGAGGGGGCTGTCTGCCCTGGTACATACTTGTATCCACCCAATTGATCCTTGGATCTCGCACGAATGTCAACGTGGTACCGTTAGACGGATTAAACACGTTGATGGCATTCCCCTCGTTGTTGCCCATGTAGATCATTCCATTGCTATCTGTCTCGAGACCGTCGCTTAGCCCCTTTTGGCCGTGATTCACAACAGACTGCTGAGCCAAGAGCTCACTGGCTGGTCCTCGAGCTCGGAGCCTAGCTGTAGGGGCGCTATACAAATATCGTGATGCTAGAGGACACCAATACAACGTCCTGCCATCTGCAGACAATGCGATCCCGTCAGATCCGAGGGGGAAGCTAGTATATGGCATGCCAGCTTCAGTATAGTAGGCTGGTTGGCCCCAGATGAAGGGTAAGAACTGGGATTCGCTCCGGACAGCCCGAGTCAGTCCAAGGTGTCTCCAGCTCTCGCCGGAACCGAGGTCAACGATAATTATTGCGTTATGCCCGGAAGAGCTGCTATCTGTGATATAAGCGAAACCTTCGCCCGATGAGCCGGACAGGTTAGAGCGAAGATCGAAGCGTATGTCATTTAGATAGCTGTCTCCATACGCTACATCTGCCGGGAAGACGATGGTTTTGAAGATCAAGTTAGTGCTTAAGTCAAATCCCACGAGTTTTGGTCCTCCGTAAGTTGCAGGTACAAGCTTGCCGTCTTGAGTTGTAACGCGGCCGGTGTCCAGTATCCAAAGCCGGTCCAGTGAGTCGATCACGACCGATTGCACACCGATCAGGTAGTTTTGGTAGTTTACAGCGGCTATCGTGTGTTAGTATCATCGTTTTTGAGTTGAAACGGACGTATTACTCGGCGGTGTTGTGCTGTAGTTGATAGCACCCCCTGGCGGATGGTTCATTTCCAAGTTCGGGTAGGCAGTCTCGCTAGTGAACGATGTAAGCTCCCCGACGGTGAACACATTGTTGGAACCATTGTAAGTGTTCGCAGGGTCAAGACCTAAGATGAGTAGACTCGTTAGGAGCTTTTCTGCATCAGTATCCCTGCATTGTGAAGAACAAACCTCCAGGGTAATTGGAAAACATTCGTCCCGTACTCGAGACAGCGATTCCTATTACGAGATCAGCTTCTGCCTCTATCTTCTCTCATCCAGAAAGAAAACCCACCAGTTGGCCATTGCCCGTAATAAGCGTGGGCTACTTCCAAACTTGGGCCATATACCTGAGATGTTAACGCCTTTTTCTAGCACTGTCTCGAGCAAGGATCTCAACTCACTCCCGGATCAGAGATGAAATGGATGCCATGTCCATGTCCGTAAACAGATCCGATTAAGAATACAGCTAATTTCCTGCTCTGAAACATAGCGACTAGTAGTGTTAGATTTAGATCCAACTAGAGCTTCTAGAGGGGAACATGGCATCCTCCATAGTGAAGATCAGATACTGTGATTTCGTATATCACTTCCGACACTACGCATCATCGATATGCTGTCGTGGGCCTTACCCCCGCGATCGGGATGCATAGCACGGCCTTTGAAGATTGACCGTGCACTGTAATGGCAAGGACCAGATGGATGACGTCTCCACATTGTCACGATAAACTTAACCTAATGAAGAGAACTGACATGGACTCAAATACGTTTAGATTCTGCACAAATATGGAATGATATGGTAATGATGGAGTCTAACTTTATTTAAACAGGGGTATCTTTCTTTTGCGGGAATGACAGACGGTAAATTGATTAGGTGATAATAAGTAGACAACGGTACGGCCTTGAACATAGCAACCTCGGGGCGACCCGGCGAGTTTATACACGACGCGCTCAGTTCAAAATCCCAACATCTAAGGAAATGACAATCCATCATGCTTAAACTCTACCAGCCGGGAAGGCTCACAGTAGATGTTAGCCTGGAGGTAGACCGACACAGCCTCGAGATATTTACCACAAGACCTTTAAACCAGTTGGGATATGTCATTCCCACATCGTCAAATGAATGCGATGGATGTTGAAGGTTAGAACTGCCAGCCCACATATGGGTGCGGTCAAAATGAGCTGAGCTTGGGTTGGAGTGCGAGACCATACCCAATCATCTAGCATGGGCATTATCGTACTGATGTACAATTTCGGACCGCACCATGATGCCGCCTTTTGGTATTGTTTCGTCTGAACCGCCGGGTCCCTTGGTGATGCTTGTCAGGGTAATCTCGTCGTCCGCCGCCGATCTGGATTCGTTGTCTCCTCCAAACCTAACATAGCTGTTTGGACCTCTGCTCCCTTTAGTATTCCCCCAGTTGGCACTCGACCCGGCGTTTGCTGTGTTGCCGGTTGATGTCAATTTACCTTTCGCACGACGGTATAGGGGACGTAAGCTTGGTAAGCATGCTGAGACGATGCCGACGGCCGGCTCGATGGAAGACCAGAGGAAGACATGGGCCAAGGACCAGGTTAAATCGACAGCCTTGATGAATTCGGCGAACGCCCATATACGCACAACACTGGCAACGCAGACACTATGTATATATTAGCACCCATAACAATATTTCCGGATTTGCGACACATACAAGCCACCTAATAACATGACACCGCATACGGCGAGCTTCTTCTGCTGCGACATCTGAAGCTGCAGGATTTCGGGAATCGGGACCATCAGTACGATGATGTCGTTAACCATGTTGACGACTGTCAGGACCATAAAGGCAGTGTTGATATCGACACATTCTCCCTTAGTGCCCAAGAATTGGGTCCAGAACTGAGATACAGGCTTGCAGACGAAAGCCATGACGAGCCAAATACAGAGCGGGTAGCTAACGCAGAGGAAAAACGCGAAGCCGAGCCGGATATGGAACCATCTCGTACCCCTTTGGAATATTCGGCGATAGAACAGTAGAATGGACAACTTCGTAAATGAAACGCTGCCGGCATACACATACGTGTAAGAGTATAGTAGCTGGATCGACGTTAGATTCAAGCCGGGTCGGGCCGTGTAAAAGTCTTCTTACTTTGAAAATCTCGGAAACATCCACTGGCGATACTGCCCAGATGTGCTTCCCGGCGCCATGAGCACCTCCAAGGATCGTGATAACGGCAGTGCCATAGACGAATATCTATCGCCAAAGTCAGCAATTTTTCAAACTACCCACACTATTTTCCACCAGCAACGCACCAACGCGATAATCATTAGCCAGTCATCGGCTAGCATGTCGAATCTCTGGAACGTCCTGGAGTATAACCGGAGAGCTAGGGCTACGGTAGCGATAGCCGCGCATAGAATAGCAGCCACATTGTCTGCAACCTGTTGATTTTCCGTCAGGTCCAACCCCTCCGGAGGGGGGCCAAAGACGGCCACAGCCATAGGGTCAGCCATTGTGCTATTGGCGAGAAAGTGTTAAGAAATGGGTTGGAAAATGAGTGACATGAAGGAGAGAAATATCAAAGACAATAAAAACAACGTGCTGACATGGGGACCCAAGGTGGGATCGCCGGCTCGTCAGACTTTTCTACCCACGATTCTCTTTAATGCAAGAATCGCCTGCAGCATTGCGTTCCTGAGGGATTGGGATCGTGATTTTTCTTAGGGGCTTTTCCTCGGACCCAGGGTCAAGAAGAATGTTCTTTTACTCAAACTGGCCACCCGGCGCTCCGGGCCGTGCATGGGTGAGAGTGAACGTCCCACCTTATCCCCCTGATCAGAGGCCTGCTGCGTGGGTATTTCACACGTCCCATCTCCGCTTCCAGACGTGATACCATGTTCGCCGCGCATCTACGGTATGCATAGTCTGCAAGGAAGCCCAAGATGGAAAGGAGCCCCTTAAGCTAGCCAAGCTCCTAGCAAATCTTTTATGAAACCCCGGCCATATCTCGTAGACACCAGCCGTCTACCAGAGACTTGCGAAGAACGGCGTGGGCACAACGTCACAATATTGACGAAGAGCCACTACGGAGCTTTCCATCGGGCTGGGAATTACGTGTGTCGTGCTCTAATGATTCCCGGTGCCTTGGGAGAGTTCAAAGTTGAAGAGAAGCTGGAGCGGTCAAGAAAACACGCCGATAGAACCAAATACTGTATTGGGTATGCTTTGATTTCTGAGAGGTGATTTCGTGGGTGTCTGGGTGGATGCTACGCTGCAATCAGATTTTCCCCTGGGAACTTGGAACGAGCTTGGAAATGTGGCAGTGGGGGACGGTACCTGAGTGGCAGTACAGCAGTACGTGTAGTACGTACAGTACGTACTATGATATACGAATGAGATGAGGTCAGCTCGCCTAGGCTTACCCCAACTTTCATAAGTTTCCCTCTATCAAATGCATTGTGCCTCACATTGTGCCTCAAATTGTGCCTCACGCCTGCACATTCTAATTATTAGTCATAAATCTGCAAAAGTCTGTCTTCTTAATATGACTTATGTGTCGCGCATTCTCATTGAATACCTCTATAGAAGAGGATTTGTATGCTTTCGCCCTATGATTTATAAGACTATATAATCATAAAGCTTATACTCGCCTGCCGAATTGAGAAAGTCTTAAGTACATATTAAGTTTAGTACGCGGGCCATCCTACAACCCACAACCTTAATAGAACGGCAGCTAGGCTAGACCAGGTACCCTGGGTACTTACTGGGTACCTACCTACCTCCGCTTAGGTAAGTCTTATGAGACTTAGACTAGACCACAGAATTGGGATTTAGAGCTACCTAATTTACTAAGCTGCCCCCTATTACCCCCCTAAATCTCCAAACCTCCATAACTCTATCCCCATAGCGCATCGTCTCGTGCACACATGGGCAAATTAATCAAGTATGACCGTACTACCACACGTTGCGGCTCTCTTCACATGCTCACGGCGCAGCAAAGAATTGACGCACATGGACATAACCTTAACCGATACCATTACCGATATCTTGAAAACCTTGACTCTTGGTCTCTCGAGCTCCATTCACCCTTGCGCTTCGTCGACATCAGTTTCATATCTTACCCATGCTTGTCAGAAATTAGCTGTCGCCCACGCCCCCTAGGCCTAGGTACTATCTTCCGTGGTATCCAATCATTGACTTTCATTTCTATCATATGGAAGAACTGCTGGCCCGCGCTCCGCTGTCAACCAGAATGGCGGTAAGCAAAACATCTGTGAGTCGGTACCTAATTTCTATGACATGACATTTGATAAATTGCGGATGAGTAACCTTTCGGTATGTGATCAGCACTTGCGTGGTCCGGCCCTGAGCCCACGGATTCATCCGGTGAACGCCGTCAGTCTAGGCAAGCTCCATCGATGATTTAATTGCCATGGACTTGGATACTCTAGTGTTGTTCTTAATAGATCTTCCGCATCGTGATATGATTCCCAACTGGGTTGGATTGACAAGCCTTCTACCATGTACCCCTCGGTATGATCATGAGAGCAAGGAAGATTGTGAATACTATCAATCAAGTGCGAGCGCTGACCTACTTTCGCATATTCCTGCTGTAGATTATCGTCTACAGCGAGCCAGTCATCCACCCACAGCGAATACATGTGCCGTACATACAGGCATATCGTCAGCATGAATTAAAGGGGCCTCTTTCAGATCCCTTCGCTTCCATAACCACATGCAGCTGCAACTAGCCGAGAGATGAACAATGCAATTCCAGATAAACATTGGTCGCAGGATTGTCGTCTCCCCAAGCCCCTGACTCGTGCTTGAATGTTATGTAAGGGAGCAGGCATGCTAGAGCTAGAGCTTCTAGAAACTTAATCCTGTGCAGATGCTGGTCGACTTTGTCTGGTACCGTGCCACACCCTACTGACAGTTCCACTCTCGGTGGTAGGTTGCGATAGATCACTGCAGCCAATGCCCAGCCAACTAGCAGACCGACCGACCCTCCCAGCCCAGCTCATTGTGCATAGCTGATCCTCGCCGAGTGTCTCTACGGTTCCGTACTTCATACCCAGAACACTCTGAAACGGGGACAAGGATACGATATTAATTGGCTGGGCTACATAGTTGATGGGGGGCACTTGGCCGCCGCCAGTTACTTTAGGAAGCTCATAATAGGGCGAATGGGGCTCTACTCTGAAAGCTGCTGCCTCACTTCTCTCAAGTCGACGTCTTAAACCAGCTTGATACCCTCGAAGAAGTGATAGCCAGACAGAATTTCCTTTACCACAATCCACATATGATCATATTTCATACCCAGCAACCATGCCTTCGGAGTACGCAACCAAAATCCCTGCCGCCATCCCCCTGGAGAAGGCTGGCCCCAAGGGCTACATTCGTCAGGTCTTCCCCCTTGAGCTTCCCAACGACTACGACGTAGACGAGGTCTTCCAGATTCTCCGGGCCGGTCTCGAAGCCGCCAAAGAGCGGATACCCACGCTCGCGTGCGAGGGCGTGCCCGACCCGGACGCCAAGCAGGCCGGCGTCCTGAAGCTGCAGAAGTTCGCCGACTACGAGTCCATCAAGTGCCAGGACCTGCGGCAGACCTTCCCCCACACCTTCCAAGAGATCAAGGCCAAGAAGTTTCCGGTGTCGGCCTTCCCCGGTGACCTTCTCATGCGCCGGTTCACCTGGCCATCTCCCGGCGAGCGGCTGCCCGTCGCCGACATCCAGGCCAACTTCATCCCCGGCGGCCTGCTCCTGACCACCTGCTTCTTCCACGTCTTCGGCGACGCCAAGAGCTACTTCACCTGGCTGGAGACCTGGGCCGAGGAGTGCCGCCGCATCCAGGGCCTCGAGGCCAAGGAGCGCAGCGAGCTGCCCGACGCCCTCTTCACCGACCGCGAGAAGCACATGAAGCCGTCGGGCAAGAACCCTGGCAAGGCCGAGGACCACCCGGAGGTCGTCGTGCTGCCCTTCACGCCCGAGGGCGCGCCGCCCAAGATGGTGTCCAAGGAGCACGTCGGGCAGATCTTCTACTTCTCGCCGGAGAACCTGAAGAAGCTCAAGGCGGACGCGTCGCCGGCGAACGCGACGGAGCCGACCGACGTGGCGTACGTGTCGACCAACGACGCCATCTCGGCGCTGATGTGGCGGTCGGTGATGGCGGCGCAGTTCCCCGTCGAGGAACTGCAGGACGACCCGACGTCCGTCTTCAACATCGCCATCGACGGGCGCGCGCGCACCGACCCGCCCGTGCACCCGCGCGTCCTCGGCAACTGGCTCGGCTGGGTCGTCCAGCAGATGTCCATCCGCAAGATGCTGACGACGGCCAACCTGGCTGACGTCGCCGCCGTCATCCGCAAGGCCATGCTCGGCCTCAACGACCAGTACGTCGACGACCTCAGCGCCCTGTTCGAGAGCGTCGAGGACGTCAACCGCGTCGTCGCCACCGCCTTCCTCGACGTCCCCGGCTTCAACTGCGTCCAGACCTCCTGGATCAACCTCGAGCTGTACGGCCTTAACTGGGGTAAGAAGCTCGGCGGGAACATCCTGGCTGTTCGCAGCCCCGATATTGGTATCATCAACGGTGGCTCGGCTGTGTTGCCCGTCATGCCGGATGGCGGTATTGAA
>JAOXNQ010000008.1:2428977-2495952 GCA_028571165.1 Hypoxylon perforatum
ATATTATATTAATTAATAATATATTAATTAATATAATATTTATTAATTAATAAATATTATATTAATTAATATATTATTAATTTATATTTCGAAAAAAATGTAAATTTAAAAATTTAGAAATTTAACGTAAATATTCAAATGCCGGTTTAGATTTATATTTAGCGAAATAATTTAAATTTTAATTTATATATTTATTTTAAATATTTAAAAAAACGATAAAAACCGAAAGATATAAAATTCTAATATTTATAATAAAATTACTAAATTTATTTCAGTTTTTCTCAATAAATCATGCTTATGTAATCTAAAGTTACATAATCACCTCAGCACACCCTTATTAAGCATGATTAGATAATCAGTTAAATGCATCGTAACACATAGCTTAGCTAAGATGCTAGTGTCGTTCAATCTATACTCTGTCCACAATCTTCAGCTCTGGGCCCTCGATTTTCTTGACTTTCCGCCCTTCCCACCATGATATAATACCAGCTAACGCAGACACTCCACACCCCAATCCAATGAATGTTCCGGTAGCCCAACTCTAGATAAATAAAAGGTGTGAGTGGAAGATGAAGAAAAAGAAGAAAAATACAAAGACAAGAAGAACACGAACCAGAAATGGAAGAACAGGAGAAGTGAAACGAGGATGATAAAAGACAGATTCTGACTTACAGGTCTATTGATCCGATTATATGCCCACATCCAGTAACATAACACAGCTTGGAACAACGTGTTCATCACCATCAGAATGATCGTCGCTGCTAGTTTCCAAAGAGCTGTGGGTGGGGCTGTATTGCCTGTAAACGTCGCTGCCAGATTCTCCGTAGACTCGACAGCATAGCGTTTCTCCTTCCGGCCATGACTACTGAAGTTATCTCCGTCGCCACGAGCCCAAGTTGGAGGGCGGAACCATCCTTTATTTTGCGCGGCTAACCTCCGCATGGCTGTGACATCTCTGAGTAGCGTTGCACGAATTAAAAAATAAAAATCGCGGAAGCGCCAGGGTGCCAGTCCGAAACCTGTTACGCAGAAGAGGGCGTTCAGGATCTGGCTATCGATTTCAAGCCACTTCTTCCTTGGCGAGTTATCGTCGTCTGCATTTGGATAATTCATAGCAGGTGCTGCATTCAAGAGAAGAAAGAACAGCATAGCCTAATAAAATTGATATTAGGATATTACTGTTAGCAATAGGGATATACGGTACAACCAGATAGGAAGGACATACCCCCCATGCCTGCACCTGAATTAGCATTGTATATACCGTAGATGTTGCGAAGGGGTTGGGCATACGACTATGTTGAGAAAGTAAATTATGATACAAAATCCCACTGGCGTGATAAAGAACTTCCAGAAGGCTTTGAGGCCATTGAGAATAGTTGGTCCTATTTTCTCCTTTGGCTCACTCTTATACAATTCTTCGAACGTCGACCTCCTTCTCGGTTGCCCCTGAGTTTCAGAGGGCGGGCTCAAGTCCAACGTTGGATAAGTTTTGAGAGTCGCCGGAACAAGGTCGCCATCAGCTTCTCGAATAGCGGTACGTGCGGAATGTCCCTGGGAATTAAACTCAATTCCTCCAGCGGGTTCGGGTACGCGCAGCTCAGTGAGGTTTGGTGCTTGCGCGATCACGGTGCCCGTCGCTTGCCACATCCCCAACTGGGGATTCATTTTCAGCAAGGTCGTAGAGGCACTCCTTACCCGCCCCCCGAGGCCCTTGTTGTTCGACGGCTCAGACATGATCCTAAGATGCCCGCGGTAATTACCTATGTGTTAGTCCTCCGATACAAGGCGTATGGTGCCAGGAACCTTTCAGGTCATGGAAGATGGGTATACAACTTGGTCAAGAATTTTAAAAAGCATTTAGCTTGGACATGTTCCCCTGCACGTGTAGAGAGTGTGATCAACCACACTGGCGAGGAGGCTACGACACTAGAGCCCGATCGACATACGGCCTGGCCTGGACTGGTTTCTCGGAAGGTTGAACCTTGCATACAACTTATACAATGAAGATCATCTCAAATGATTTCTCTTTAGTCTTTAAATCAACATGTCAATCCCGATAACCACTTCTAAAATGCCGCTAAGAGCAGATAGTTGAATATTTATGCATAGGTTATGAAAGCTCTCTTTTTAGCGGATGGTCTATAGATATGACCTTACCTTGTTTGCTGAAGAGTCGGCCGTAAAAGGTGCTAGTCGCACAACATAGCCAATAGAAACGGACAGGGGGCCGGGCTAGCTGAGCTAGTTGCTGTCAAATGTCGGCACATCAGAAGGTATCTAGCGGGTCCTTTACCTCGTCATTTCTGGTAGCGGAGCCGACATCCACCGACACTAATAGCGCTGATCGAATGCTCTCCCATAATTATACACGTCATATTTACGAAGGCTGCAAACCTTCTTGACTCGTAGGCTTGGCATGGGAGATCAGATGCGCGAGATGCTCGTTTTTGCCAATGCAACCTTGAGTTGCATCAGCACAAGATGAGCCGGAGCGTCGGATTTATCAGGAAGGATAGACTCGATCTCTATTAACAATTTTTGAGATTTAAACAATCTCATCTTGTGTGAGCCCAATGTTCGCGCAATTCTTACATAATACACGCATGCGGCTTGCCCGGAAAACACCCCCTACCTCTTAAACCGCTATTCCCTTTCTAGCGGGGACCGAGGCCTATTACAGGCCTGTAACGGCTAGCATTGAACGCATATAGCAAACAAAAGATCATCTGGCATCTACCACGTGAAGACAAAAGCTACGAGGTATGTACATCTCAGCCGCTTTAATATCTTTTATGTAACCCTCATTTTTATCACCCCGAGTGTTCCATAAGAACTCTTCCTACCTAGCCGAGGCCCAGGTACACACATCATCCACAATGTAATCATCAAATAAATCGAGGAATTCTATCAGGTCTATAGCCGCTAACTGTCTAGCTGCTCGAGCTCCCAGCAACCATGACCTACTAAGAAACATCCTTAGGTATATTACGCAAGGAGCTAAAAGGGCGGCATCAAAGGACACATCTCCGACATGCCGTTTAATAGTCTTAGGTCCGAAGCTCCGGGGCATCTCTGCATCGGCAACGGCCTTACTCAGACCTCCAGTCGCGTCAATAGCGATGGAAGGACAACGGTACAATTCCATCGGAGTCCCCGGGAGCTCGCAAACTGGTTCGCGCGGTTGAACGACGCGGCCGTTACGCGTCCAGAAAGGAAGGTCTTCACGCGCCAGTGCAGCAGCAGCGCATCCCGGGAAGAGAAGGGCGGCTCTGCCAAGGGACCGCGCCTGAATATCGCTATTCACATCGTGGGCTCAAGAGGAGATGTCCAACCCTTCATCCCAATTGCCCAACTGCTGAGTCAACCTCCGTTCGGACATCGGGTGCGCATATGTACCCACCCCGTTTTTAAAGACTTCGTGGAGGGCAATGGCCTCGAATTTTTCAGCATCGGAGGCGACCCTGAAGCACTGATGGCTTTTATGGTGAAGAACCCGGGTCTGCTACCGAGTATGGAAAGCTTCAAGGCGGGAGAGATTAGTAAGAGGAGGAGGGAAATGAGCGAGATCATGCATGGTGCCTGGCGCAGCTGCATCGAAGCAGGTAATGGAATGGGGGACAAGGTCAGGGTCTCAGATGTCCTCTCGGCTAGCGACCTATTCATTGCGGATGTAATAATTGCGAACCCCCCATCCATGGCACACATCAGCTGCGCAGAAAAGCTGAGTATCCCTCTACATATGGTCTTCACGATGCCATATTCACCAACACACGCGTTTCATCACCCGTTGGCTGCTATGCAGTATGGCCAAACCGAGACTGGCATGGCTAACTATCTCTCCTTTATGATGATGGAGCTGCTCACTTGGCAAGGGTTCGTAACCCCTAACACTTCATTTTTTTTTACTAACATCCTTCACAGACTTGGCGATGTGATCAATGAGTTTCGAACCAAGACCTTAAGACTTGAAAAGATCAGCCCGCTATGGGGCTACCAACTACTCTCAAGACTCCGCGTACCTTACTCATATCTCTGGGTACGTATGAACCCCCCCCCCCCCCTTTTTTTTTTCTTCTTTTATTCGAGAATCCTCCAGTGCCGTTGAGTGTCATATGACAATTTTTCCATTCTAAAATACCAAGGGAAAACAACTAACTCACATATTTTCATACGCGCAGTCAGAGTCCTTAATCCCAAAACCACAGGATTGGGGTCCTCATATTCGCATTGCTGGTTTCTCCTTTTTATCCAAGGCTTCATCCTACACGCCACCTCCTAGCCTAGTCGAGTTCCTTGATGCTGGTCCTCCTCCAATTTATGTAGGCTTTGGGTCCATCGTGGTCAGCGACCCACAGGCCCTGACGAAACTCATATTCGACGCCCTGAAGTTGGCGAAGGTCCGTGGAATTGTGTCCAAAGGCTGGGGAGGAATTGGCGAGGGGGACGTCCCTGAAGATGTCTACTTGGTCGGGGACTGCCCACACGACTGGCTTTTCGAGCGCGTAGCTTGCGTCGTCCATCACGGGGGCGCCGGCACTACGGCCGCAGGCCTAGCGGCGAGCTGTCCGACCATAGTCATCCCATTCTTCGGCGACCAGCCTTTTTGGGGTCAGATGATCGCCCGTGCTGGCGCGGGTCCAAACCCGGTCCCGTTCAAAAAGATGACGGCGGAAATCTTAGCAGAAAGCATCGTATTCTCGCTACGCCCGGAAGTTCAAGCAGCAGCTAAAGGGGTAGCGAAACAGATCGCCGAGGAGGACGGAGCCCGCAGCGCGGCGCAAGATATTCAGGAGAGGATAGACTCAGAGGGTCTGAGATGTGACATATGCCCGGAGCGGCTCGCAGTTTGGAAGCACACCAAGACAGGTGCTCACTTGAGCAGCTTGGCGTCATTTTATCTAGTGAACAAAGGGTTCATCAAGGTCAAGCACCTAAGGTTCATTCGTCACAAGCACTGGTATGTTGACGAAGGCGCCGAAAGTGTGATTATCGGCCTTGTCGCTGCTGCGAGCGGTTTCTTTACAGACGTTGGAGTGGCGACTTCACATTATGTGCGCACCTTGCAGTCACGGCCCGGTCCGAGAGCTCGGAGGAAGTCGTCGGCAAGGCCGCCGGCGCGCGGCTCACCGGCTTCGTCGCGCACAGCACGCGATTCGGCCGACCAAGACCTGGAGCTTGACACGGATTTTACACCAAAGCAATTGGAAGAAATAGCCCGAAGGGTGGCCAAGAAGCCTCCTAAAGATATGGACGGAATACACGGGCCCCTGAGCCCGGACGAGGAAGCGAGGGAGTTCGAATCCGTGACGCGATTGATGAGTCGCCAAAGAGACGAGCAGGGGCGTCTCCGCCACGTCTATCACGCTTCTACCGACTATGCCGCAGACCTGGGCCGGGCGGGGCTGAAGGCGCCTGTTGCGCTATTCTACAATGCTGCGAATGGGCTTCGTAACTTCCCCTCGTACGCGTTTGGCGGCCAGGACATGCGGCGACGCGATGAGATCGTAGGAGTGAAGACTGGTGTAAAAGTGGCGGGGAAGGAATTCGTGCTTGGTTTCTACGAGGGGCTCAGCGGGATTGTCGTTCGGCCGTACAAAGGAGCGAAGAACGGGCCGAAAGGGTTTTCGAAGGGAGTCTTCGCTGCTGGTTGGGGTTTGGTTGGAGGAATAGCCGGTGGTAAGTTCATCCATTCATCTTCCACACCGGATACACATCCGCTCGACCAGACTGCACGATACTGACTTCGGTACTAGGAATCATAGGCCTACCCGGGTACACACTCAAGGGTATTGAGAAGGAACTGTCAAAACATCGGCTTACAGAGCATAAGGCAGAGGTGCTATTGATTCGATTCAGGCAAGGCCTTGATGACTGTCGGCAAGCGACGGATGCGAATAAGCGTGAGATCGTTGAACGGTGGAAGGCACTGCACGAAGAGAAACAAGATTAGATCGGCCGCAGGGTCGTTCATTATTGTATTGGTAATGAGGTATTCTAATGGAGTAGAACTAATGAATTGCGAGTTGAAGGTGGTAAATTTACCTATCTTACTTGGGAATTATCAGACCGACCATTGCCTTCAAGTGACTTCCTATTAGGTACTTAGGTACTTAAGTCAGGGGGTGGCTGGCCTTGGCAGGCGATGCCTTCTTCCCAGTTGACATTTGATCGCAGCTACCTACTTGTCAAGCGACATTATTCCACGAGTTCGCCTAGTGTTGAACTCAGTTACATCTTTTTTATCTTTTTCATTCTCGCAACTATAATTATGACTGGCAGGTGCAACCTTCCCTCAAACTACCTACCTCCTACATATATGTAGGTACCTTCTGGTTCACCTCTTAATGGCAACGAAACCTCAAGGTCGCCCTGTGCAAGCATTTTTTAAGACTTCGGTCGTTTCGACGCGACTTCTCGCTCCCTCTCCATAATTTTCTACAGTTAGCCAGTAAGTCATCACCTATTTACCTCAAGTCCTACATACCTAGGTACCTACCAGCCTTACCTACCTACTTTTACCAGCTTGCTTACCCAACAGACCGTTGGCCTGCCAGTAGATTTTGAAATTTTCATAAAATCAACTGATCAAGTATCAGACGCGGCTTCTTTTTTTATTTTACCCACGTTCCACGTCTTCCATCTACCTTTCAACACATTATTTTCTCGTCCTTCAAATTTTAACTCCAACGCATCTAACACCTTTCAGTCCCTGCACTGGATATCCTCAATCATATAATGCTTACCCTCAGCTAGGTATCTAGGAAGCTTCGTTCTAATTTTGCGGCACGATTCTGCAATGTGCCGGCGCGGATCACACGCGTGAGTAATACTACCACCAATAACATTGTCGACTCGCCCTTATCCCAAATCTTTCATTCCATTCGCGCTTCACTTCAAGCGAGGTATTTACTCCTCATTATAACTGCCTAACAAGTCTACGATGCACCGTCTTATCCGAAACGTGGCGGGGCAAAATGCTGTTGCGCTCACTTCGATGCGAGAGCTGGCCAGTGCCTACCTCAGTACACTACTAATAACCACTATCTACCCAAACCAGGAAGGATCACTCCTGCTGTCACGTAAACCGTTATGCGCGATGGCGGTTTTTGGTCAAATGGTCCGCCGTCTCAACCGCCACCCGGGCAACTGATGCCGTTGCTACTCACCTATTCAACCTGCCTGCCATTCCTTTTCTAATCTGCCCAGCTAACCACGCGTCTTTCATCTTTCATCTATTTTTCTTCCTCACATTTACGCGTCAATAGGAACAGTGACTTTGCGTTTCGCCAAACACTTGAGATATAAATATTTACTAGGTACGTACCACTGCATCTTGCGATTTTACTATCCGCTGTACTTGGTCTCTTTGCCAGGCACAACGACCAGTTCGATCAAAAACACGTCATATCTTATCCTGCTACTCATCCGAGTCCATTCTAGGTCTTGTTGCAATAAGGTAAATCAAACACAGAATTTGAGCTCCTCGAACAGCCATACACAAATCAATCCCGTCTTTCCAAGCAGATGCTAACTCTTCGCTATCTCAGTTAAGTGCCCGGAATTCGGTTCGCCTCCCAGATCAACATGCATCTCAGGAAGATCACACCCACCACCAACTGTGGATTTTGTATAATTTAGTCTCGTCGCAAGGTCTGTCAGCCTTGTGTAGGTAGCACTAATTTATCTAATTGTCGATCATCAAACATGAACTCTTTTGCACGATACGTATTCGTCAAGGTGCTATTCAAACTCATTAACAGGTCTGCATGATATCATTCCTCCTGGAGCCATGAGGTTAAACTGGTACCCCTCCTGATGCATGAGGCTAAACTGATCCCTCCGGGCAGCTGAGGGTAAACCGCCGGTAGAACACCATTGGTGTTATCATTACTACTATTACTAACTACACACCAAAACAAATATGAAGAAAAACTGATCCCTCCGGGGGCCATGAGGTAAAACTGGCCCAAGAACCCCCTTGGCCGTTGGGGCAAGAACGAGCTGGGTCCGGAATGTCGGCCAGCAACACCATTGGTGTTGTGAAGATTCACAACATAAAAATCGTCGCAAATTTACACGAACCCCCCAAGGCCACGATACCCAACAAGAGCGCAAGGCCATTACCTTCTGTAGGTTATAACATTACTAGTACCTAATTACTGGATTTTAGTTGTTGACATGATCAGCTCTTACCAAACCACCACCACGAAGACAAGTCACAACGCAATATCGACCTGCATAACACCTTTTGTGACAGTCAGCCGCCACGCTGCTCTCCGCCGCCCTCACGAACGTTTCCTGCACGGCCTTTCATTCACAACCTTTTCCTATCTGCCAACTTCAACCTCTAGTTCATTTTGACCCTGTCATATCCCCATTCCTGAATCGGCGCGTGCCCGAGAATTGCCAGTTTAAGCCGAGTATACTCGCGACATTGTGAGTGAACACATAGCTTCCCGTTAAATCGTTGTTAACCTTATTTTTAGAGTATCTTTCGCAAATCTCACAATAACTACCCAGTGAAGGTACCACATAGCCTCGCGTTGTATAGGGTTGGGTGGGCCGCCAGAAACCGTTATTGATCATCGTTCTATACGCGTTTACCAGTCTATCAACTTCGTCTGATATCATGAGGTCTATATCCGCGATACAACAGCATGTGGAGCAGATATATGCGAAGCTCAGACTGCACACCTCGAAAAAGCTTGTTCAACGATTGGCGAAAGCGAAGTCATTTCATCGAATCGTCTCGATATGCCAATAAAAACGCTTTGCTGCTTACGTAGCACGGTTACATAAGACGCTTACGTATCATACTTACGTAAGAACCTGCTTACGTAAGGACCTGTTGCACGATATGAGCGACGCCAGGTTGCGCAAAGACCAAACGACTCCGGAGCAAGATAGTTATACTCGTAAGGATATATGTCTGAATGTATACTCCGTCAGCTTGAGACTCCAAGATAATTACGACCTGTCAACAATGACTACCTTGTTAGCAGCATCAACTTGAACATGCTACGGTTGCTGTGCCTGAGAGAAGATAACTACTACCAGACCAACAAGTTCAATATACTTTACATGCAGGAGTTCTTTTCAACCGAAGACTCAGAAGTAGGTGAAACGCCATTTCTGAAGTTCGCATTTGATGTTGAACAAGAGTCTGACCGCTGACCTTTGACCACAACTAGGGATATAACCTATGCCTTTCGCAATCTCAATTCCTGTGTGAACGCCCTATAACGAAAAAGATGAAAAGTGGTTCCCTGGCGAGATGACTTCTGGGGTTGAACATGAGCTAAAATATCATCAATTAGTTTGCCTGCAGCTGTCAGCCTTTCTTTGGGACTACAAGGGCTCCTCTTGATGATGATGATGAAATTGTTTTCGTCCGGCTATCTACCCACATACATAGGTACAGCGACGCGCTACCATGGCGCATAGGACGTCTGGAGTACCCCTAATTTGAAGATATATACCCCCCGGCAAGGAGGCATATAGCTTCTCATCAGAAACAGAGCCAGAGTTTCGCCTGACATAAGAAACCCTCCTCTCCGGCTCGTACGCCTTACTACCTTACGCTTATTCTAGCCAGGGCGTCGGCCCCAGCTAGCCAACCCGTTTGCGTACAGGAAAAACCCTACTCCGAACCCTGCCCTCTTATTACGTCTCAGAACCACCCTTGTTGACGCCCGGCGGAGTCCTAAAGCGGGGTGAAAAAACCTGTTAGGTTGGAGGTCAAATTGAACAACGGTGGGACTCGAACCCACTCGTATTCCCATGCCTAGGGCACGGGCCATACGCGGCCGGGTGCTTTAACCACTACACCACGTGGGTACGGCTCCTCTTGACCTCTTCATGACCTCTGACCTCCCTCTAGGACAGCTGGAGCTAGGAATACGGGGATTAGACACCTTCGGACTCTTACGATGGACTCCTTTGTCTATCATGGTATATACAGATGACCTGGGAGCTGTTAAGCTTATAGCTCTTCGTGCAACAACATAGTTGTTACCCGCATCACTTGGTTGGCCTTATGACAGCAACATCCACCGAGGGCGAGCAATTTCGACCAAAGAGAACAACATCCGCCTAAAGGAAGCAACACCCACCGAGAGAGACTGTATAGTTCAAGATCTGATGGTCCGGCTCAATGCGCTTTTCCCTAGATCAGACAAGAACGCTCGGTGATACTAGAGGGCAGATCCTTACTGTATTAAGTGCCTGGGACTGTTCATTCCGTGATGGGTGAGCTAAAGCGCTCTGGTCTTCCGGGCCCAGATTTAGGGACTCTGTCTAGAAAATCGGGCCTGGAAAGGAGGGTTGAACCTGTGTCTCTTTCACTCGTTCAGACGACACGTAGCTACCTCTAAGGAGTAGCTTAACATATTGAACATGCTCAGATCATTCAAAATGACTGGATGCGTTACTCCCGGAGATGTTCACTAGACCCCGAAGAATGCGCCCAGTGATTAGTACCACCGATGCTCACTCTGACTCGAACTATGAGGTGTTGTGTGTGAGGAAAACGATCAAACTGTTACCATGGATCATCTGAACTACTCCGAGTCAAACATGTCCGCAGTTACCACCGCCATCATAACTTCCTCTCATTCCTACGAAAGGGCAGTGCCGACCTACCCCAGTTAATTCTCAAGGTTCATGACTTGATTGACAAGCTACTCGAAAAAGTCCGCCCAAGGTTCCAGCCTGCCTCGAGAGAAATCGCACACTCAGACCATCACATTAATGCCAAGATTGCACCCTTCTCGAATACGCCTAAGTCCTTGACCTACCAACTCAGGCATACGGTAGCTTAGCCACAAGCACTTCTATGAGTTGACCGAATCTCCGATGCCGACTTATTTCGTTCTGGCTGAGCTAAAACTTGAGGGCGCCCCCCTCCGGGAGTCACCAAATAACACCCGAGTTTAAGAGATTTAAGGGCGCCAGGTGCCTTTGTTCCTGTAAGGATTATTTTAATATTATTATTTTACCTATTTTCCTATCCTTTTACCTTTTATCTAAGGTCTTTTGGCTCGCGCGGCAGGGCCCTCCGGATTTTTTGCTCCTCGGCTCGCTCCGCTCGCCTTAGCGCAAAAATCTTCTAGGCCTACCGTTACCACGGCCTGCTCTTACTCTTACTCTTGCCCTTGCTTTTACTCTTGCTCTTGCTCTTATCCCATGCCTTGCCTTACTCCTTATTATACGCTGAAAATAAAATCCTTATAAGGTGTCTTTAAAATCATGATATAATTAGTTAAAAAAGTTATTAATGATTAAATACTTGTAATAATTAAGATGGTATTTTATCTTAAATCAAATAGTCACATAATTTCCTTTTTTTTAAAAGAGCTTTCTCATGGCTTAAGTTCGAAGATCACATGATCTCTTTCCCCTAACTTTTCCTAAAAGAGCTTTTTCATTCTGATCTAGGAAAGTTCTCTTCTAATCTAGAAAAATCTACTAATCCCATTTAGGAAATTTTCTTCTTTACCCCCCCAACCTAAAACCCCTCCTAAACTCGGGCATTAAAGGTCAAACTAGGAATCGGTCTGAGAGATTTACACGGGAAGAAGCCATTACAGGAACATATGCGATAGTACAGGTTGATAGTTTCTAGAGATATATTAATATTAGATATAAAGCTTATAATATCGAGCTTTGCTATTTGTACGATGGACCATATGACCAATAACCCTCAATACCGTATTTTTAATTAAAGCTGACTGTAATTTTAGCACAGTGTAGGCCCTGTAATTACGGTGGACTGGCCTTGAAGGCCCCTATAATATAGCACCCTTATAGCGATATATGTGCTAGAGAGCGCTATACTCACAGCGCAATTAGCAGGGAAAATTTTGATTATCAGGTGGTACCGCAGGTACGTACCTATGTGCCTAAAACTTATAGGGGTGGTGCGCTGTAAGGTGCTATAATATTAGGGGATTTTAGGGCTAATCCACTGTAAGAGGATTGCTAGGGGCACTCGGTACAAACTTCGGCCGACCTTTCATTTAATCAATCCCCAACACACCTATCAATACGGCCATCTAAAATCTAAACCTGGTACCGCCGAGCTCATCTCGAGAAGAGCTTTCTAATAATATAGATATCAAGCTAGTACATGCCTTAATTATAAAATTATTCAAGTTTAATTATAACTGGCTTTGGAGCTAGGACCACGTGACCTCTTGATAAATGCCTTTTTCATATCCTTTTAGACTTCCAGGTTAAATTACTCCATACATCTATATCGGGATATAATACAGATTATATCATAATTTTCGCCCTTTTTATAGCTATCTAACGATATAGGTTTTGGGCTATTAGACGGCGGTCTAGTATAGATTAGAGTGCATATTGGAAGTAAGAGATCAATAACAAAGCGATTCCAGAAAGCCGCCAAGTAACCGCCTTTAGGCCAGAACTTCAAACCTGAATAACTTTCCACATACTGATCGCAAAATGATGCAACCGGTATCATTTAATTCGTCTTTAAGCGGGCTCTTCAACAACATAGGTTTTGTATTTAGGAGGTCAAGACGTGCTGGTGTATAAGAAGTTAAATACGAATTGTCAATTGCGCTATCAGCGTGGGGCCCGAGCTTTTATACAGAGTGCCCCTAGCAATCCTCTAAATTATTATAATGTATTTTTTCTTGCGATTTAATTTTTCCACTTTTAAAATCTATTTCTTATTTCCTCCTCTTCGCTTACATCGTCATGATATGGCTCCTGGGCCCTGGCGTCTTCCTGATCGCCGTCGCGAATCATGCCGAGGGACAAGACGAGGCGACCTTCCTCCTCGTGAGGCTCCAGCATAAACTGCCAGCTGCTTCGCTCGATTGTCTTGTGGATGTCGCGGAGCTGAATCCTCTCGGGAAAGGCAAACTCGGTCTCGAGCCACCTAATAAGGCCGTGGTTGTTAAGAAGAACGAGGCTATTGATCAGCGGCTCGGGCGATAGCGGAAGTGTGTAGGATCGATATGTGCGAAACACAGCATAGATAAAGCCTATGCAAACTAGTAGAATTGCAACCTGGAACGCAAAGGCTCCCCAGCCCACAGACGTCTTCCCTTCCAGTCGGAACGGCCGAAGCGTAAGAGGGTCCAGGCTCACAACTGGACTCATCAGGAGCGAATGTGTCTCGTTTTGGGCTGCCAGCGCTCCAATAGCAGCGGTATAGGCAAGAGAGGCACCACGCCGCAAGCTAGCAGCATCCAGGCAGGCCGGACAGACTGCGAACATCTGCTGGTACAATACCCAGGAGAGCAAGTCGCCCGAGAAGCGATCTGTGCGGACCACGGCATCTAAGACAACCATACCACCGTCGAAGCCGTCGAGCCCGGTATTAGAGGCATTCAGCCCGCGGTCAAGGACGGCCACAATTCTTCTGTCCAAGGCCGACCCTCCACCTAGAGGTTCGTGATGGATAAGAGTGGTCGTGTTTTGCATCTCAGGATCGGTGGAAACCGTGATCCTAGTAGACTCTTTACGGAGAGATGAGCGGCATGCGATGGCCATGGCTGAAGGAGGACGAGAGAACTGTAGGTCTCGAGTGGAAGATGACTGAATCCTTTGCCCGCTTAGCGCGACCACAATCCAGCGTGGGCTTTCGGTGTCCGGAGCATTTTGCGAGCTGTTGTCGTGCAGCCACCACTGCATGCATAGAGCCTGCTGGGAATTTGGCTGGACGGGAACCGTTGGACGGCCAGCTGTTGGCATGCTGCACGGGACGGGAATCCTGACTGCCGCTGATGGCCCCTCGGTGCCTATCCGGACCAATACCTCGGTTACCGGATCCCCACCGCCCTCACTACCTATATCTGGGCTAGCCACCGGCTCGATGGCGACGTCCTCACAGTCAAGGCCGGCAAAGAGGGCGGGCGCCTCGTATAGGACATAAGGATAACCGCCCAAGTCCGCGTCTGCCAAGTCCAAGGGGAGGATGGCGGGCGCAGGCGAGAAAGGCTGAATCAAGTCGTCATTGTATTGACCCCTTTTGGCTAGATCCTGTATCGCGCGGTCGAACGGGAGTCGTCCCGGTGAAAAGGGAGACTCGCTTGGACTATCCGCCCACTCCCAGCGACTCCCTGATACCACGACAGGTTCGGCTTGCCATGCCCGCACTCTGGAAACGGGCAATACTCGCGGTTGGACGGTGGGTACAAGGACTGCGGCTAGCGTTCCAATGGAGAAAGCGGCTATGAGCCAGTGCCTATTACGAATGGCATGCAGGAGCGGGAAGTAGCGATTGGAGTAGTCGAGCGTGATGCTCTCGGGGGCTGAACGGACCTTGCGTAGCAAACCGGACCAGGGCTGACGGCCGCAGAGGAAGTGGTATACAGACGGTATCCAAAACAGGGCGCAGTAGAATATCAGGGATGTGGGAAGGAGCCGCCAGAAAAGGACGGACCAGAACGAAACGCTAGGTTCTACGCGTACCACGCCACGTACGCGCCACCGCTCGGCCATGCTGTCGAGAGGCTGCGAGCTCCCGGCGGACCGGGCCACGGCGACGCCCAGTATAACGGCATAGAGAGCAACGGCTACACTGGCGGCAATGCCATGATAGAGCAGGATGATGGAGGCGAGCATGTCTTTGGACAGCTGGGGATCCACGGTTCTCTTTTTATCCCGACCACCGGCAGCTACTCGTCTCGTTAGACAAAATCATCATGTTTTGATACCTGCTCTCATCTCTTGGGGTGCTAGGATGAGGGAGGTGGGGAAGCCGGGAAGCACGTACGAGGATGATAGAACTGGGGCAAATCGAGCCGCCACCCGCTCTTGCCGGCCTTCTCGTGGATGCGCCAGTTGCCAATGTACATGTGCGGCAGGTCCTCGAGTTGAGCATGGCCGGTGCGCAAATCTCGAAGCCACGGAAGCACCGAGCTGTGCCGGAGCAGCATGGCCCGCGCGGCAGGCGAAGTGAGCGGCCAGGGGATCCAGGCCGGGACGCGAGTGTTTGCTTCGGCCACGCTACAGCTGGCACATTCCAAGCATAAGAATGCCGCAAAGGCCAGCCAAAGCGGTATCTGGAACAGCCAGCGGTCCTGGAACACCGTTCGCGCCGCGCGCGCCACCACCTTCTCCAGCCCGAGACGCACCCGCACGTCGCCGTCGGCAAGTCGCTCGCGCAGCGTGAGGTCCGAGGTGACGGCCAGCTTGGCCACGAAAGACTGGCGGACAAGCCTGCCGGCAAGCAAGAGCGAGCCAACCCGCCGCGGCCGGCCGTGAAATAGGTCGCCCAAGCCCTCGTTGATCACGGGCCAGGCCCAGTGGCTGCCGAGGGCGGGGAAGTCGGCCGCATCCGCAAGGAGTCCCTCGCGAAGCTGCGCATCGGCCCGCGTGTCCAAGGGGGCCCAGTCCGAGTCGAGCTTCCTCGTGTTCCAGTAGGCATGACCCCCGAGGTAGGTGCCTAGGGACTCGGCACCGGCCTTCAGAGGACTCTGGTCGTTGAACGTCAGCTCGATGTCAGCCACGGCGAACTGGGGCTCGCAGCTGGCGGCTTCGAAAAGCGACGTCGGCGGCACGGCATCGTCTGCTTGGAATGCGAGCGAGAGTCCTACCATGCCCAGCCGGGACCGGCAAGGTGTTTCATTCCCCGGAGCCTCGACGTTGTCTTCGTTAGCCGAGAGGCGAGCCCACGCGGGCGTGTACACAGCAACAGGCGCATCGCCGCGCGCCAACCGTAGGTAGTGCTGTTGCAACTCGGCGAGTTTGCCCTTTTGGAACTCCGCGTCACCAAATTGCCGCACGACCTGGTCGCGCAGGTCCGACTCCAGGTGCCGTGCAGGCATGTCGATCTGTGCGGCACACGAGTTATTGTCGTACAGGCGGACCGAGAGAATGGGCTCGCCGGTGTTTGTTCGCCGCGTCACGACCCCGCTGACGTTAGCGAACTGGCAAACCAGTCTCACCGCCAACACCTGGGTGGGAGCATGCAAGTTGCTCTCAAGGTCCATAGTGCCGCCCCGCGGAAGCTTCCGAACGGGCCATGTGAGTACTGGCATGTATACTCCGTGCGCGTCGTCGGGCTTCTCGTTCCACCTTTTCTCTCTCGAGCCCTTGCCGTTCCTGGGCAGAGGAAACGTGATGGCATCCTCCATGAGCTTCTGGATAGTTTCTGTCGTGACTGCCCATGGGTTCAACGGCAGTCTGGTCTTCCCGCCGGGCTTCATCTCCATCACGGACGGGAAGGAGCCTCTCAGGTTGGGAGCCACGGCGGACCAAGACGACAGGGTCGCGTAGGTGGTATTGGGTTTCGTCTCGATGGCGTATTTGTCAAAGTCGAAAGAGGTCGAATTAAAGATGGGGAGGATAAGAAGTGGCGCAATAACGCATGCAACAATCAGGGTTGCAGATGACCTTGCGTTTATAAACAATTGCGTGTTCAGACGTGGCTGTTGGAAGGCGTACGTGATCTGATGAAATTGCAGCGGCAGGAAGACCGAGATCATGATAGTGACGATAACAATTGGGCCTAGAACGACCTGGGCCGCGGACTCATCGTGCCGAAGCCTTGCAACCAGCGACCTGTGGGCAATGATGACGAGGGAGACCACAGCTTGTCTGACATAGGGCCCTCGCATCAGGTTGAGGAAGGATGATGTCCACCTTCCTCGTCGCGCCGGTACGAAGACGGGCGGCGTGCTGAGTAGGACCTTTTCCGAGAGGAATATCGGCGGTGGCGCGGCGCCGTCGTCGTCGTCGTCGCAGTAAGCATTTGCAGTCCAGCTATTTTGGCCGTTTCCCTCGCTGCCAGCGCCCGACGGGCTTAGCGCTACAAGAGGAACAGCCTCGCTAGGGTTGTTGTCTACCATATTGCGAAGGTGCGGTATTAATTGGAACTGCATTGCTTTCTGCAGTCTTGCCAGCCTAAGTTAGGGAATCCATTTGCTAGAAAGGGGGCTTGGGATCTCCTAAGCATTTCGGGTCAAAACGAAAGATGCGACACGTCGTCCAAGTCTATGCGGCGGGACTCTTTCTAACATGTATGTAACGTCGAGGAATAACATCGAGGAAGTATGTATAACACAAGGCAAAAAAATCTCCAAAGTGCCATTTACGCATCTCGGCGGCAAAGGGCGTCGCATTTAGCCCCCACCTACGGAGGTTCGGAGGAGCCAGGTGCAATCCTTTCTTGGCGGGGGCTGCCTCCCAAGGCACAGCGAGCCTCGTCTTCCATATCTAGAATGCCGGTAGGTCAGTCTGCTGTCGATCGCGGGCTTGCTACCATCCGAAATCTCATGGAAGCCGGTTCACCCATTTTCTTTCCAGCTTGCCGAGGCAAGGACGATGGCGTCCTCGATAGCGCCCTCAGACCATCCCTTTCTCATGAGCGGTGCTCTCGTGAGACAGGCACGGGAAGGGAGTCCCTCTCCTTCTCCGCGCGAAAGAAGGCCCGAGCTCGATGCCCTAGTCTTCGACGTGTCCAGCAGCAGCGCGGACGTGCCCGGCAGCGGCGGGGATATCGTCTGCGACATCGAAGCAGGCGAGGATGAGCAGGGTAACACGCTCAGCGGGAGCCTATGGACCTCGAGCTACGACTCACACCCCTCCGACTCGGACGAGCAAACCCGCGGCGCGAAAGTATGGTGGGATTTCCTCGCCGCCCTCACGGCCGTTTGCGATGTGTACAGCGCCGGCACCTACATCAAGATGATGATGATCGACGCGCGGCGATGGGAGCCCCTACGAGAAGGCACGACATTCCGCGTGAGTCGGACCAAGATGCTCCTCACGGCATTCTCGTCGCGCGACCACCGCCGGAAAGAGACGATCTACAACCGGCTGGTCATGAAGCGGAACGACTACGACGGCGACATGACGGCCGTGCAGGTCCGCAGTTTTGTGAAGGAGCTACGCGTGCTGGACCACATGCGGAACCACCCTTTCGTCGTCGACCTGCGCGCCGTGGGCTGGCTTGGAGAGGCGCTGCACGAGGATACGTACGGCTACAAGCCCGCCGTCCTACTCGAGGAGGCCTTCGACACGCTCGACTACCTCATAGGCAAGGACGCGTCGCTCGCGTACGACATCATGTTGACCATATTCGCCCAGATCACCTCCGCACTACGGGGTCTCCACAGCTGCGGCATCGCGCACGGCGATCTCAAGCCCGGCAACATCCTTCTGTTCAAAACCATGGTCATACACGAGTCCGTTCAGATTGAGTCATACATCGCCAAGCTCTCCGACTTCGAATCAGCCCGCTGTCAGAGCGAAGGGGCCGCCCTCCCCTTCCCGCCCGGCACCCCGGCCTATCGGGCCCCCGAGGTGGAAAAGTCATGGAGAGCCGGCGGCGCCACGTCCTCTGCCGTTTTGTTTGAAGCTGTCAAGCTCGCCGACGCCTGGTCGCTAGGCATGGTCTTCGCAGCCATGCTTGCCGGCAGACAGCGCCTAAAGCGCGGCAGCAGCCCGGAAGAGCTGAAAAAAATCCTCAGTCGGACGCCGGAGAGTTCCACGGCCGAAAGCGAGTACCATGAGGTGATCAATGAAGTGCTCAAGTACACCCTCTGCTCTGACCCGTCGGAGCGCGATCTTGACAAGATAGGGAGTCTGTTGGAGCCATATCTGGTCTTAGAAGGTGGAAAGCAGTAGGTCACCTGTCCTTTCACTTTCATTTCTCCGTTCGGAATGCCTCGACTAAATGCCTCTTTCCTTTCCTCTCCTGGCTAACTCATCCCATGCCCCTCCGTTCCTTGTCTTTGGCTAACATACGCATTTCGGACAGGTGGCCCCATCCCGGCCCGCTCGTTCTTAATCCGCGGGATTCCCTAGTGATCGGCCATGAGAGCCTGAAGGACTTAGCCGGACCGTTCAAAGACAAAGTAGTGGCCGAGCTGAAGCGAATGTGTGGCATCATCGATCATCCGTGCCGGCCTAAAGCCCTCTGGGAGCTCGGCATCATGTGCCTTTCGCGCTTCGCCAACCCGGATGCTTCTATCGACGAGGGCTTGGGCTATGTGCTCCAGGCGGCGCAGGAAGGAGAGGCACGTGCCGAAACATTCTGCCCCCAGCTTTATGCGGCGTTTGGGAGAGTCTGTCCATCTTCCGACAAGGCTATCATCCGTCGGTTGACAAACGCCGCCGTGGCTGGCTACCGGCCGGCCCTCGCCGCCTTGTGGGAGCGCGACCGCTCTATCGCCGTGAAAGCCCAGGCGGCTATCGCGGAGGCCTTTTTCAAGTCAAGGAAAGCAGACGCAAGTATCTCGCCGCTCCACGAGGCGGCCGCGATGGGGAAGCCGGGGGACGTGGCTACCTTGTTAGCGAAGGGCGACTGCGACATCAACAAGAGGAGTGACGAAGGGGATACACCCCTGATGCTCGCTTGTCGTTTTGGCAACCCCCAAACTGCCCTCCTTCTGCTAGATCGCGACGCAAAGGCGAGCATCCCGAACGAATCTGGCGAGAATCCTCTACATTATGCCTGGTGCTTTGACATCCAAGACGGTCCTATCCTCATTCGGAGGCTGGTAGCCAATGGGGCGGGACTCCACGACATCTCGCGAAGGCAGGCCCCGGCTTCTGAGCTGGACATATTTCCCATACTGTCAGGAACCCCGATCGAGCGGGTCGCCGGCCGGCTTCGCCACGATCTCGTTCTTGTGCTCATAGAGCTCGGTGGTCTCCGCGGGCCCTCCAATGGGCGGCTCGCCCGCCGCCTGCTCCTGTACGCACTGCGTTTGCACGACACTGACCTGATCGAGATTCTGCTACCGTCCGTCGTATACGAACCTTCCGGTTACGATGCTGAACTGATGCCCATTATCAAGACGAAATGGCTGCACCAGGGCGAGGAGCGTTCCCTTCTCGACGCTGCCTGCGCGGGGTGGGTCACGGGTGCCGGTGTGGGACTCCGCACGATGCGGGTATGGCTTGTTCTACGTCACGGGGCGCGCTGGAGGCATGCGATATACGATTGCATCTCGCTTCTGAAGCGGCTTAGGCCATCCAGAGGTGAGCCCTGGATTACCGAGATGGCTGTAGACAACAGCATCAAATGGGCCTTTCGGGAGTCCCGCTACGACGCGCTGCTCGCTCTCCTCCGCATCAAGTTCGAGTTTGAATCAGCCGGGAATTCTCGCCTGTGTCCCATCGAGCCTCTAACTTGGAACATGGGAGACCTAAATGCAACCGTATTGTCAGTGCCCCCTTTTCCATCCAAGCCCCCTCCCCCCGGGACTGACAAACACCTCGACTTTTGTGAAGCTAACTCTGGGTGCTTGGTATAGGCCGCCGCAAGAAATCTATCTAATTGACCGCATATTCTACGACCGCCCTCAAGGAGGCACGCTGGCACAACAAGCAATCCTCCACGGAGACCGCTACATGTTCCGTTTACTGACTCGCAAATTCCGGGCCAACGCTGCTCTACCTTGTCGCATGCCACCGTCATGGAAAAGTCTGGAAGAAACTACTTTCAGACAAGGCACCAACCAAATGAATTTGTATTCTATCCTGCCCTATACTCGCCACCGGGACTTGTGGTTTGGGTACGTCGTCCCGCTTTCCCCTTGGTATTTGACCCTCCAACTTAGCCACTGTCTAACACGCCGTTTCGCCCTTCAGCGACGAGCTGCGCCGACTCGGAGTGCCACTGTTCTGCCCATGGGATACCAACCCTTTTGATCAAGTCAACCTCGGCGCGTATGGCGCCAAAGACTACACTTATCCAACCCCAATCATGCACGCGATCGCAACCTCTTCCAGGATTTACCTCTGCTGGCTTTTGCGCTACGGGAACGCCTCCGTCGAAGACAAGATCAGCGCACACCACAACGTGCTCCAGGCCGTGATGCGGTCGCGATCGTTGCACTTGATCGCCTTTTTCTTCAAAGGACTCCAGTCTCATGAGGACGGCGCCGCGTTCCTGCCCCAGCAGTATCTCAGCGACGGGGGTTCTGAAGTCCTCCGCCTCTTTTTCGACGCCAATTCTTTGTCTTTAATTAAAAGTCATCTCAAGTTCTCCCAAAAGGTGGAGCGAAAAGCGACGGAGCAACCGCTCCTGCATCCCAACGAAGAAGCATGGAGTATAGACCCGGACAGTCCCATCAAGATCTTGAGCTGCTACTCGTACCTTCTCTCGATGTACCCGGACGCCCAGATTCCCCTAAGTCCATCCTTTTTTCACGTCGTCACAGACAATGAGTTCATTGGGCTTCTTTCTAAGGGTGAGGGTCAAGACGACCTTACAATCATCAGGCATGAGCACAAGCTGCGATTCCCAAAATACAAAACCAGTCACGCACGACACTGGAAGGTCAACCGGTATCTTCTCTTCTCGCCCGCTTCTCTCCTGTCCGGCCAGGATGTGGCAGCTGTCATGTCCATTGTTCCGGGAATGACACTTGACTACTTCTCCCCGGGCCTTCTCTGGCGACCTTCCATTGTACAATGGTGTTCGATCGCCGCCGGGGCCCTGTGGGCGTTTGTCCTCTGGCTATGTCGAAAGCTGGTGATTTCACTCATGAATTCGGAGTTTTGGAGCGCTGAAATTCCCTGGATCATGTACATATTACTGGTTGGATTTATATTTGAATTCTTGAGATGGATATTTCTATTAGTAATAAGGGTCGTCCTAACCATGGTAATGTTACTAACATTTGCAGCATCCTTGGGTGCTGTCAATTGTGTTTGGTGGGCTACTGCGGACTTGATTGGGCTACGACGGCTTGCCTGGCCTTTGACCTTTAACTTCATCGCTATCACACTTCACCTCCTGCTTTGTTCAACTCTATTAACGATGCTCACTATGTATATATCTGTCACGGCCTTTTCGTTGAAGCAGGAAGGCGGCATACTCCTGATTCCATACTTCCTTTAGCAAAGGAAAGATATTTAGATCTGCATCCTTCAGAGAGATCTTCATAATAAAAGTTTTGTATCCACCGTCCTGGCTGAACGGGATAGTCTATGCATGGCAGAGCTTTAGGCTTTCTAAAATGCTAGCTAGGTGGTCCACCACGTCGTCCCGGCTCCAGTACGCTGGATCGAGACACTTGCGTACCACGTCCTGGTAGATGGCACCACAGCGTGCCGCCAACTTCTCAACTTGTGCAGGTAGCTCTCGCTTTACAAAGGCGCGTGCGTCGCCGTCGATGCCCTTGGCACGGGACATCCGCTGTGCCGTGGTCCAGTGGCCAATTTCCAGCAGCACGATGCCCAGACCATAGAGATCGTCCGATGGGGACGCGGTAGTGGCCGGCGGCGCAGATGGGAGAACTGGCGAGGAAGTATCGTCGTCGTCGGTGAGGCTGGCATCACCGTAGCGGGCTTCCGGCGGCCGATACAAAGCCCAGTCCTTGCCCTGCGGTAAGTCCGAGAACTCCGATACGGAGTCTTCGCCTGGACGTGCATACGAAAAGCCGACGAGGTACAGCTTCGAGACTGCAGCGTCCCCGGCGCCGAACGACAACATGTTCTCGCTCCGGATAGCACGATGCACTATTTCATCTCCGTCAGCCTAGGGATAGTGACGGAAGGGAACGGGGCCTCCTACACCACCCAATCGCGATGACGTTGGCCACCGCCGAAGTAACGCCCAGCGCCAGCTCGAAGCGCTGGCCGAGCGGTGGCACCGGCGCACGGAGCCTTCGGCTCGCCGAGATGCGGTCGCTAAGCGAGCTCGGTAGCATCCGGGGATGGCTCGGCGGATAGCGGAAGACAAGACCAATACGGGTCAGGGATAATTCGGACGCCAGCGTCCAGCCGACACAGGGCAGCTGGGCGAAACTCACCATCGGCCCCACGCCGCCGACCTGCCTGTACCCCAGCTCCTCGTCCCGCTCGGCCTCGTGCATGGCCCGTAGCAACTCGCAAAGCTGATCTAGGCGCCGCTCCGCCACCTGACGCGGCAAGGCGCCGTCCAAGAAAGGGCCGCGCCATTCCACCAGGATATGCTCGTCGCCGCGCGAGCCGGTTGCCCACGGCGAGCCCAGGGCCTGGCCGAGCCCGCCCTGGTTGTGCCACCGGATGGATGAGACAGGGATGCTGAAGGGTGAGGCATAATTACTGCCTGTAGCCGCTCGGGTGGCCTGCAAAGCGTCATTCTGAGATGAGTAAGATATGCTACACAAAACTGCACGCGGGACTGGGCACTTGCGGATGAGTTGCCTACCGGGGCCTGCAGCAGCCGTTTCACGCGCGCCGCCTTCGCGATACCAGGATACTGCGTGGAATCCATAGTCACGGCGAGGTCAAGCGTCCCGAGGGCGCTGGTGCGGAGCAGGAAGTCGTTGCGGAACCTCTCCGACTCGGACGTAGCAAAAGAAAAGAGCGTGTTCGTGGTGAAATGAAGCTTGTCCAGCATGCGGTCCAGATCCGCTATGTCGCCCGCCGCCCAGCGGAGCCGGTTCACGATTGCTTTTCCCTTTCCCCCCGGACGGGCGGCGCCGATGCCCGACGGCTCGGCGGACAGGGCGGCGTCAGGCAGCTCATTGCCGCGCTGCTCGGGGGCGTAAGGCGCAAGCAACGCCTCGATTTCGGCTAGCTGAGCGTTGAGCATTTGCATGACCATGGCCAGGAGACGTTTGCTATCTTCGTTGAAGCGCTCTAGCTGGTACTTCTCCCGGACATAGCGCACGCGTTCGGACTCGAGCCGCAGGCGCTCTCGATCGCGGTCCAGCTGCGCCCCCATGCCCTTTGCCGAGCGGATTTTGTCGTAGATGTCGAAGAAGGTGCTGAAGAGGCCGGTAAGGGACACGGCAGCGAGTGCAAGCCCGGTCACATCCATCTTCACAAGGAGGAGGCTGCTCGGTCGAGATTTGGCGATGTGCGGGGACGGAGACAGGGCCCAGGCTCGGTACAAGCGGCTGACCGCTTCTATACCTACCTAGGTAGGTACCTCCTTACGAAATACGTAAGATACAAATTCAGTGATAAAAGACAGCTATCAGAAGATATTATCTAGCGCAAAGTAGTTAAGAGACAACGGCCCGAGTAATCGAAGCTGCCGAGGCGCGAAAGTGCAAGTATAGAAAGAAATTTGGGTTGCGTAGTGGTGACCATTTTTTTAAATGTAACGTCGGCGAAATATTATTATTTAAAAATAGACAATTATTAGAAAGAGTTTTGTTATATCTACTACCAAGGATTGATAATGGGGGCTTAAATCTACTACTATACATCCGGAACCCCGCGTCGGAAGCCCGATTTCAATCGCTCAAATCCCGCAGTAATTAAGCCGATTCAGATCGCCTGGAGATAATACCTGATTCATTAGAATTTTCTAATTGAGGGCATTCTAGTGATACAGGTTGCACGCAATTCCGAGCATGTGTTGTAAAGTTATTCAAGGTAGAAAGTAGCCGGCGCCGGGCCTGGCGACCGCGGAGGTGGCCACGTGACTCCCCTGAAGAACTCGCAATCATCTATTCCAACTCTCTTCAATTGAATAGGTCAACGGAACCTGGTCTGTATATAATGTAATTTACATCGTTATTTTCGCCTCGAGAAGGGCTATCTAGTGATATAAGTCTCGATTTCAGGACCCAGGATTATATGGAATTCTTGGTGTGTATATAGAAGCTATGAATGTTCCCACGATTCCAAAAAACCCGCCTCTAGGAACATTATCATCAAAACTTAAGCCCACCACAGCTTTTGTTCCGGAGCTCCGTAGATGATGCAACCGGTATCAATCAATTCGTCTCGAAGAGGCGATTCTAATGATATAAATTCTATTTCAGACGATTTAGAATAGTCAGCTGTATAAGGGGTCGATTGTCAATTGTCAATTGAGTTTTCGGGCGCGGGGCCCGGCCCGATGTATAGTAGTAGATTTAAGGCCCCTATATTAGATTTTGGTAGTGGATATAACAAAACTCATCAGAAAAATCTATTTTATAATATTTTAATATAAATTTATTAAATTAAATATTTAATTATTTAATTAAATATATTTTTTACTATAATTTAATTTATTTAATATTTTTATTTATAAAATAAAATTTTAATTTATAATTAAATTAAAATTAATAATAATTTATTTTTATATATTTTCTTTATATAATGGAATTCTATGCCGTATAGATTTTTTTAATATTTTTAAATTATTTTAACGAATTTTTCAAATTTACTTATAAGTTTTTTCGTAATACGCCGCTATGAAAATAAAAACACCTAACAGGGGAGCCTCCTGCTCAAATAAAAGCCCAAAAGAACATGACTTCATCGTATTCATGTCAATCACGTAATGGAAATCAAAAGAGAATATCACACCTAAATCGAGAATATGGTTGTCCAACGAAAATACCGAGAATTTCAACGAGATTTATACCCATTTTCCGAAGCTTCCTCTTCCCTAATACGGCGACACACGCTTAATGTTATAATGATTCATCAAAGCTGTCCAACTATCTCCAACTTCCGTATATTGAAATTAACCCCTTTCTTAAATATAATGATAAAATGTAATGAATGTACGAATGAAACCCCCTATTCCCACGCAGGACTTCCAACCATCCACATATTCCCTGATACAACATTCCAGCGCAATATCGACCTCTCTCCAGACTGTTGAGGATGCATATTTGCTCACAATGACTCAAACTTGGCCTTCAACTGGCTGAACTCGCTGCTCGAGAGACCAGCATACTCCAGACAGTCATCACCGCACGCGTACTGTAACAGTAAGAGTCAGCAATCACTTCTACAAGAAAGACTTTTGAGGCTTATAACATGTCTATGGACTGATAACTCTCGAGTCGTTCCTCATATGGAACTTTCCTCCCGAAACTGGCTGAAAGGGGGTAAAGGGGCTGCTTACCGGAACAGTGCCGGTTCCATCAAACCAAGGGGCAGCCGAGATGCAAGGGTAAGGGATTCCGGTGATGGTGATCTCTAGACGATTTGGTCAGCATCTCTCTTTTCTGTCTCCCTCAACTGGCACACTTACTCTTCGAGCTCTGGGAACCTTTGACGGTGATATGGGCTCCGTGCAGGGCGTCGCAGCAGTTCTGGATAACGTTCTCGGGAACACCCTTAGGGGTGGGCATGCAGCTAGCGCGGGCATCGAGAGAGTTGCCGCGCTTCGTCGTGATGTCGGCCTCGAACGAAAACCCGTTCACGTCACGCTTGCCGCCGGATATGTGAACGGCAACGCCGGCGACCGCGCCGGCCATCTCCGCGATCAGCGGGATGAAGACCGCCACGGGGGCTGGGCACATTTCGAAGAGCGAGTAGGCGGCCATGAGACCAGCAGCTGCGACTTTGATCTGCATCTTGAGGTTTGGTGGGGGGGGGGGGGGTTACTTTGCAGGTAAGATGAAGAAGGGTGGTGCTTGTGTTAGACGACTTGCCGTTTGGCTAGTGATAGGTGATAGGAGTGAATGAAGAAGTAGTTGCTAGAGAAGCTTGATGTTCTTGTCTGTTGAGAACGAACAGTTGATGGAAAAGGGGCGGCTCGTAGGAAGTACTTATAGACAATCTTCGCGCCGTCGACTTCACTTAAAGGTTCGTTCGCCTTGCGGGAAAGCTTGCCGTGAAGCCTTTGACCCCTCAATCAAGTCCCATATTGAGCGTACAAATGACCTGACATCATGCTCTGATGATTTTGCCAAGTAGAAATCGCCGTCTCTATGTCAGACTTGGCAACCAACCACCACCGCCATCGCCGCCAAGAACACAATTATTACCTATATTCCCAGCTACATCTCGTGTTCACCCTTGAACCCCAAATCAAAATTTTCCTGGGACGATGAGGCTGTATGTGCTATTGTCGCCCATGCAGGTAGGTATCGAAAATAGTGATGGCATCAGCCACTCCACTTGATATGTCGCGAAGTAGGCTGACACGGCTCTGTGTGGTTGTTGTCGATGCCGAGATGCCGTGAACGATTACATAGCTAGCAAAAAGATTTTCCAATTGGGCAGGAGCATAAGCATCACGAATTGATAAGACCATTCTGCATTCACTGCTATCGCGAATGGCGCCATATAGGATTTTGACTCTCTTTTTTTTACTTCTATGTATCATCCCATATCACGAGATTGAAGACTACCGAGGACTCCGACTTGCATACTGCCTAACAGACACCCGTAACTACCCGTGGGCATTGAAAATATCTACTGAGATCCATACATCTGAGCTTTTTCTAAGAGCTCACCAGTATCAAGTGCTTTCAGGGGCAAATCGATTAATCCTTTTTTTTCCACAACCCTGCGAAGTTGCAATATCTTTGACGATAAGATGATCAAATCCGTGCCTATGTCCATCTTGAAAGGCTTGGAACCAGTCATCCTATACGCTTTAGCCGCGGGGTTGGTGTTCTTCGGTCTCTCTCTCAAAAAGCACAAGCGAAAAGTCTTACTGGTTCCAATATGGGCATTGCTCGCAAGGTCCTTTTGGGGAATCCATCACTTGCTCTGGATTCCCGGCCTCAGTTTTCAGTTCGGCATGCTGGATATTATCACCGTTTTCTGTGCCCCATTGATCTTAAATACGATAGAAAAACCTCTGATTTTCCACGAAAGGGATACTCGGGCACGGAGTCTATGGATAGGCTACAAGCTGTACAACAACCCAAGAATGCTTCCCGTCACTCTATCCGGACCAAACAAAGGTTCTATCGAGACAAACAGAAATCTTCTCGTCTTTGTGGGGTGTCGGACATTCAAGGTAGCTGCTCTGTTCGGTGTGAGAGCAGCTCTCAAGGCCGCCATGGAAGTCTTTTTTGGAACACTCCGTATCATCGAAATATCTCCATCTAGAGAACCCATGATACGACGTTTGATCTCAGGCCAGTTGACGTCACGCGACCTTCTACTTCGAATATTCACGACTGCATACTGGCTTATCGAGACCATGGCGCAGCTAGAACTAGGCCATCTCCTACTCGCCATCGTCTTTGTCGTTCTGTTACGCTTCGATCGGCCGGAAGAATGGCCGCCCCTGTTCGGCCATCCCCGCGAGGCGTACACCCTCCGACGCTTCTGGGGTCGCTTTTGGCACCGACTTTTATCCCCTTCGGTCGCCACCTGGGGCCGCGTATTTGCGGACAAGGCACTAGGTTCACGAGATCAGAAGATAGCCAAGGATTTGATCTTTGCGTTTTTCGTGTTCACTGTATCCGGCTTGGCCCATGTGGCTGTTAATTGGAGGCTTGGACAACCCGCACTTGATCGGGACCTCCTATATTTTTGGGTCACTTTCTTGGCCATCACCTTTGAAGTAGCAGTTGCGAAACTTTGGGCTTATATTTCTTCAAGATACTCATTGAGGTTGGTCAGTGGGGGGTTGTTTGGGAGAACACTAGATTATGCAAAGTTTGTGTACGTATTCGGATTTTTAATCTGGCTTACTCCTCGGCTTGTATATGCAAAGACATACGAGTCAATAATGCTACAGGTAAGGGCTGATGCACTTCTATAACGGGGCTGAGTGCCGGGTAGACGAGTTGGGGGTAGATACTAATTGTAGTTTCAAACTTGAGGTCTACCATATTTAGAAAGAGAATCTTGTCATTGCAATCTACTGCAAGAGTTCCCAGGTCCTTGGCTGGTAAGAGGCTACACTGAGTATGGATACTTTCCAGCCTCTTACGGCCTCCTTCCAATTGCTGTGCATCGCAGCGAGGTGCCCCAAGCGCCTTGTTTGACTTCATCGACGGCGAGAGGAAGCAAACGCTTCACCTCCCGAGCTAAAGTCTCGCTCTTAGTCGTGCGTGCGAACTGATCGTGCATAATAAGGCTAGCCTCGTGAAAGATATATGCTAGGTGAGGCTGCGGATCGACGTCCTGCATTTCAACATCCACAAATCCACTGCTTGAGAGGATCTCGGGGAGGTTGCGGACCCTAGGATTCTAGGATTAGTACTGTGCTATAAAATCACAAAAGCGTGGCGGTTGATGGTCACCTACCATGTCGGCTTCAAGCGGTCGTCTTCAACCTTAAGGAGGCTGTAAAGCTCAGTCAGATACTGGGTCTTGCCATCAGGCTTCGCATTTTCAAAGCGCAGGCTTTGCATGTCAGCCTCCCCCCACTGAAGATAGCCCCCGGGCTCTATGGCGGTGGTTTTGTCGTTAGCATACTTCCATTTCACTCGTTTTATATAGCAGTTTATATGGAAGAATCTTCGTAACATACTTAATAAACTAAAAAGCTTAGCTGTAACGCCTGGGATTTCGTCGTTGCGGAGGACGTAGGCAAAGAATCGTATGTGGACAATATCATAGACGCCAACCAAATCCTCTGGAACTGGATCTCTCACATTCCAGTGCCTAAACTTCACATTGGCTGGCAATATCTCGCTTGGTGGCGCTGCATCGAACGAGATATCGAAGCCATCTAGTTGGGCTGCCTTAGGTAGCTTTTCTGAGACGTCGAGAAGCCACATCCTTTTAAGATTAGTTGGATGTCGCCGAATGATAATCGATAAAGGCCTACCCAGTACCAGTCCCGACATCTGCTACCTTGAGGTTGGCACTCTCAGTTGGGATCTTAGGATGGATAGTGTAGCCAAAGAACCTAGTCCATAGGTGGTGCATCAGATTGATGCTGTAGTTGTGTTCGTCTCTTGTCAGCTTCATCTCTTAAATGAGACATGGTGGCATTTGGTAAGTGTGGAAACACACCGAGTGTCATCAAGGAAATCGCGACTGAAGACATATTCGTCCTTTGACGCCATCGTGCTTTTATCGATAGTTGAGTTTTTATTGACCGTCGAGTATAAACAATAGAACCAAGATATGAGCGTAAGTAGGTCAAACAAGGGAGTATGAGGGGAAGCAAGAAAATGAGTAGAGCCTTTTCGATGATCGTCGGTTTTGTATGTACTCAAAAGAGGTTGGCGCAAGGACGTCTCAAGCCCGCGGATGATTACAAAGAACATTGATAAATGAACCTTTAGGGATTCGACTATTTTAGTTCTGTATGCATTCAAACATGATTATACACTAACCGGATACTGTACCAGAACGTGGATACGGTCGGGCTCGCGTCGATGGGGCCCAGTCTTCGCAGCTCCGGGCTGTTCGGCATGCATTATGGTGTCGTCAAGACCGTCTAATTGCAAATTTAACTTTCCTCCGTCCTAACGGCTGACTGTTATTATCGCGCACGAGTTCCCACTCACTTAGCCGTTGAACAAATTACTTGTGCGGCGCAGAGAAAAGGGATTGGGCTCCTTGTACTTACCCCTGATACAGTGCGTGGAGATAATCTACAGTGACAAGAATACACTGTCTTAGCTACACATGTAGCATCATTTTTAAAATGTATGAAATTGATTATTCTCCTATGACTTTCATGTTTATGAGCGTCAAGTGCCATTGTACTTGGCAGGCACTTACTCAGGTGTTGGCAACCTAAGATCCGAGAGGATTCATGGACTAGTCCCCATGGGACACTGTGCCACTTCCAACAGACACCATCCCTTGTTATTAGAGGACGTTGGTGGATAATACCATCCCTAGTTAGAGGATCGTAGTTTCTCGTGCTCTGAAAAGTAGATGAATGAAATTGAGAGATCTTACTAATTTCGCCGCAATCCTAAATACTCTTATGCTTGATGTCTAGGTTGTCGCTACGTGAATTTCAATTCATCCTTCCCTAAGTAAGGTGTATCAAGGCGGCAGGCGCGTTACTTTTCTTTGTTTCGTGTATTTTATTCATTGGTCACATCTTGCTTACTCCCTCCGGTCTCCTCGGTCAGGCAGACAAAGAGTCTAGTCGGTAGTCGGCACTCATTCCTATCTCCATACGACTTATGCTTGTATTTTTCACTCATTATGGCTTCAAAGTCAACACCGCCGGCATCCGTGGACATGGACTCCAGCAGCTCTCCTCCGAAGGCATCCTTTGAGGACACGACTATCGCCAAGCCGGAAAACAGCAAGAATGCCCCGAAAACTGATATCACCGATGACATTGATCCTGCAAATGAGGTCCAAGGCACCAAGCTAATCCTAATCCACTTATCTGTTTGTTTATGTACCTTCCTCGTTGGTCTGGACTTTAACCTCATCGCCACTGCCGTCCCTATTATCACAAGGTTCGTATTCTTCCTTCTTTTACCTCAACTCTATGGGCCCTCTATACTCAGAAGTTAACACTAAATAGCGAGTTCAACTCGACCCGGGATATTGGATGGTATGGAGCCGCCTTTATGGTGGCTCTCTGTGCGAGTCAACCCCTCACGGGCAAGACATATACGCTGTTCCCCAAGAAGCTTACCTATCTACTTTATGTGCTTTTATTCGAGGTTGGTAGTCTTGTGTGCGCTCTGGCGCCGTCTTCGAAGGCCCTTATCGGTGGCCGTGTCATCGCTGGACTTGGCGCCTCGGGGCTTTTCGCCGGCGGCTTCACGATTACTACCACCATCATCCCATTGCACAAGCGAGCCGTTTATACCGGCACATTAGGCTCAACCTTCGCCATTGCTAGCATCGTGGGACCTATCATTGGTGGCGCCTTTGCTCAGCATGTCACCTGGCGATGGTGCTTCTACATTAACTTACCTATTGGTGGTGCCGCTGTTATCGCCTTCTTTTTCCTCGTCCACCTCAGGCCCGCCGAGACGGAAAAGCAAGCTCTCGTGGCAAAACTCAAGAGTCTCGATGCCGTCGGCTTCGCGCTATTCGGTGGTTCCATAACTATGCTTCTACTTGCACTTCAATGGGGCGGTGTTGAATACGCGTGGTCGTCATCGGTCATCATAGGTCAATTTGTGGGCTTTGGAGTCACCATGATTCTTTTCGTCGCATGGGTCATATACAGAGGAGAGAGCGCCTTGATTCCTCCACGGTTATTTACAGTCAACCAGAACCCGGCCCTGCTCTGCGCAGCCTCTTTCTTCGTCAACGGACCCTTTCAAGTGGTCATCTACTGGCTTCCGATTTGGTTCCAGGGGGTGTTGGGGTCGTCCCCGACAAGTAGTGGTGTGAATTTCTTCCCTACTGTCATCTCCGACGTGCTCGCCTCCTTCTTAGGTGCGGCGTTAGTTACCCAGTTGGGCTGGTGGAATCCATTTCTTTTATTCGGTGAAGCGATGGTCTGCATCGGAGGTGGCTTATTGACCACTATCTACCCGGATATATCAGGATCTCACTGGATCGGTTACCAGATCCTCGGTGGCGTTGGCTACTCTTTAGTATCGAACCTGGTAAGCAACCCCATATGAACAATGTCACGATCCCTTACGAAACCACATCATGTAAGCGGAGAGTCTAGCCAGGGGCGCGTTGTAGTTTCTTAGAAAAGCCGCGAAACGACAGTTTCCCGAACCATGACAACCAATAGCTTTCTCATTAATACCTAACTAACCTGTTTTTACTGCAGTCCCATCTAGCTATGCAAGCTTCGCTCCCTCAAGACCTCGTCCCACTCGGCTCCTCGACATTGTTAACCGTCATATCGACTAGTTGTGCCATTTTCTTAGCCATTGGCCAAACGATCTTCCAGGGTCGCCTTCAGACGAATATGGTCGGTGTAGTATCTAACGACGTAGTGCAGGAAATCATCAACTCTGGTGTTACCAACGTCCGCTCCCTCGTGGACGAATCCCAGCTCCCCACACTGATCCAGCAGTATAGCCTGTCTGTTACGCAAGTATTCGTAAGCACATTCTCCCTTACTTTCATTCCTCCTCGGACATTAGTTGACCGTAAGCAGTATCTCCCTGCAGTAGCACCTGCTATTTCATTCTTTATTCTACTTGGTTGCAAGTGGATCTCGACAAAGAGCAAACAGAGCCCTAATACAGAAGCCGCGGTAGAAAATGAAAAGAATGACCCGGAGAAAGGCACCGCATCATAGAATAAGACACCAAAGCATAAGAATAAATGTGATATAAGAGATAAAGATTGCATCTGGCAGCATCTTGCGCAAGCTGGGAATTCAAATAACTATAATATTTTAATATAGACATAATCTCAATATGTACCTACCTAATAATCTACCAATTCCTGTAGAAAATCTAGTTCTCTAGAGGTGGACGATTTTCCCTGGAAAAAAAGACAGGCCGAAATATGGTCGTATGCCTCTTTGGCAATCAATCAAGATATTAACTTCAGTGTCTGCAGTAACTAGATGAAAGTTGCATGAATACGTCTAAGCCAAAGCTTACAGAGCGGCTCAGAGATTAAAAGCAGAATAAGATATCAGATCCAGCGTAGCATATATATGAGAATTCCTAGAAACCACAGCATTGGTGCTCTTTGGATACATGGGACCAAATCTTTCACTGGCTGGTGTTCTCACCGGCAGCGATCTTCGCCTCATACTCATCAAAGGTCTCTATTCCCTTAGGCACACCGTTCCACTGAAGACCCTGTTCGTCCATGAGTCGAGCGCGGGTCTCCATGGACCTCTTCCACGAGGGCAGCTCGATCATGCGCTCGTGCCAGGCCCGAACGTGCGGCTTGCCTTCCCACACCTCATCCCATGATTGCACAAGCACCTCGCTGAGCCGAAAGTTCCACGGCACAAATGACATGTCAGCGAATGTCATCTTGTTACCAACTAACCACTGCTGGTCGGCGGATTTAGCAGCCAGCACGTCCTCGAGGACGCCTAAAACACGCCTGATCTCGTTGGTATAGCGCGCAACGGCCGACGGAATCTTCTCCTTGTGCAAGTGCTGAAACCAGCCAGCCTGGCCGTAGTAAGGACCCTGACCGCTCATCTGGAAGTGCAACCACTGGTTACACAGGTGCCTCTCATTGGACGTGTCGTACGTCAGGCGCTTATCTGTATCATACTTCTCAATGATGTACTGGAAGATAGCACCTGACTCCCACAACGTCAAGTCCGTGTTAGGGTCCTCAATCGCCGGCACGCGGCCGTTGGGGTTGATATGGATGAATGGCGGCTTCTTCACATCGTCAAAGCGGAACGAAATGATTTCGTAGTTCAGCTTAAGCTCCTCAAGCAGAAAAATAACCTGCGCAACGTGTTAATAGGGCGAATGCGATACACCAAGTTAATACGGCACTACTGATTACTCACCTTCCATGAATTAGGTCCTGGGGCTATCGCGCATAAGTAGTCAGCATCCCGACTTCAGTGGTCGCGATGAGAGAACACTCACGAGTAACCCACACGCGAATCGGCTTGGGTGGGTTGATCGACATCCTGCTGGTTTGAAATTGGGTTGATCGAAGCAGACTATGAAAGAACAAAGAGTAGAGACAGTCAAGACTGGGGGAAGAAACTTAAAGATGTGGGTGTCTCGTCGGGTATGAGCAACAATCCACTACAGGGAGACCTATTGAGACACGCTCGAATAGCTCAGTAGTGTGAAGATTTGAAGTTCAAGAAATACCTCCGCGGCAAATATATATGACTTGCTCCAACTCGGTTTCGCTTGTCTCCGATCCAAGCGGCGTAGGGAGGAGTGCAATCGAAAATAGCACTAGCCCTTCTCGGTTCCATTGTCATGTTGAGACAACGCGCTGTTACACGAAGAGTACAGTAGGTACCTAAGGTAGTGAACCTAACAGCTACCAAAATACGGGTATATGCGCCCCTCGTCTCTACCAACCAACAGGCCTACAGGTACCAAATGATAAGACCCAAACATCTTTATCATGTCACAAATAAGGCGCCAACAAGACATTTTCATCCATTTCATTGGGCAATTAAATATGTTTGTCAGCTCTAGTTCATATCCCGTAAGGTAGTCGACTGCGCCCTGCACGTACAGGGGCTCATCACCGAGGCCCCTGTCGAGGTACAAGTAAGTACCTCCTAACGTCTAACGTACCCGAGCACCTTGGAAATTCTAAAAATTTCCCCTTATAACTAAAGGTCGGTTCCAACAGCGCAGTATAGCACATATTTCACTCCAATTATAACAATACATTGATCAAGGCCTTAATGGTTTCTCGTTTAAACAACTGCCCAGCTCAAGCCCCCCCGTCTACCCCAAATAGAGGGCCCACCCACACCCGCCAACCGCCGAGTAGTCGCTGCTCACTTCTCGGTATGAACCAACAATCAAGAAATCCTTTATACTTTATAATATCTAAGACGGACGTGTGTTAAGAGAATGGGCCTAGGGTTTGGAGATTTAGGCATGGGGTCCAAACCATTGCAAGCAGTCGCGTTTATTTAGAAGGTTCAACTTCTATCCCTACTTGTGATGCTTTCGGTTCGTACGAACATAATAGCTACTGCCAACTAAATATTGGCATACGGGGGCAAACTTTTGTGGAGTATTTTCGCGAGTTCGAGACTACGATAGAACTTTTAGAGCGGGGAGCGCGTTGAGCCTCTTCTCTATATGAGAGACAGGTGTGGTCTAATACTACCCAGGGGATTGTAAAGGCTAAAGATCATAAAAGGACATTAAACTACGGCTATTCTGGTCCTAAGAGATATTCCACCAAGATTACGTACTGTGCCGCTATTGAATGTAGCTTTCAGAGCATCAGAGCATGCCTTGTAACTCTCCCTCTTACCATATGAACCAATGCCAAATTCATCCAAGTGCGATTTGTCCAATATCTGTTTCTCAATCATCAGCAAAGAATACCGAGCAAGATAGCCTTCAGCCAGAGATGAGAGTTTAAATTAGCTGCATGCGTCTTAACCACCTCGTATATCACGACATCATCAATATGGGTCTACATCATAGTCATGACATATGCTATGTAAGTACATATTGTTAGTACATAACTATGTGTTCACAATTATAAGCAAGTTTCTTGTTTTATTATTTATAGTATGCCCTAAGGGATTGGCCTTAAAGGTTACTATCGGACGTGTTGCATCTCACCATTTGAGGGCCCATGAGCCTTGGATTCGAACCTAAGCTACCGCACGCCCGTATCATAGTTTTCAGGCTGTCCTTAAGCGCTGCTAAGCAGTCGATAAGGCTCCACCTATCCTTTCTCTCCGTCTCAGGATCTATGCTGCCTGATTAATTAGAATTGCTTAATCTCGGCTCCCCTTCTGCCTTAAGATTTTCCCGCTTCGTACTTAATACAAAGGTTCTGGTAACTCCCGCTTACGCGCCTGTTGCCCTGAAAACCCTTATATAAATTTGCTTATCTTGCTATGCAGTTACCAGGGTGAGATTCGAACCCACTACCTCTAGGTTTGCAGACTAAGAGGCCAGCCAGGTGCTTAACCACTGCACCACCTAGGTAACTTCAGATTATTATGCAAGGAAAATATAGTGATTAAAAAGATAGAGAAAAGTGTACTGACAATTGTCAAGGGACCAGATTTGACTGACTGAAAATTGTCAATGGATCAGATCAAATTCTGGTTTGGCTTAGGCTCGAATGGTGCACTATCTTCCTTCCCTAAAACGGTCCCCTATAAGTAGGCTTTGTAGGTTCGAAGCGCGGCAGACACCACTCGGCCAAAGTGCTTTACAAGCTAACCCGGGACTTCTCAAAAAACCAGTGCACTACTATAATATACCATGTGTTCACAATTATACAAGCAAGTTACGCCAACCAGAGAAGGTGCAATTAGCTATCACTTCAGTCTAACTGACTGGAACTTTCGAGTTCTAACCTGGATAAACCATCTTAATAGTTTTTTTTAGCTAGCATATGCGCTTTTTTTTTTTTAATATTTCTGTGATTTCTATAAGATAATCCGATGTCAAGCATCGCTAGGCCATAAAGTCTAGTTCGAACAGATATGTTCTATTTAAATGGTCGGAATCGGGTAAAGGGCCTCGGATATAAGTTCGTTAAGTTTTAAATTTCATAACACCTTACTTTCTAGGCTTTACAAATTCTTAATAGCAATAATGTTTACACGTTTCACTCTGGATGCCATGCCAATCACTCTCATAATAGTGCAAAGTTCAGTATAGGGTAAAATGTGTATGTCGTATTGACTCCAAGAAGTGAGTTTTCAGAGTAGCCCAATTATCCTCCTACTAGATGCTCTGGTGTGAGGGCCCATGGTTCGCTGAACGCCATTGCCCCAAAGTTGATGTAACGCTTAGTGACCCATCCTAGCCCCCAAGTAGGCGAGATGAGCCTCCGAAATATCCTCGTCCGTGCTGCCGCGCAGTTCATTTCTTGCCAGAAGGGGGTTTGTTGGAAGACGATCCCTCCTTGGACTGCCCGCCGCCAGACTTTGACCCTCCAGCTCCGTTTTGGGTGTCCTTCGATGTGCTTTGATGCGTTCGGGTAAATTCTTTGGACGACGCCGTTGCTAACCATTCATAGGCAAGTCTCTGCGATTTGTCCATGGTATCCTTTCCTGAAGACATGTTGGCTGAGTATCTGAAGATGTAGTTGATGGTACGAGTTGACTGAATATCTGGAGGTGTGATTGATGGCGAGCTGGTATGAAGCTGTATGAAGCTGTATGAAGCTGTATGAAGCTGTATGAAGCTGTATGAAGCTGTATGAAGCTGTATGAAGTGAAGTGGAGTGGTTGGATGCTGTAGTAAAAAAAGGAGAAGATTTCGACAAAGCTCGCAGTTTATTTATAAAAAAAGGCTCTACGATATTCTGCTCCAAGTTTTCATCACTCATTGAGGCTCAATAGCAAACGTGGCTATAGCGAAAAAGTTAACAACGCCCTTGAGTACCTGACTCACGTATTTTGGCTCATAGTCACAATTGAAAAGCAAGCATTCTCGAAGTAAAGGTGAATGACATTACTATAATTTACATAGATATAGGCGCAAGTAATCAATTCAGCGTTATTTCTCGCAACGTGATCCTTGAGATGGAGAAAGAGTAATTACATTCCCATCGGCTTGTCATGCAATAGTTATTTGATTGCCCGTTATTCAAGAAGCATGCAATCATATTCTTGCTCATCAGCTGCAATACCGAGTATTTTCCTCGCATAATAACATATCAACTATTCTACCACGTAGGAGAGAGAATTTTTGAGTGTGCATGTATAGGGTATTTACCTAGACAAGTATATGGTTAGCCATAGGTAATCTAAGTGTTTCGTTTTCGTGCAACTGCCTCTTCTTGAAATAATAATTTCGCCAGCTCAGCTTTCCCCATTTCAGCCAATCCTATGATTTAATATACTTTTAATCCGATTTTTCGATTCTTTAAGTAGATTGTGTCATACGTTGTGAGTTGCTCGACTACGTGCGAAGGGGAGTTGAAAGGGGGTAAAAGGGTGGCGGGGGCTAAAAATTAGGGGTAAAATTGTACCTAAAATTCACAAACCAAGTACCTAATTTGCCCACCTGTAAGTATAACCTCTTCTCAAACTACCAAGCTCTCATTCGAAACCAGAGAAATGACAGGTTTCATTCAATTTACTAATACAAGCATCTGATTGATCAAGGCCGAAACGCACGCGGCCGCTTTACCCCGCCGTGCCATGAGGCAACCAACATGGCTACCTGACCGTTTGACGCGCTGACACGTATTTCTAAATCAAACCGTCTTCACGGAGACATTTGATCCTTCACCAAAAGTTCGACCTTACAACGTAGATCCTTTGCTTCACATCCCTACAACTTAACTCTAAGCAAAATGGCCCCTGTATCGTCAACCAGTTCGCCTAAGCCGGAGTATCAGCATTTTGTTCCTCAGTTCATGGTGAGGAACTTTGCTCACAAGTACAATGGCCCGAAGCAACAGAAAGGCAAGAAAAAGGACGATAGGATGTATCGCGGCGAGCTTGTGGTAAACAACGTGAACCTCGAGGCCGATCCGATTTGTATCGAGGAGACAAAAGTCAAGCGCATTTTAGGTATCTACGACATGTATCAAGACACATCAGCGCCGACGGAACAACAACGTCGAATCGAAACCATGTTCGGAGAGCTGGAGTCGCGCGCTAGCGTAGTTTTTAGGAAGGTTACCAAAGCCTTCGAGGCTAAAGAGCAGGGCGTGTGGGTTAGTCGCGACGAGAGAAACCTCATACGCAAGTTCCTGTTCCTTCTTAAATACAGAAGCTCAGGCTTCCATCGACGCTTCTACCATGAGAGCGAAGACGGATATAACTCGAACGATAAGGAGAAGTTTCAAGCATACATGCGAGAAAACGGCTTTAAGCGCCCGGTGGACGTCTGGTTCCAGTCTATCAAAGCCATAATAGAGGTGGACATGGATCCAGAAGGGAACTGGGCAAGGGCTCTCCCCAAGCGAATGTATTCTGACGATGCAGTCTGGTTCTTCGCTCACGTTCAGGCCATGTACATGGCAATTTGCACACCTTCCGACCCTGAAGCCGAGTTCATTCTTACTGATAATAGCTATGGTATCTTCGAAGGGCCGAATACCTTTTCCACGGACGAGGCTGGGAAAACAGTGGAAACTGGATGGACTAGCTTCCACGAATTTGCGCCCCTTTCCCCAAGGCTGATGGTTATCCTACGAAGTAGCCTCCTTCCCAACCCTGAAGAAGATGGCAGCCAGCGTATTAGGGAGGAGCGGGAAGCATTGCGCAAGATGTCGGTGGAGGATTGGTACGGGACTGACACGAAGTCTAGACTAGCCGACTTACCCATTGCTAAGCCACGTAACAACTACAGTCGGGTCGTTAACGGACGAGTGGAGCTATTGCCCGGGGAGGATGGAAAACTGCGCAAGAACGACAGATTCTGCTTTCGTTTCTTCCCAGTGAGTACGGAGCACGTCAACAAGGTTAACCTTTTCCTTTTCGACAATGCCCAAAGATGTAGAAACATAGTGTTTGGAAACAAGGACGCCTTTAAGAGGACCCTAGAGTGGTATATGACCACGCCTGTCACGTATGGGAAGGTTGTAGCGGCAGACGGACCAGAGCAGAGACGCAAGCTCCTCCAAAACCTCGCCGCGCTTCTTAAAGCGCTTGGCTCCACCAAGGAGCCCGTGTGGACAGAAATGCCGCTGCCTACAATGTCCGAATTCGATCGAATGGACCGCCTACTTCACGGTGCGATGAGCATGTTTGGGGATATAATCGGTACTTCTGAGAATGAGTCTTACCAAAACGCCATCTCAACTAGTGGATTTATGCGTTCCTACCACTGCCTAGGTACGATTCTATTCGCATTAATTCTTAGTTGGGGCTTCGCTAACTCACATTTCTCGCCGTAGGGGGCTCAATGGAGACGATCGCCAGAGATCTGGAGCAGGCGCACCGAATGCTAACACTACGAATCAAGATCGACGTCTGGTCAAACGGTATACCCGAACATATACGCGCCCAAGCTCGGGAATGGCTCATAGAGAGCTATTTCGAAGGGTGCCCCTCGCGAACAGTTCTGCACTACTTGAAACGAGTGAGGCTTATGGTTCTCTACCACGATAAGGAAGGGCGCTTTATGGAGGGAACGAATATTGACGATTCGAAGGTAGAAGGGGCGGAAGATATCTTGGCAGAAGGTAAGTATCGACTCGCACTAGACGCTAGTAGCGGCAAGCGTGATACGCAGTTCAGGGCAAAGCTCCCTCTGGCTGACTTGGGTTAGGTGCACATAATCTGATGACGCGCACCAAGCTTAATTGGCTTATGTATCGTACATACATGAACGATGTCGAGACGGTTAGAGATCCTAGGTTTGATCCCTGGGCGAAGGTTCCTCGAGGTGTGGCGGGAGCTTTACACCTTGCGATGGTTGGCAAGTTTGTTCTGGGTGTTCCTGGTATGTCATGCAATCCTGATGTCCGAAATGGAGACTAATATCATGATAGGGAAGTTGAAAGAATGTGGTAAGTTGTTGTTTCTAAGATAAAACTAAGACCCTGTGCTAACACTTGACTCCAATAGGAATTGCCGCAATCGAAGAGTTAGCCCTCACTCAAGAAAGGCTGATCCTTGACCAAGGTTTACATAACAGGAGGGAGTTTCATAACCCTTTCTTCAAGGATGAGGAAAAAGTCGAGGTCTTGACAAGAGTCATGGTGAGACCTCAATGTAAAAGAATACTGCGCGGTAGAATGGAAGCTGGTTTGATGGAGAAATTCGAGAAAGTTTTGTTTGAGGTGACTTATCCTACTCCTCCTATCAAATTGGGTGTTTGAAACGGGTGGTAATGTCAGGGATATGTTTGGGACTTGAGGAGGAAGGAATGCTACTAGTAAGTTGGCCACGTTGAACTAGGTACGGAGATTGCATAACAAGCCAACCACGTCTATACTCTAATAATATCTTAAAGATCTGCATTATTTGGCCTCTGAGTTGATTGTGTTAGGGAAATTGGTCTTTTTGCTCTGCTGATGATGTTTCTTAGGTTTCTTAGGTACCTGTTTCGGACTTGCGCGACGTATTGTGAGTTTCTAAGAAACGATTTACTATGTTTATAGATAGAATCTTGACACTTACGACGATTTATGTGGGGTTATGTAGATCGGCCATAAGCTGCCATTTAATAGAAAGATAGGATGAGTGTAAAAAGACATTCTAAAGTCATCGCATCAACCTGAGACGGGAGGTACCGACAGAATGGACGAAGTGGAAGAGGTGGGTCTACCTGGCAGGTCTATATTTAGTTAAGGTTAGCGCTTTACGGCTCCCGGCAAATGATACAGTGCCGTAGCCGCCCCGCAATCTGTCCCTATCTGCCTTACAAATAAACAATGAACAGGTAAGAAATCAATAAGCAGGTAAGAAAACAATGAGCAAGTAAGAAAACAATGAGCAAGTAAGAAAGTGATAAGGTAGACAGAAAGAGCTAATACTTTGGCATCGAATCAGCATCTTTATATGCACTTATTATGAGGGTTCGGCACCGAGGTGGTGAAAGTACATATACTGGAACCTGTAACTGGTTTCAAACGTCATAACTAAAATCCCCCAAGACAGGATACTGGGACGACTAGACCGATCTACAACCTTCGGCCTCTTCACATTCTTACCATAATTTTTTCCGCCAGAAACTAAATAAAATCCACCGAGTCTGAACTTCAAGAAGTTATATTTCTACCATACGTAAATAGGGATCGCCAAGTCCCTTGTATTATGCATAATCAGGTACGTTAGCTCCTAGGAGGTAGTATTGGATGACATGCGAACGCACGTACCCTAGTCAGCTCGGTCTCGCTTGATCTCATTTGGATGACGGAAGTCAGGTACCTGACTCGACTGACTCGAGGATTAGGTATCTAAGTACCAAAGTACCGGACATATATGCGAACAGACCGGAATAGCCTAGATACCTCAGGTCATTTGTAGTACCCTCGCTATATTGGCAAATTGGTGCTACTTAAGTTACATCGGTACGGGAAGACAACCTAATACAGGCCCACAATTCTTTTTTATCATCCCGCCGGGTACCAGTTCGTGCCTTGCACCTTCATCCATGCAGAAGCAGAAGCCCTGAAGGTTCCATACCTGTCGCAACTCTTGGAAGCAACAGTAACCTCAACCATTTCAACCTTAACCATCACAACCTCAGCCTCACGTAGCCTACAACGACAACTTCACTCGACATTCGGTCCCTACGGATAGACATCGTCTACTGTTTAACCACAGTCTAGTGTCTCGTGCGTCTAGTCTTGCGACACAGACCTCTACCTCGTGAGAACTACGCAGCCCATCTCCACGTGCCAATTATTTCGTACTCGTGGCCAACCCCCAGCCCTGCGACCTCCCAACCACAACTGCGCCGCCTCGACACCCTAACCTTGGCGACAACACGTTCCCCCTTAAACTCCCAACATAAGCGCCTCCTAGTCTACGTGGCCCTATCAACACTCTATAGTTATCACTTCCCCCATTCCCGTCACTATTCCCATATCAACTGTCCTACTATCATCCGAACTCTCTATCGGTCTCATCCAGATCATCCGGTCACAATGGACCATCTATCTTCGCGCTTCCGGCGCATTAAGAAACAATCTTCTCCGGCTTCTCCAGCCACCACCCTCGCCGGCTCACCCCCCGACCGATCACCATTGGAGAGCAAGCTTAACACTGGTGGCCAACGGGAACAACCTGCTGTAGTACCTCCTACTCTCACTATTCCAACAAACCAACCCCCCAGCAATCCTCCCAAATCACCCTTTCGTCGAGGCTTCACCTTCCGACACTCTAATAAGCGTGCTCGATCCCCAGCGCCGCCTCAACAGGTGCCCCCCGTACCGGCCATCGTCAGTCAGGATGGAATAGTAGAGCACGAGAAGCCGACCACAATAAAGGACGAAGACAAGAACGGACAGGGAATTACCAAGGAGAAGCCGAAGCCGAAAATGCCGGCGTTTCTTAACTTATCGGAATCCGGTATGAATAGTCTCCCTACCTACCCTAGTCCTCTTCTTTGAACTCCTCTTTATTACAATGGACATGCTAATAATACCCATGATGTTTATAGAAATCGAGTCTAAGTTTATCGACCTTACTTGGGCGGAACGTATGCGGTTGCAGGATTCCTTCAACAACCCGTCACCGACCTACCAATTTGCGCGTGTCGACTCAATGGAAGTTAAGCGTCTTGATCGCTACGCCAACATCCAGCCGTGGGCCAACAACCGTGTGAAGCTACAGGTACCCGACGGCCAACAAGACTACATCAACGCCTCTCCGATCGTCCTCCGGTCACCCTTCAACCCCGAGTCCAAACCCCCGCACCGCTACATCGCCATGCAGGGACCCAAGAGCATAACAACTGGCCATGTTTGGCGAATGGTAGTGGAGCAGCTGCAGAGTCCGGCTGTGATTGTTATGTTGACCGAGACGCTAGAGTCGGGGATGGAAAAGTGTTTCCAGTACTTTCCCAAAGTTGCCGGTGAAGAATGGGATATTGGCGAGCACGACGAATTTGGTGACGGCTTCCGAGCCCAGCTCTCCTGCGTATCAGTTGAGGACCACGCGAACGGCGCTATCGAGGTACGAAAGCTCAACATCCATGTGGACGACCGCGAGGAGGATATGATCGTGTGGCATCTGCTCTACCGAAAATGGCCCGACTTTGGCGTTCCTGCCCTAGAGGATATCGACAGCTTTCTGGAGCTGATGCGTCTCTCGCGCGAGAAGAACGCCCACGAGGATAACCCTCGGATTATCCACTGTTCAGCCGGCGTGGGCCGGAGTGGAACATTCATCGCCCTCGAGCATCTAATGCGGGAGCTGGAGTCGGGCGATCTAGACCGGTTCGGTCCAAAACAAGACGAACCTGAAGATGACATCATCTACAATACCGTCAACCGGCTTCGTGAGCAGCGCCGTTCAATGGTTCAGGCCGATATACAGTATGCATTTATCTACCAGGTACTACGAAAGCTCTGGCTAGAAAAGCACGGACTAGCCGTAGAAGATATTCAGGAGCCGGCAGCAAAGAGGCTGGAGGTTGAACACAACCCCCCAGACCCGTTTTTTGAGGATCCGGAATGAGAAGAGGTTGATGAAGATCAAGAAACCTGGAGAGGTACCTCTACAATGATTTGGACTGAATCATGACAGCGTTATATATGAGATGTATTTTTCTTACTCGGATACGCTGAATACGCCCACCGCCTGGGGCACGGCGGTCTCAGCATAACAGGAAGCATAAAAACACAGGAAAACATACACGGTTGCATTGGAGGTAACATGCATGGCAAGGCGTCACTTTGCATCGCAGTTCAGGAATTGCGCCTTTAAGGTGTTGGACAGGCGTGCATCATAAGGGGGGAGCATATTGTTATAGCCTATAGGGTCGACAGGTCGACAAACTCAGGAGAACGGCATGCATGATTTGAGATACCCATTTTGCTAATTATTAGAGTTCAACCATATACTTCACTACGAGTGTTTACTAGTCGTTGTTTATCGTGACTTGTTTATAGAAAGGAGAACTTGAAGCAGAACGCTCTGTATTCCTATCTGGGCGAACAGGTGAGCTTCTAGATGCGTATTGCGTCACCTTGAGAAAAGCTACAGCGGCAGTTCTGCAGCTACCCCGCCTAGACTCACCTGCATGAGGTTCCATTTGTAATCGACGGAGAGCCAATCTCCTCACCTTAAGCTTCCCCGGATTGATGTGCAACCGGGTAAGAGATACTTGGGTACCGGACGGCAGAGCATCAGAAGCACGGACAAACTGACAAATTTGACTTCTTCCCCCGCCTCACCCTACCTACCTTCTCCTCTCGAATTTTATCCAATATCTGAACATCCCATCTCCTCGTTACATCGCCTCAACAGCTACAGACCAATATGCCGAACGACCAAACGGGACCAGATTTGTTGAAATTGGGTGAAGCCTTAGCAACCAAGGGCCCTGTCAAGACTTTATCCACGCCCCGACGAGTACGAATCTTGTTCAACGGCGTCTATGTGGTAGATACCACGTCAGCCCTATATGTTTGGGAGCACGAGTACTACCCCTACTTCTACGTGCCCTACTCGGCATTCACGCCCGGCTCGCTCAGCAAAGGCAAGACCGGGGGAGACCAGGACCACTACTGGCAAGTCGAACTACGCATCGGATCAAAGTCGACGGATCGAATACTCTGCTTCGGGGCAGTGTTTAGCGAGAATGCAAAAGCGCTCGCGAAGATGGTGCGCGTCGAATTCAGCGCCGCCGACGCCTGGTTTGAGGAGGACGTGCAGATCTACGTCCACCCCAAGGACCCCTTCCGGCGCGTCGACGTCCTGCACAGCACGCGGCCGCTCAAGGTCCGCGTCGAAGGCAAGCTGGTCGCCGAGACCACCGCATCGTACCACCTGCACGAGACGGGGCTGCCATGTCGGTACTACGTTCCCGCGACGTCAGTAGATCGGACCATCCTCAGGGAGAGCGAGACTACGACCGCGTGTCCGTACAAGGGCGTGGCGAACTACTACGACGTTGAGCTCGATGGGGATGACGGGCAGAAAAACACGTTTAAGGAGCTGATTTGGTATTACAGGACGCCAACGTTGGAGTGTGCGAACATCACGGGTTGTCTATGCTTCTACCACGAAAAGGAGGGTGTTGAGATCGAACTTGACGGGAAGGTGCTGTCGAGGCCAAAGACGCCCTGGTCGTGAGGAGACGGCCTTGCCAAGTGACTACTGCAGGCTGCTTAACAGTCGTTAGCGTCCATGGACGAGAATATTCCGCAGGCGTGGTTGCATGTTTGCCGTCCGTCGAAAAAGGAGGTTGGTCGCTTCGGGCTGCTGAGAACTCTCGCTCGCCGTTCGAGAGACAAAACGGGGAAATTTAAGAGGGTGGGAGGTTAATGTCGAATCAGACCTATCATATGTACAGTCCCCAAGGTTCTAAAAAAAAATCCAAGTGCATTTTTGCCTCGTAACAACGGCGTGTCGAACCTTTACAGCCAAGACTGAATATGCGCAAGTCTCTTAAAATGAAAGTGCTCCGTCTTCGTCATGCCCGTTGCGTAACGGGCAAGTTGGTCGAAGCATAGGTCGACTTGGCGTTGCGAGGTTATGTTCTCTACTTCTTAAAGCCATTGAGCCCGTTCCACACACGTCGAATTCAGTACCAACCAGCGTGTCGGGGCTGTGGGGACTCATCAGCCCACATCTCGTCATTCATCTGATGATGATCCTCGATCCCTGCCGTCTACAGGGCCTCTCCCCATGATAATCTATGCGAAACGGGGCTAAACCTATGCGCGAACCCACCGGGGAACCCAGCAAGCCCCAGTATATCTAGTGAAACCGCCTCTTATCCCAATTATTCCACAAATAGGAAGCTCGAGAGGAGCCACATTCATATCGTTCACGTCGAGCTGATGAGGCTCATGATGCTTGGAGCGCTTAGACGCGGTCCGAAAGGAGCTTCCCGAACCCTTCCTAGATCGTCCAGCTGCAGATATATCCCGGCTCCATTATTCTATCAATACGACGGCGTACGGACGTCAACAGCGTCTGTCAGCCAGTCAGCAAAGCATTTATTTTTTTATAATCTACCTCGCTTACAAGGAGTAGAGATTGAGGACAGATGCGCTCGAATAAGACCATTTGGCATCATCCCGTCTCAACGTTCCATGGGTTACACCAGTTCACTATAGCAAAAATGCCTGAGGACAAAAGAAGAGATATAACATCAACACCTTAGTAATTAAGCGGGCCTCGTTATGACGTTCCTATACTGGCAGATACTCCGTTTACAAAAAAACATGACCTTGACTATACAGAGTAATTGGAGGACGGGAGTTGAAGGATGATTGTCTAAATCCAGGTTCTATACCGTCTTGGCAGGAGTATCACCACAGGGATACAGTTGAGCCCAATGCCGGGAAGAGGCTCCACCGAAGCAACAATCTATCTCGTGTTGTTCAGATTGAGGAAGTCTTGGACGCTTTGGAAAAGTCTTGGAAGAAGAGCCTTGCGAGCCTTCCTGGCCTCCTGAGGAGGTATAGTTATATAAGATGGACATATATATGCCAGCATCGAGCAGATATCCGTCTTTTCCTCCTCGTGGTTATCATCGACAACGGTTTATCCTTCTTTCAGCTCTCCAGCACGACTTGGACTCCTCGTTTCTTTAGCCCAGGCGGTTTACTTAGTTGTTGTTAACCTCTCTCTTTCAACTTACAAAACTTCCAACCAACCAACCGACCGCAAGCAACAATGAAGTTCGCCGCAACCCTCGCTCTCCTCGGCGCCTCTTCTGGCGTCGTCCTGGCCACGCCCGCCCTGCGCAAGCGCGCCGACTTCCCGATCCCGGCGTCCAAGGGGTCCGTCACCTACGACGCGGTCTACACGATCGAGGCGGGCAAGACCTTCGACGGCGGCCTCAAGACGTACGGCCGCGGCGTGACGTGTACGGGCCAGGACGAGGGCGGCGACGCCGACGCCGTCTTCGAGCTCGAGGACGGCGCCACCCTCAAGAACGCCATCATCGGCGCTGATCAGATCGAGGGAGTCCACTGCAAGGGTTCCTGCACCATCGAGAACGTGTGGTGGTCGGCCGTGTGCGAGGATGCGCTCAGCATCAAGGGCGACGGCAGCGCTAGCATTGTCGGCGGGTAAGTCTTGATACTCTATAACCCATAGCCTATACTCCCTCAGGGAACAATGCAGACAGGCAAGACTCACAGGAATTTTGCACATAGTGGTGCCACGGGCGCAGACGACAAGGTGATCCAACACAACGGCTTCGGAACCGTCACGATCGACGGCTTCACCGTCGTCGACTTCGGCAAGCTGTACCGGTCGTGCGGCAACTGCGCCGAGCAGGGCGAGCGCAACGTCGTCGTCAAGAACGTCAAGGCCTACAACGGCAAGGCGCTCGTCGGCATCAACTCGAACTTCGGCGACACCGCGACCATCTCCAGCAGCTGCGCTACTTCGACGACTGATATCTGCATTGTGAGTACTGTTCTTTCTTTTTCTACCAGACTCTTCTCCTTGAAGTCCATTAGCATGTGCTAATGTCTATTTTCAATCCAGGAGTTCGAGGGTACCACCCCTGGCAACGAGCCCGAGGAGATCTCTTCCGGACCTAGCGACCACTGCCTGTATTCCTCAGTCAGCGCCTGCTGAGCGGCGTCGACAGCCTCGTTGTTTAGTCCGTCATTTGTTAGCCCGACGGGTTTCCGTGAGGAGAGGGCAGTGCAACATTCTTTACTTTGCTAGTCGACATAGCAAGACTCTTTCTTTCTTGAGGGCCTAGGACCCCTTCTTTCATGTACATACGATTTCTTTTGACCGAATATACATACTTGTGCACAAGTCCTATTTGCCTCGGTATCAACACTTGTGATGTCTGCTGCGGCTTGTAGCCACTCAGCCAATAGTGCGTTTTGGCATAGAAGGCGTCCCTATAAATAAGTCCACATTTCTATAGCAAAGTGCATTTTATCCCGTATGGATGCAAGCTGATAGTCAGCTAAATTTAGCGTAGGTAGTATTGGGGAGAGTAGCAATGGCTTATGATAGGTATAAGCAATGCTTCCCAAAGCTGTTGTTTCGTATGCAGAGGGTAGTCGCCAAATGCGACGCTTTGCGGCGTGCGCCATGGTCGAGCGTCTAGAATAGGCGAGTATTGCGGTTGGGAAACCAATTGAGAGCCGCGAAATTTTCAATAATGCGTCGCATAAGGCAGTTTTGGCGAGCAAAGTGCAAATCAGGATTCCCAACCCAGGTGGGCGGAGCAATCAGCCTCAAGCCGCCCCTGAATGGCCCCCATTGGTCTCGACCGAGCCTCGTCTCGACCGCCGAAAGGCCTCTTGTGTCTTGACGATGGTCTGTATGCCTTGGGTATTTAGGGTTGCATTTGGGACCTTCGGGTCGATAAGTAAATCTTTTGTTCACCACACTCGTTTCCAATAGTTCCAAAATCTCAACTACCAGAGAACACCCAGCAAAATTATCCCATCATGCAACTTTCGCAGAACTTGGTAGTCTTTGCCGGGCTGGCATGCGTTGTCCAAGGAGCATTTTGGACGTATGTTCTACGCCTTCAACTTCTCCCCTTTCACAAGAATTCAACAACACCGCGTTACAGAGACTAACCCACTCGCACGTAGTGACATCCTCAAGGGTATCCAAAATGCCGGCCGCTACAAGAACTTCTTCGACGCCATCGGCGACGTGACGGACGAGCTGCTGTCGGACGAGGGCGAGGCCGCCACGTTCATCTGCGAGATCATCCACGGCGACATCCCGGACGTCGTGGAAGCGCTGCCATCGGCAGTCGTTAACGAGGTCGAAGGCGACTTCCAAGCGCTGACGTCGTTCGTCGGCGGGCTGCCGTCGCTCGTGCCCGAGGTGTTCAGCGAGATCGTGCAGGGCGGCGAGGTCGTCGTCAGCATCGTCGAGGAGATCGTGACGGCGCCCGGGGAGGCGCTGACGGTTGTCGAGGACGGTGTCGTCAGCGTGTGGTCGGATATTACTGCCGGCGCGGCCAGCGTCGTCGACGACGTCACCCACTTCATCGGCTGCGGTATCTTCAACGAGGGGTGTTCGGATTCCACGTCCTTCACCGACAACGGCATTCTTGAGCGCTGCAGTAGCGTCCTGGAGGGCGTATCCTCTTCGGCGGTCTCCTTCTCGACGGCTACGCCGACCTCGACGTCTGTGGTGCTGTTGACCACGAGCGCGGCTACACCCGGGAGCAGCCTCCAGACGGCACTTCCGACGCAGACCGCGGTTGACACTACAAATCTGCTAGATGTTACACCTTCGTCCACGCTGGCGATTAACGCTACGAGCACCTCCGCCCCTACGTCTACTAATACGCCCCCGATTAACGGGGTTGGAAAAGGGAGCGGGAACTTAAAGTTCGTCGCTATTGCACTAGGTTTTACTTTCATGTTTATGCTGTGAAGTACTTTAGTTTTGGGTTTGGGGACAATTTCCTAATGGTGTTGTTAGCTTTTGGTGCTTATACTGGTTGCCCCCGAGCTGGGGAGTTGGATATGGCTTGAGTTTACTTACTACTACCTACCTACCTGAAGTCATGTGAATTGACATTATTACCAGTCTTTGGTCACCGTAGCAACTCAATGCTATAGTGGGAAACTAACATCGGTTTAAGTTGTCAACTAAGCAACTATAAATGTTCTCTCTCAGATTTAGACCGGCGAGTCCTTTCTCATGTCTAAGCCATAGACTGGGTTAGGCAGTAGTTGTCTTTCGTGATACAGTCCGGCCTTATTAACCGCAGAACACCATTTCTGCTATGATAAATAAAGCAATAGTTTCGTCTACTATGAGTTGATATAACCGGTCACAACTGACGAATCATAAAATGTATAAACTCTTTATCTTGAGTGTTAAAGGGGTCACAAGAATTGTATTATTTTAGTTATAATATTGGTTAATTTGATTTCAGTCTTTTCATATCAGTCTTATCTTGATAGCCAAGACATAGGTAATAACTGCAAAAATGACCAGTCAAATTAGAGATTAAGAGAGTTGGAGTGGGCATCAGATAGTTTCCGAAAAGCGGCTAACAGGCAACGAATCGGATTCCCGGGTCGCCGATAGCTATCGTTATATACTCAACGCGAAAAGGTTGGGTAGGATCGGAATCGTTGGCTGAGACGGCGGTTAGGCTAAACCTTCCGAAGACCAAGTTAGGTCTACAAGGAGGTAAGATCTCAGAAAGAGAATATCAGATATTAGCAATCTCTAACTATAACTTTTTGTCCTTGTCGGTTACCCTCAGCTCTTTTCTATAAGTCGTTTATTACACTGGATGATATAGCTTGATCTAGTTTAAGTTAAGATTTTGGAAATTACACTCTTTCTAAAATCAAGGACATAGTGAGTCATGGTAAACGTAGAATTTTGTGTAAATTCCACTTAACTCAAATGCACCCTTAGAGCTAGGGACGCTATAGCCAAGTTTCGGATGTTAGTGTATCTGGCTGCTGCGCAAACATGAAAGATGTTTGCAAGGAAGCTGTAATGTTCGGTGGTTTAAAATTTCCCTAGCCAGGCACCATCATCTATTCATTCTTGCTAAGTGGCTTGCCTTTTCACTGACAATACCTGTCCCTGTCCCCTTCGTCTGATCCCTTGCATAGGTGTTGATAAGTTAGCCCCTTGCATCTCTATAGGTCCAACGACAACACTACGGCCGCTAGAGTCCTAAACTTAATAACCGAGGTCCGACTACGGCTTTCAACGCGTTTAGCCGTTGGGTGTTGTAGTACGATGCTATGGCCTACGATGCTGTGGCCCACGATGCTACGCTTTTACAATTGCTCGTCTTACACATTTGGAAGTTGAAGATGCTAAAGACGATGACGACGGCGCCGCGCAACATGATTACTAGGACAGCGTACAAAAGGAGTATCGCGGCGGCAGGATGAGCGAACGACAGGATTAGCTAAATAGGGTCTCATTCTGCGACTTGAATCTATAGATGCTGCCCAGGTTATTGCATCGTCTTCAGAGTAATGGCAGGCTAAGGGTATTGCATCCATGGAATGGATCCATGGCAGAGGCCTGGAGCGGGTAGCATTGATGAGACCGAGTATCTCACGTCGTGGTCTAGAAAGGGACTGCAATCAGATGATCTCTGTATTTGGACATACTGTACTTTTCTTTAAGAGTGTCCTGGGATTAGTATAATCATCCTAAATAGTCAGACCGCGAATTGCAACATTCCCGATTCGAAACGCCTCATCCGAAAAAGGAGACGGGTTTGTTGCATTTCGTAATTTGGGGCGCGGTGATGTCCCTACGTAGCTCATTAAACGAGATCGAGATATAATTCCGTCCGAATATCAGGTGTTATAGCACATGGGTGCCTCCAAATCCGTCCTTCTATAGCCAAGGGTAGACTTCAGGCTAAATAGCGACAATAGTAAGGAAGTGGTTCGAGGCCACCATCAGAAGCGACATTGAAGACGGGATGATCCAAATACAGAAGACGTCATTGGACGAGATGCGTAACTAGACCGAGCAAAATTAGTTCATCTGATCTTCGTCAGAGTTTGGGAACCGCTCGAGGATCGGAGCGGCGGAGATTGCGGGACCAGCAGCCGAAGCGGCTGAGGTCGGTTGTTCACGTTCCTGACCTTGCGGCCCGGGGAGGCTGGAACCCAAAGACCCGGACAGGGCAGGTTTGGCTTGTGACGAACTCTGAAGATCATGTCGTCTTAAATGGCCGATGACGGGACCTTATGCTTAGGCGATGGGAGCCGGCGGGAGATGTGCGTAGGCGAACGCATCGAGCCGCGCCGCAAAATTAAAGTTAAAGATTACGGGCGTAAACCCGCATATGATGGACTGGACTCGTCTCGTCTCGCCTCTGCCGCTAGCCGCATGGGACACTGGGACACATACTGGCGAGAGACATTAAACCTAATATCAAAATAACGGCCGCGGAACGGCTCGCTATGCAGGCGTGGTTTTGCACTACGTAAGCACAAGGACTCGAACCTGAAGCGCTAGGAGAAATAGACATCCAAGCGAGAAATTAGATGGCGAATACGCCGTAGGTGTCTCTTGAAAAGTCCCCTTCCGGATGCAATGGTAACATCCTGTCCCGCGCTGCGCACGTGTGCACCGCTTGATGCACGCACCCCAGACTCCGCGAAGGGCGTCCAAAGAAGTCCTACTGGATCATGCTTTGAGGCGAAAGTCTGGGTCGAGGACGGGATGGAGATGAGATGAAATCAAGGTTTCAAGAATTAACCGAGAGCCAAATGCGTCCCTGAGCCTGACGTGTTACATGTAGACCCTGCGCCGTCGACTTGCGCAGTTCTTTTAGTGAGTGACGACAGTCTGAAGTCGCGAGAATATGGGCCGGCTATTCTACATTGCATGGTAACATAGTAATTTTGGTCTCGCTACCCCGAAAAACGCAGGTCAGACAGAACCGTTCCCAAAGTTACCGGTCTCTGGGTTCGCCGGTCCAGGGCCTTGCATGCAAGGAAGAAAGAATAGACGGGCGACCTTTCGGATCCTAGACCTGGATCCCTGACGGGCCATGCGCCGATCTGGAGACGCTCGGGCGCGCTCATCCGGCGAGAAAAAGTCACATTGGATCAGCTGGATCATCAATCACCAGCTGCATTTTTGGGCAAACGCTTTCCAAACCGGTGAGCAGCTTGCTGTGGGGTAGACTGATTTCGAGACGACGCTGTGCTCCTGAATGCTGTATCCATGTCCTTAAGGACGTAAGAGAGTAACGGTCTGACGGTGCAAGCCAATGATGGAGGGCCATTTAGCAAGATCGTCAGCTGAGCTTTGGATTACCTATCCACTTCGCTCGATTGACGATGGCATTTTTTGATGGAGAAAGCGACAATCCCATGAACTTGGGAATCCTTGTTCTCTATTATGTTATAGGTGGGGATGGTAAAAAGAAACCTACATGGATCTGGCGATAGAATTAAAAAGATAGGCCGACGACGGTGTTGGCTCTGCTAGCTCTGCACGATAAAAAGAGAGATTCCTTCGGGGTATTTAGGGTGCGTAGCAGGTAGGTAGCATTCCCGAACATCCCGAGAACTAGAATTAGTCGGGCCATTTGTTGCGATCAAATAGGTAGTGGATGGAGGTCAGGGGCTAAACACGAGGCTAAGGGCGGAAATGAGTATTAGGTGTGGGTGTGCCAGTTCATGTATGTCAGAAGCGTCGGGTGCGTTGTCATCTTAAAATGAAGGACGCAAGAATGCGGTATGGTTGTAGTTGTAACGGCAGTTGAGATCTCTCCAAGCTGCACGGGGAAAACCAGACGTTCGAATATAGAAAGCGTGGAAGCATGTGAAGCGTCTGACATGCATGAATGGATGTATGTGTATGTATGCGTGTATAAATAAAAGTCTCGCTTAATAGATTAATAGAGTCTAGACGAAATGATGTAATGATAGGGGAATGCAACAAGCCAAGATGATGATGGGCTGCTGTAATGCCTTGCTGGAACGCGAATAGATTCAAAACCGTCAGACAACAGCTGAGCCGCTGTATTAAGCAGCTAGGGGTTTGAATTTCGACATGGCTTTGATCAAGGACTTGCTTCACGAGTTTGTCAGCGACGGGATCCGACCATAAGTTTGGCTAGCTGAACATTTTCAAAATATTCGGGGTGCTTGGTCCAAACTCCGATGAGCAGGAGTTTGGAAGAATCCAAATCTACAGTGGCTTCCGACCACGATCCGGACTTGTTTGGTTTGCTTTCCTGATCAAGGGGTTGATTGCTTGACCACGTCTCCGAGTTCCCCCTCGTGGACAAGCCGTCTCCACGCTCCCCAGGTTTTACCATCATCTGAACCCAGGTTCATGTGAGATGTGAGCCTGGAGGTTTGGCATGTAGATATCCTCCCTTGAATACTAATGACGCTGGTTACCAAGGCAAAAAGTAGGAGACGACATCCGACGACCGGGATGAATTGGCCAATAATAATCGACCATTATAATAACCCCGGGGAAAATGGACGATGCGACACCCGACGATGTTTTCCTGGGTCATTTATGGAAGAAGATGAAATTTCTGTCATAGCGTTCCAACCTCGCTCAGCTTTCCTTTTTGCCCGAAGTTTTTTTCCGAGTGTAGGTTAGCGTAAGGTGTTCGTTGTATAATAGCTGTCTTTCCGCCCTTCTTGGGTAGTTTATTAAAATTCCTGTCACTCGAGTTTGTCCTCTTCACGTGTACACTTGAAGTTTTGACTTGTTGGCAAACTGGCCTTGTTTTCCTGTTCTGTTACTCAGATTTCGTCTCAAGGGACCCCAGAATTCGGCCGAGATCTGTCCAGGGTCTCTCCCCCAACGAAGCCGGCAAACTTCTGCGTCCACGGCAATTGGGATACTTATACGTAATACCTCGATTGATGACCTGAACGACAGCTTAAATTCTTTTCAACCATAGCTAATCGGCAGCTTGGTTGACTCGCTAAGACGCAAATCAATTACTTAGCTCTGAGAGTAGCTCGGGGAAATATCAAGCTTTGGTGCTCTATCCATTGCTCGATAAAGAGCGCTCGCGAATCCTTCCCCCTACCTCATTAATTGTCGCAGCCCCGGTCCAGGCCGACACGCGACAAGTGGGCCGAAGAACCTGGTTAATAATAGGTGAGCACCGTCTCGTCGGTGTGGCAGTCCCGCATCTGCATACCTTGTTACTAGGTGTTCCCAGCACGACCCAGCAGAACCCAGCAGAACCCAGCATTGCACGCGATTCTAGTGGTTCTTCTAGAAGACCCATCCTTACCACCTTTACCGGCTGGGGCATCCGGGAACGTGAACTAAGACGATTGCGGTGATATCAGCAATATCGACCGCACAAGCAAATCTTCCCTCCGCACCCAAGGACCCAACACCCGGCAGTACTACGTCGTAGTGTTCCTGTTAGTCGGCCGGGCTAGCAGCAGATGGACATACCGGGCATATGTAATACATAATTAAAAAGGCAGACATCCCCATTGGCGCCAAATCCGACATTTGATCTCACGAACTGCTGCCGGTGGATTAATAAGAAAATAACTAGGAGAAAAAAGAGACAAGGAGAAAAAAAATTGACAACGATAAATCACTTACGACTTTCGGATTGATGTGATGTTAAGAAGAGGGAAAATAGCGACAAGGACTATATTTGCAGGTGCCCTAGTTATAAGTTGAGGCACCTCACGGACCCGATACTTGCACCGTGCTGGCATTGCTGGCTTTAACTGACATTACCAACCCGGTCCTTCCCTCTAAGGTGAACCGTTGGACAGTGGGAGATGGAAAGGAAGCTGCCCAGGTGCTTATTCAAATTTCGAATCGTATAATCTAGTGTACGTACCGTTGCCTGCTGATTACTCGGTTCTCTGGATGTCAACAAAATCATTAACTTCCTGCTCTCTAGACGCGTTTCTCCAGCTCATTGTGGTCCATTCCCACACGACCTCTTGCCTTACCTGCCTTCTTCACCTGTCAATTACACAAGAGTTGGAGGTCAGCTCTGCAGTTCGTTAGCGCTATTTCTTTTCCCCCAACCCGTTAAAGGCTCTCTTTGCGACAAGCCTGGGGGAACTTTTGGACAACGGGCCAACCAGATCAGAACACAAGGATCCAACATCCCAGGACCAAGAGCCGATTGGCGACCCTTTTGTACTATCCTGTCATCCTGCGCCGTACATACTTGGACTGTGGCTCGTGATTGACTGCGACCGCACACGCACCGCAGCAAGCAGCAAGCAGCAAGGAGCAAGGAGTGCACGTACATAGTACACAAGTGCAGCATAACTCGAAGTGCTCATTTCGCATCGATATCCTGGAACTGGAAACACCGACGTAACCGCGAGGACAGCCGCACCTGCAGACGTACCTTGGTACGTACCCAAGTCTACCTGGTCCATAGCCGCGAGTACCGTTACCGGGCACCGGGGACTAGACACCAGACGGGCAAAGACGGGGATAAGCACCTTCTCAGAGTAATCAACTCGCATCGTTTCATTCATGAGATAAATAAGTTTTGGTACAGCTCAAAAAGACCCTGCTTGGATAAGTGACGGAACCAGGGCAAGGACGCGGGAGCGTGGGAGGCAGATTGGGATATTTGGGGGTCACTTGGTTGATACCGTTGGGTCCCTTTGGATCCTTTGGGCTGCCTGGGACCACATTCCAGCACCAAGCACCAGCACGCACCAGCACGCATCAGCATCGCTCGCGCATCGCATCAGCGTATTCGACCCCGCGGTGCAACGCTCCACAACGCCGTGCTTTGCGTTTGTGCGCCCGTGCTGGAGAAACGTCATGACGTCCATTGTAAGTACATCATCGTCTTTTCTCTCTGTCTTTCAACTCTGTGTTATGTTACCAGTCAATCCGATCGTGACTCTGACTCTACCGACCGTCGCGTCACGCGTCTTATCTTGTCAGCCATCATGCAATTTTTGGCTTCGTACTGCATCTTAGATACAGTCCGCTCCCATCTTCATCCCATTCCTCCTCCCACTAGTCTCACCTGCATACCTTAGTTGCCCCCCTGTTCTGGTTTGCTTCCTATTCTTTGAACCTTACACTTTGTATCCCACACCTTTCTCCCACTCCCACCACTCACCACCACTCATCTTCTACCCCCGGCTTCCCACGCTGCCCACCTCCTGGTCTAATCCCTTCACCGCCTCGCATTTCCAGACCAATCCGGAAGCCTCGTGTCCCCCCACACTCTTTTCGTCTCTCCTCAGCCCCCAGGTCTCACCTACTTTGACTGCTTATGTTGGACGGTCCCCCCTATTCCCATCGCGACGGCACGGAGCGAAGCGATGTGCCGCTACGCCCCAAGTCAGCCATGCCTTTCGCTTGATTGGTACGGTGCCCATGATTGTCGCAGATACCCAAGTTTACCGGCCTGAACTTTACACTTGCCTTATTATACCCCCTTGCGCGACAGTGACGTTTTCTCTCCAGAGTTCGCTCTTCGAAACTCTACCTCCTTCCCGTTTGTCTCTAAAACTTACTCATCCTTCGCTCTATTTTCCCTCCCCTGGATCCCATGGATCCCAGACCGACTCGTTCCTGACCTTGACCCCCACCCTCCTCCCAACTTAATATATCCAGCCTGAACTCTGCGAGTGCTCCAATGTCCTAATCTGGTCCCGAACATGCTGTCTTAACACGTGGATTCTACCAAACTATCTTGCGCGCTCAAAATACTTTCGGTCTATCATGACCATTAATCACAAGCCGGCATTGTTGCCCCTGCTAACCCATATCCAGCTATGTCTGGCGCATTACTGCGACGTGCATGGCCCGACACCTTTAATGGTCACCGAAGGTCTGCCGGTGCCATGTAGACAATGCTGCGATGACGACGCCGAGATGTTACGTCCTCAAACGAGTGCCGCCGCTACGAATGCATCGCAGGCTACTGTTGCTGATGCTCTCCGAAAGATGACCCTCGGAGCTCCGCGAAGCTCATCCACCCCAGTAAGCGACCAAGATGCGCAAGCTCATCGAGCATCATTACTTCGAACGGCGAAAACCGGGTCCGGCAGTACAGCTCCGCCTGTTACCGCAGCGTCTCCTACTACGGCCTCTGCTATTCAGACACCTCCGCAGAGCCCCCGAAATGCTCCGGAAAGCTTTCCCGAATCCAGCGGCAAAGCTGGTTTACGACGTGACTCGAGTTTCCGTAGGACGTACGATGACTACGTAACCAAGCGAGCAAACCCGTGTCAGAACTGCGCCTTGACGCTCCCCAAACGTCAAGACCCCAAGAATGCCAAGAATGAGAGCACAGCTACGACTTCGGGCTCCAAGCCCGATCTTCATGGCCCTACGTTACGAACACGCGCACCTTATGCACGTGTTTATGGAGGCAACGGCGAATTTAGCCCGCCGGAATCCAACCCGCAATCTTCATGCGTTAGCGACGCAGAAGACGACACACTGCCCGGAGGTGGTAATCGCTCAAATGCGCCTCGCCGACCTACTACTTCGACCTCGCGTTCTAGTATCTCGTCGAGGTCTAGCGTGACGCAGCATACACACTACCTAGACTACACATCGACGCACGAGCCTGTGGCCCCAACCACCTATTCTGTGGTTCGCTCCTCGTGCTTACGAACGCTCTCTTTCGAGACTCTTCCCCGACGACCGGAATCCGCTCAGTCAAACCAGTCACTCTCATCACCTGGTATTCCGCCCTCGTTTCAATCTTCAATCAGCCGCGGTCCCGGGTTCATTACCACGGTGCCGAATCCACAGTCTGTCGCTAACGGCGGTCCAATCTTGTTCGGCGATCGTGAGGGTGGCTACACGACCGCGTACATATTCCGAATCCCGGACGTGCACGCACGTGGACGCATGAGGGTGTACGCGTTCCTGGCCCTTAGCACGCACCGCGAGCGCCTTGCCATGAAGACATTCAGCTTCTTATCGGCCGCATTCCGAGACCTAGCAAATTGGATCCAGGAGCTAGCCGAGGCGGAGGCGGAGCGTGAGCGCGAGCGCGAAGAGGCAAACAGCCCGGTTGCAGCGATTAATGCTGCATACGGCTACGGCGGGTTTAGTTCGGACGGTCCTCGTGATAGTGGCATTGGCCTAGGCCTTGGAGGCGGATTCGGCCCAAACCTGGACCGTGAGCGAGAGAGAGACAACACGAGCAGCTTCCTGACTGGTGGTGGCCGTGGCGGCTTCGTGCAGCGCATGGGTGGGTCGATGGGGCCCGGCGGGTTTGCGCCCAAAGCCAGAGGACTTGCAGAAGTAGTGGGCCTCCCAGACTTCTTCATCGAGTTGCATTCCCGATTCGTGCAGCTGCTGTTGGAGTTGGGCGTTGTGCTCTCCTCTTAACCGTGTTCGACCTTTTGGACTACGTCACGAGGATGACTTGATATACGGTCCCTACTCTGCTTGCATATTTGGAGAGCAACCGTACAGCTGGCCCCATTTGACGGGTGCTGACGGGTGTGATGGAGGATTAATGGAGGATATACCCTTATTGTTGAGTAAAGCAAATACCCCGGCGAGTGCTTCACTGGAATTACTACTGGCCATGGTGTGACCCTCGCAAGAGGGACACCTGGCGATGTCTACGATACCCCCCTACGTCGAGCGAAGCGCGCTTTGCACTTACGACGGTTGGCGTCTTGCCTTTTTTTTTTTTTTTCATTCTTCTTTTCAACCTCCCCCCATTTCTCAGGGAAAGATACCCACTGTGTATTACTACTTGCACCATACTTTTTTCTCTTGATGCATTGTTCGTTTCAGGGTTTTCGAGTACTAGGTATGGTTGAGGGTATGGTAACTTCCTGTTTTTATGTGTGTGTTTGTGTGTGTCGCATGGACGGATGGGCATGTAAAAGAAAACGGCGTATCAAAAGAGAGAAAAACGGCCTGGTCAATTACGCATATGTGAAAGGAGGGAGAGAAAGCCAACAAAGTGCATCTAGAAGGAAAGGAACTGTTTAGAGAAGGGAAACGGACGGTTTCGGACGGCTCTCGCGAACGTAATGACTGGATGACGAAAAGGACACAACGACGGAAATGGCCTTATGAGGGCGTGTTTACGCGTTCCCCCCGATGTACTCTATTGATGAAATGAAATTTTTGGACCTCACGGTTGTTGCGAGTGTCTTCTAAGGTGGAGTAGGACACAGCAGTGCTAGACAAACAGGAATCACGGTTAGATAAATTAATTAGGAATTGTTCATGCAAGTTTACAACTACGCTGTGTTCCTCGTTTTGATGATGCTGCCGATCCGTTATGTGATCTGTAGTCTTATGTGTAGGTTATTACCCCCTTTGGTTGTATTGCTATGATGATACAGTTTTACATTTGGCTACGTCCTTCATCTATCTGTCTGCCGTAGCCTAGCTTAGCAACAGCCTCTAGAAGCATGGCCTCCTCTATCCCACCCCTTGGGCTTTAGTCTAGCCATGCGACTCGCACTTCAGGAGCTCTAGTCTTGAACCTTTGAAGATATCCCGAACCCAGAAGCCTCTGCCATGACCGTCTAGACTACTTGTAGAAATCGAACTTGTTCTCATCAGTCGTACCCTTAACCTGGCTGGAGTAGGCATCCTCGAGATCGACCTGGATGATGTTGTAGCGGTTCTTGCGGACGGCGCGGAGACCAGCCTCCTGCATGATAGCCGCGATGACGGCGCCGCTCAGTGGGTCGTTACGCACGATCAGGCTGTCGAGGTCGACCTCGGGCGCGAGGCTCATCTTGGACGCGATGGTAGAGAAGATTAACCGACGCTCACGGCGGTCCCGCAGGCTGGGGAACTCGATCTTGCGGTCGAGACGACCCGGCCGCAGCAGCGCGGGATCGAGGGTGTCGGCGCGGTTGGTGGCCATGATGACCTTGACGTTGGAGGTCTGGTCGAAGCCGTCCATCTGATTGAGCAGCTCGAGCAGGATACGCTGGACCTCGCGGTCGGCTCCGGTCTGGGCGTCGAAGCGCTTGGTGGCGATGGCGTCGATCTCGTCGATGAAGATGATGGCGGGCGAGTTCTCGCGGGCCATGCGGAACACGTCGCGCACCATGCGCGGGCCCTCGCCCAGGTACTTCTGCACGAACTCGGAGCCGACCACGCGGATGAAGTTGGCCGTCGTCGAGTTGGCCACCGCCTTGACCAGCATCGTCTTGCCCGTTCCGGGGGGCCCGTACAGCAGCACGCCGCGCGGCGGGTCGATGCCGATCTGCTTGTACAGGTCGAAGTGCGTCAGCGGCAGCTCGACCGCCTCGCGGATCTCCTGCTTCTGCATGTCCAGGCCGCCGACGTCGGCGTACGTCACGTCGGGCTTCTCGTCGGCGCCCAGCATGGCGATAGAGGAGTCGGCCTCCGGGGGTAGGATATCGACCAAGGCATTAGAGTGGCGATGAAGAGCGACGGAGGACGAGGGTTTGAGGAGCTCGCGGTCGAGGGTAGACAAGATCCGCACGACGTAGTTGGAGCCCGTACTGGATTGGACTATTCCCGTGCTGTGGTATTGTTAGTTGAGATAAACAGGGCACGGGATTACCCTCGAAACTTACTTCTGATCGATAGCTTCCATAAATTGACCTATCACTAACGGAACACTTTGGATTCGCTTGATCTCCTCCTGGGCTCGGACAAGCTCGCGTTTCAAGCTCCTAGAATTATAATCCGTTAGATGCGCCGAACCAAGAGCAAATGGGGCTTGATGGGACGAATGCAGGTATAAGCGAGCCCAGGGCCGGAACCTACCTTTGCTCATCCTTGATGTACTCCTCCTGCAGCTGGATGTATTCCAGATGCCTCTGCAGCTTCTTTAATACAGCATATTCATCTCCACCCTGTGCTGGTATTCCCTCGATGCTCTCAATGTTCGGGATGGTGGAAGGAATGGGTTTGTTGTGTGGCGCGACGGTGTTGGACGGGTTTTCTACGAGAACGTCACCCATCTTAGCGATTTGTTGTATGGATTTACTTCGTCGAAAACTAAAATTCGTAGACGCAGACGAGCTCGAGCGAGAGGGCGTACAGAAGTAGAGATATACACCAGGTCAATTGTTGATGGAATATGATGTTGACGCCGAGTTATTGAGGTGGTTACGTTGAGAAGTGGTAGCTTTGCTTACGAAAGTCACAGCTCTAAGATCCGGCTGCCGACGCCAGCCTTGTAGCCTTGAGCTTGGACCCACTCATGTTAAGATGTACAAGGGAAAATGCAGGATTACCTAAGATGGATGTTAACATCCGCTAAACCAAGTTGGGGAAGTACAGGATTAATAGTTTATCCGCATCTCTCCTACCTGCATATGACTCTTTAAGAGGGACCACTTTAAATCACGAAGCCAGGAGCCTAGAGCTACTTTGTATCATCCCTATCCTATTGGCTCTTCATTCAGCGGCACCTAACATAGTACAAATCCAAGGCGAAAAGACCCCAGTAATTGAGAACAACTCACAACCACTCATCTCAGAGAAGGTGACCATCCCAGCCTGCTGAAGATCAACTTCCGGCATCGCCCGACCAGGCCTGATAGTTGGCCTAGATCTTGTCCCTCGACCTCCTAAATTTACTCGCATTCAATCCACACTGTCTCGACGAGCACCTAGGTACGAATACTCATACTGCCCGTACTGCCTGTATTGAATAACCTTTTGATCGATTGCCGACTCGATCCCTTTCTTCTGATTTGGAAACGGATCAGGAGAACTCCGACCGGTTCAGCTGACATGTTGAAGGAGGTAAGGAAGCTACAGTAGCTTCATCGATCCCATATATCCATGCTCGCATCCTACTACAGTATCTACGTCTTGTATAGGATAATTGCATAAGTGCACACGTCGGACCCGTTAGATCCTGGCTAGGAGGTACGTATATAGCACAGTGCTGTCGCTCTAACCAAATCTGACCCCGGGGGTTTCCTTGCTGGACCAATCCCAACCCTTCACGCATCCAAGGTCCCAGCAGGGGTCCCTCACTCCCGATGTGTCATCATACCTATCATACCTGGAGGGCGACCTCGCACTGGGCTGAGGTCTGAGGTGGGCCCCTCCTCCCAACACTCAACTCCCCCAATCCCAGTCCATGACTTGACACTCAGACACTTCACATCTTACATACATGTACCTAACTTATCTCGTACAGTACAGTACGCCGTCTACATAACTCAATCTACTACATCTGCAACTGAATTACTGTGCAGTTACAGCAGGATAGCACAGCACCAAGGCTTGTTCCCGCGCCCAGATGCAGGTGCTTTCTAACTACATCTACTGTACGGAGTAGGCTCCCATTCCCTAATTCTACAACCTTGGGACCTTAAACACCTAACCTCGACTTTCTTTCGTCCTTTTCCTTACATTGTGCATATCACCAATTTCTCTCAAACATCACATCACATCACATCCTCTCTTTCTACCTCGTCGATACTCTTAGGGATTGGAGACCGGCTTACTTACCACCCGCTTTCTCCCTTTCTTCTTCTCTACTTGTCAGAGTCTACTTATTAGATCTCTTCGCTGGCGTTTCACCTCTATCGTAGCTTCTATTTACGTCACCCGTGCCTATTGTCCGCACCTGTCTACACCGCTTGCAAATCGGGTATTCTGACTTCTTTGCTAGAGATTGCTCTTGGTCTGTAATCCTAACCATGTCGTCTAATACAATTGCTATCCCGGCCTCCCGATCCTCGGGTAACGCCTATGACCAATCCCCCAAGGCTGCCGGCAGCTCCTCTTCCTCCTACTCGAGCTCTCCGCAATCCCCTAATTGTAGTGAGGCTTCAGAGCAGTCGGCACGCAAGCCAAAGTCACTCCACCAGCGTCGGCCGAGTCTGCTAAGTATGTTTCACTTGTCCTGCCGGGCGGGCGCCACTGTACCTCGTTGTGCCTAGGCTTGGGGGCTGCAACGTTGTAACCTCAGACTGACTAGATATTTTAGGCACCGCCTTCTCCAAGGACGAGTGTACGGTCATTAATATTGGTGACCCCGATGGTGTACCTCGGTTGGTAAGTTATCGCCGTCAACGCTCGCCTGCTATGAGACTCTGTCTTACTAATACTACCCACCGTAGATCTCTTACCTTGCTTCGAGCCAGGGTTTTGCGTGGAACCCCGAGCTGTTCGTTCCCTCCTACGTCGACTACGATTATGTACCCCTAGAGAATCGTCGAGAGCCCGTGCACGAGATTCAACTGAGCGACGAGGAGATCAAGGAGTTGTTGCCGTGATGGGCAGATGCATGTGGGGGTTCACTGTGGGATTCGCCCCCTCCGAACCGGCCGCAACGTTGCCAACGAAATCATCTTTTCTTCTCCCTAGATACACATAACACTCGCGAGAATACGTTTTACCATTTTCGCAATACTTCGGCGTCTGGATTCGGATTCCCACACACTACTGCCTGGATGGATCGTGGATATCAAGCTCGGCATTTCTTATTGCGCGGCGCGGGTGGGAGGAACCTACATTATACGCATTGCGACGACTTTACGGCCATTGACGGACATTGATATTTGGGAGTGGCCCTGCCTTAGAGGGCCTCGGAGTTCTCGTGGCATTTCATGGGATGTTCTTCTGTACGAATACATGAATGCCTCTTGGGACGGATGGCGTTCATATTCCCTGGTGCGCTTGGTATTCTGGGTTGATTCTTCTCTGTTTTATCGTGCGTTTCTCTTCGGACGATTAATGAGTTTTACCATAGGTAGATAGCTCCCCCTTTCCGAACTCTAGCAGGCATAATAGAAATATTACTCGCGGCTCTTGTTTGATTGTATCTTGTTTAAGTGATCTAGCACTACTGGGACTACCTCACTGCATCATCTAGCTACTACATATCTACATATCTTACTGTAATGGATAGAGAACCCAACAGGGGCTTAAAACCACCAACCCGCCGCACATACGGCATACTAAGTAATGTCAAAATATGACGTATATTATTAGCATAGACTAAGAACCCAATTATGTTGTTTGCCTTCGAAGAAACGAAACGAAATGAATCTACCAAGGCCTAGACATCGTGGGTTTCACAGCTGCAAAGACAAACCAGCCATTTGCATAGGCCGTACAGTCATCCCAGCAGCACGGGGCGGTAACGGCATGTGAGTTATATGTATGTAGGGACGTACTTCGTACCTACATAATGTAGAGACTATGTAACTTTTGCTGCACCTAGCCACCGATACCCAGTAGCCTTGGGCCGTTGGGGGAACGTTGGCACAGTGTGAGCCATCCCACCTTTTTACCCCACGAATTGCGTTATCGGATTCTCCCCGCCTGAGAGGTTAAGCAAACACCACGTACAAATAGTTACATGTGAGCTGCACATCCTTGCTATGTGCATATAGCGTCTAACCAAAGTTGGCAGCCTACCCGCCTTGGGACAGGGGACAGGGCAGGAAAGTCGCCTAGCGCGATTAAAACGGCTAGAGCGCTTGTGGTAAGGCGCGGTTTTGCTTCTTCGCCGTTACAGGTAATACTTGCTATCATAAGCTTCTATTATAAGCTTGTCACAGCTGATTGCAGAGTCAACTCCTCTGACAGTTCTCATACATACCTAACCCAAGAAGAATTTATTCTTGATACAATAGGAAACATTAGACAAATGGCTATTCCGAAGATCAGTGACTGAAGTACTAGAGAATGTACTTTTAGGTTAGGTAAATGACTCGACGAGGACTATAGTCTACCTAACCGTACGGCCGGGCCCGTCACGACGACCGGCGCTATGCAATTGGAACGACGAAAGAGGACCATGCGGAAATTTCACATGCATTTGTGGCGACCTACTGTGTGTAGGGTACTTAATAATGTTTCATACGAAGCTGTTTCATAGCCACGTGTACAGCTATATGAATATGGGACTTTGAATAGCGAGTCTTTCCCGCCTGAGGTTTTTCCATTTTGACAATTCATACAGTATATATTTACACGGTCGGAATCATCGATGATACTTGGAGCCTACCTTCATAGGTAGATCTATACATACCAAGTACCACGTTTGTCCAGACCGGCATATGCTTGCGCTAGTGTTCTTCCAGTTCAGCTCCATTCTGTCGTGTTGCTAGATATGCAGCTAATACCATCGGACACTAGGCGGACTCGAGAGATGCTTACATTGAGGGCCTATGTCTAACATAAGGAATAATATAAGACTTATCTCTATCTCTAGAATTAAATCTGTACTAGTTGGATATTCTCTCACGTAGTTCATGATACAATGGACACGCCGACGCTTTTCGTAACTCTGTGGTGACGCTCGAAATTCATCGCCCCAGATCCCCCCTGATACATTTGACTCGTAACCCCCGATTGGTTACGAGCCCGACCCTCCGACCCGCTTTACAGCTTTGCTCGGAAAATGACATGTCCCAACTCATACGTATTCTCCCATCGCCTCGACCGAGGACACGCACAAAGTGGACCGACATTTACGTCGATGCTAGTTCGAAAAATCAGGCTAGCGGTGAGGCACCGAAAGGTACCTAATTGTCTCTAAGCGGATAATTGGACGGAGAGGTGCGCGTTGCCAAGCCATGCATACAACTCCAACACCATCTCACAGACCTCCCGTCGTACGCGATCCAACGCCAGTGTGTACACACCTACCCACAAGGTAATTTGTACCTTCTGTACTTCAGGCCGCCTATTGCGTCAAGATGCATTACATCCGCCTGCTGCGGCCCCCCAGGTTCGACGCCACGACCCACGACATCTCGCTGCTCATCACCATCACCACGGACCTAGGCGACTCCTTCCTGCGTCCGGACCGGCCGGTCGACCTCGCCCTGTCGGCCGACAGCGCGACGACCGCAGGCGAGACGCTCATACGCAAGCCGGAGCTCCTGCAC
>JAOXNQ010000008.1:2498092-2626255 GCA_028571165.1 Hypoxylon perforatum
GACGGTGCCGCAGGCCGCGGCGGCCGCCTGGGCTGAGTCAGCGCGCCGCTCCGTGGCTGATGACGAACGCGCGCTAGCTGCGGCTAACGACCGCTCTGTCTCTGCCGCTGCCGCTGGTGACGGTGGTCACCCCCAGAAGCTGCTCGGAGACGTGGGTAAGCAACTAGACAGACAGGACGAGGTGGAGGAGAGCTACGGCGATGCGGTAAGAGGGCTTGATAGGCTCAAGCGCGAGACGCCGGCTGTGGTGGCTCGCATGGAGCGGGCGAAGAGCGCGGGCGAGTATGTGGTTACTGAGCGGTAGGTCGGATTACCCTTCCTACTCAGCCAGAAGGATTTACAGCCCAAGAATGATCAGTCGGTCGGTAGACGGCCGTTTGCCAAGTATGTATGATTATAGACGAAAGAAACTGCGTTTTAGAGGAAGGCAGTAAATATGATACATGGAAATGTGGACGTGTGGGGAGCGCCGGCTGGGTGCTTCTTTTCAGTTATTCAGGGGTACTCAGTAGTCGACTGAGGTGGTACTTTAGGTCCAAGTATTTTCATTTGGAACCATCCAAAAGCCTGCACTGTTCGTCCATTATAACCGCGAATCATCTGGTATTGTTTCTTTACTATCAAGAGAACCACAATGAGTTAGCCAGTAGCATAACTTTATCAGCCAACAAATATCATCGCAATTACTATTTTCATCATAAGTCAAACAGGAGCAGGAGATAAAAATATGGCAATGGCAAATGCAAATGTATCATGGATTTCAGAAATGCCTCTAGCAATTTTGTAAAAAAAAAAATGGCCACATGTTCTTAGGGACCGCGTATAGGGTGGTCTGCAAGTCAACATGTATACGAAAATTTGGCTCAGGCATAAAAAAGCCTTCGCCCGAATCAAGAACGTCTGCGGTGGCAGCTTCCCCATCTGCCCTCGTCCTGGTTAGTCCCATCTATCTTGATTCACACACCAATAGACTCCCCGCTTCATGTGGACTTTTCTTCTTCCGTTTGTATACAATTGCGATATCCCGAGTTATTTTCTCTATGCTGCGGCGGGGGCAGGCGCCGTGGCCTCAGCTCCCTCGGTGACGGTGGTGCCAGCAGTGGCCTTCGCGCCCTCGCCGGTACCGATCTCCGTCGGCGCGTTCTCAATCACGTCGCCCTTCTTCTCCCACCAGGCGGGTTTCGCGAACTCGGGGTCGCACCACGGTCCCTGGTTGCTCAGGGCACAGCCGCCCTCGCACTGGCACGAGCCACCGAACTCCTTGGGCAGGTTCTCGGCGGGGATCTGGGAGAGCAGCTCCTTCTGGTAGTTGCCGCCGAGCACGTGAATCTTCTCGACGGTGACGGGGTCGAGCAGGGGACGGACCATGCGCCAGACGCCAGTGAACAGCCAGTTGGTGTTGATCAGGTACATACGACCGAGGCGCTCCGGGTAGTAGTTCTGGCTCATGCCCGACGCCTCCTGGATGTAGCCGAAAACCTGGCGCGCGTTGCTAAAGCCGACGCCGTTGAAGTCCATGATGGTGCATGACGTCTCCAACAGCTGGCCGGCCTTGCGCGAGCACGCGGGTAGTCGTGGGTCTGCCATCTTCTCGTACTCGACGGCCAGGTTGGTCAGCATGTGCTCATACTCGATGCCTTCGTTCTTCATGGCGGTGAGATCGATTTTGCCAAGTTGTTCGATGTAGACCGGTCGTCCATCCTACAAGATTCACATGTTAGTACGAAAATAGGACATATCTCCTGGGTCGAGGAATAAGAGGGGTAGAGAGAATAGTTCCGCACCTTGTCCGTCTTGTGATAATATTGGGGATACCACTTGGACACCTTCTTCTTGAACGAGCCGTCCTTGTCCCATTTGCCAATCTCCTCGTCGAGCTCGATGGTTTGGCCGTCGATCTTTAGGGGTTGACCGGCATACAGAATAGTCTTCCGCCATTTCTCGGTGTCGACGAACCTGGGGGTAGCATGGTCAGTCGATCCATTCAATATCATCTCTTTCTCCGATATATCTTCATCGATTCGAGTACGGGAAGCTTACATCTTCTTGGCCAAATTGACATCGAATTTTCGGGCCCGCAGGAAACGCAACTATACCCCCAAAGGTCGTATTAGCATTCCATCCCGCCCGCTCCATTACGCGTTTCCGCCCCATTGCAAACATACCAGCGTCAGAGTGTCCAATCGCTTAGTATAGCCTTCGGTCTCGAGCATCATGCGTAGTTGGTGAACCTGTGCCTGCTGGGCGTCGGTCAAGTGGCCTGGGTGGCCGGGTTTGGCCACAGGTGCCGTGGTGGGGTAATCATAGTGATCGTACTTGGGATCGAGCTCCATTGTCGAGGTGCTTGCGTCGATTTCCTAAGAAATCGAGCAGTCGTAAAGGTGAGAGGTTCCGGGTAGGCGTTGTCCTAGACACTCTTATTTATCGGAGTCTAAGAAGGTTAGAAGGGTAAGACTTTAGAGATGATGTAGGTGGCGGGGGAAACACCGACAATGATTGTTCTAGGAATATATGCTCTTTTGACGTTGAAAGGCCAAAGATAGGAGAGAGAGAAGAGGTGGATAAGTTTTGGACTGGACCCTTAGCCAAAGCAGAGGTGGAAAAAAAGTCGGGGCTCTGCTAGTCCGGGAACTCGATAAAGTGGTAGATGCCACGAAGTTGAAGAAATGGGTAATTAAAAAATAATAGTGGCCGCGTTAGCTGGTTTAGGTGGTCTAGGTGGTTTTTTTGGTTGCGGGCATGCCCAAGTGGGACGTCGTCATTGGTGCGCAGCGGTGAAGATCTGGGTACTTATCTACCCCCTCAGGCGCTCCTACAGTAATAGTCAGCGCAGTCTGGGGGGTTACCCAAACTTTAATCACGCTTCCCCATCGCCTGCTAAGTTACGTAATACAGGGGGGTTTTACTCCTTACCAGCTAACACATTCGTATCTCGTTTTAGGTATTATGACATCGCCTCATAAAACTACTAGGCGATTACGTCAGGCTACCAGGGAGACAAACATGCGAGTCACAGTTAGGCAAGACAAGTAGTAGGACTCATAAGGAACATCAATATCGTTCCGGTCTAGTTTCAAATGGAAGACCTCCTGAGAGTATCATCGTCTGTGTCACCTAGACGTAGACATCAGCATGATGAAAGAAGAACCATGTCTGATATCCCGATGCATCCGTCTGTCTGCAAATATTCAGTGAAATAGACATCGCAGGCAGTTTCATCGGAACGCAATGATGCCTGGCATGGTCATCCTTATTTATTTATCATGGCAACATGGTAAAGTTCCTTCATCCGTTTGGCTGGCCGTCACCATCTTCGGCTTTCGTCCCTTTCTGCTCTTCATCTGCTTTCTCTTTGCGCTTCTGGACGATATCCCAGTTATACACGCGTGCTATCGCGACCTCCATCGTCTGATCCGAGTCAGCTGACTGCATATTCATACCAGGCTGTTAATCACCTACCGTAATTTGTTCCCTAAGGAATTCTAAATCTTCCTCGCAGTTGGCGTAGCTTTGTTTGGCAGCCGCCAGCTTCGATGTGAGGAGAGTCTGGGCTTCGTCGATCGGATATGACAGCATCACATTTGCCTAAATGATACCATCCTGGTTAGATAATGCTCCATAAGGGGTCTTCTAGATAGTAATAGTATAGACGTGTCTTGACATACACCGAGCCATAGGTACACCTCGTCTGTCGGCGGTATCGAAGCTTTAGCATATAGAGTATCGTTGAGTTCGAATGTCGTCTCGATGGGATCGGATTCCTCCTATAACCAAACATTGGTTAGCTGGAGTCTTCGCTTCTTTTAGCAGCCACCGGGCTAGCGTACCGTCCTCGTCTTCAGAAACTTCACCGTTTCCAGAGTCTTCTGTATATCAGGCATCTTGTCCTTCAAACCGGCGATTCTCCTTTGTAGATTTAGCTCCATGAATTGGTATTTTCTGCATGCAAAATCCAGTATCAGCAATCTCCCAGCACGGCTTTCCAAGGCAGGTCGAAGAGTTTATCATATCTGGATAGCTCCTTCGACGTTCTATGGGTGGAAACGGTTCGGTGGATAACGTAACGACATACGAAATCATCTCCTGGAAGCTGCGCAGCGTGGCCTGAACATCTTCCCTCGACGTGATGTATTCCTCGACTTTGTCGACGAACGGCGCGTAGGGGATGCCCCTCGGGTTGGTAGGTGCAGCATCCTTTCTATACCACGAGTTCACATTAGTACCATCCCATGTGTAGGAAGAGCTAAGGATTTTTCTGTGTCATACTGGGTCGCTGGCTCTTTGCCTTTAGATGCCATATTTAACGTAGCATGTGCTGCAATTCAACGCATTGCTGTGGTGCAAGTTGAGACAATACGGTACCGAGGGACTGTGGCACGCTTTTGGGCGACGAAGCTCCTGAAAATAAAATTAGGAGCATGGGCCATCTAAAGGCGGGGGAGCTCACCGACACGGATTACTGACCTAGGTGAAGGAGGGGCAAACCTCGATATCTACATACCTTGCCCAGCTAGGTATATAAGAATGCATTTATGAGGCTCCTTAGCTGATACAGTGCCAACGTCAAAGTCACGACCACGGAAACAGTGCTGCATGGATGATATCATGAAGATCAGTTCAACTCTCACGATTAAATCATATCGGTATGGCAATACTTCCGAAAGTGCTTTGACCTGGCTAAACTTAATTAAGAATAAACATTGCATTGAGATCGATTCGCTGATATTAAAGAAAGAGGTCAAGAATGAGGCACAAGGCACAAGGCACGGAGCTAATCGGTGGTTGCAGATTAGGTCATTTTAGTACAACGGACCTAGGTCTCTCTTCTGTATCGCATTCATCCTGTCATATATTTCACCAAATTCGCCGGAGTAGACCATTCACTTAGAAATATATATTACCATGTCTCAAACACCCTCCCAGGATGCTTACCTTGAGACTAGGGTTGAAGACCCCCAAGACGGACTAAAACCGCGGGGTCTCGCCCTTATGGCCCACGGTAGACTCGGAGGCACTTTCGACCAGCCTCCAGTTCGCCTCCTTGCTGAGTATCTACGCGACAAGAGGCAGTTAAGGGTCGTGACATGGAACGCAAGAGGGATAGGCCAAAGTGAAGGAGGAGACGAATGGACCAACTTTGAAACATGGATTGGGGATACTGGGATAAATGACTATCACGTATATTCCCCCCTACTTACTGTATTACCTATACTTTAACACGACGATGAGTTAGCTGACAATGCTCTACTGTACATATAGCGTATGCTTCGAGAGTCACTGGCCAAATTTGTAGAAGACTTTCCCGATGTTGGAAGTCCCCAGTTGTTCATCTGTGTATGGCCTTCAACTCTCGCCCGAGTCTGCCATATACGCATATAGTATGCTAATACATACACAGGGATACTCTGCGGGAGCCGTTTTCGCAGGCTGTACTCGTCCGCCTTCGTCGTTTCCCCAGTTCGCACCAGCACATTATGTCTTGGTTTCATATCCTGTAGAGCTAAATCCACTGATCGGCTTGCATAAAACGGGATCCTACTACCGTTCAGTAGAAGCGCTGGTCCAGGGACACGGCTGGGAAAATCTACCTGATGAGTTCCAGGGGAAAGAACCAGATGTGGCTGGCGTGCTAACAGTTATGGGCCAGATGGAGTCTATCATATTTTACAACACCTGGACGGGGATCCTAAAGAGCAAGAACACTCGAAATGTTTTGAAACAGGTCGTTGTCGAGGGAGCTACGCATGCCTGGGATGACAAGTCGTACCGGATTGTCGAGGAAGTCGATAAGTGGCTATGTAGCCGCTAGGAAGTCAAAGGGACAGGACGACGAGGTGAGGATGGATGGAGTTCGACTTGTATACCTAGAATGCCATTGGGATTAGCTACAGCTTTGTAAATGGACTAACAGTGAGGATTGTAAACGCATAAATACCTATCTATCTGTAATCTTAAACGATGATTATTTGTATCCCTTTCCAGGCCTGCAGTACCTCCATCAAACTCCTTAGAGTTCGAGTCAATAAAGCTTATAGGGTTCATCATGCTCTTATACATACGTAGATAATGTGACAAGCAACAAGTAGTAGATGCTAGTGTATATGGAGGCCCTGCGTCGAACTGGGGCTTCTTGATAGACACCTGGAACCCCTTTCGGGGGTGCTTCCGGGGTTTGTTCCAGTAGCTATAACAAATCTGGATTTGTGACATAACGCTTTGTAATAATGAAGACTACCTATAGTCAGTAAAAAGGCTAGCCTTGTTATTCCGTCCGCTTGGTCAGCACTACTTACTGCACAAAGTGCTTCCCCCGGAGGACCCAGATCGTGCTCTCTGTACTCCCCCCGGAGGGTGAGCTCCACTTGACGCCGAGAAGCGGCCTAACCACCTACCCCGTTACCCAGGATAGGTGATGTCGTCCCTCCGAGTGCCTTCCATTCTAGCTACAAGTTTACCCAGCGCAGGGCGGTCCATGCTCCCCTCCAAAGAGTAAACTTGCTACCTTCCCCCCCAAGAATTGTTTATTTCCCTCCCTGTATCTTTTCCTTCTCAGGCAGCCTTCTCGCATGATAGTAGCACAGAAGTACACCAGCAAAATCTTTGGAATTTTCTTCCAAACCAAAGCACCTCCCAAGATTTTGTGTTTTGTTCCCTCCCTGTGTCTCTTTCTTCCTTTTTAGGTAGCCTTCTCGCATAAGAGTAAGCAGAGAAGAGTACGCCAACAAAATCTTTGGAACTTTCTTCCGAACCAAAACATTTCTGATACTCCCACATCTCTTTTCAAACATGGCTTCATCGCGTGTTTTTGGCAACGACGCACTTTTGGTGAAGATTCTCGCCGAAGTACCCGAACGTGACCTTCTAAGTAGCGCCAAACGAGTATCGAAGCGTTGGGAGCACGTAATCGACTCGTCCACTACGATCAATGAGCTCTTATTCCTAGGCGCAAGATCGACTTCCTTTGACGAGGACAACTATACTAAGAACCCTATGCTCTCTGGAATCTTCAAGGACTACTTCGGCATGGGCACTTTAGGTCCCCAGGGCTTCACAACTATCCGCGCCCTTAAGGACAGTATTGATCCTGAGAAATTCATGCTGACCCGCTTCGTCGATGACGTCGGAAATCTCGAGGAAACTCTACACACACGCCATGTCAAGAAGAAGATTAATCTGCTAGAGTATAAGCCCGATGAAGACTTCAACGACTTCGATCCCGTATTGTACACACACGACTCTTCTTGGGTAGCTATGAATATTTCACAGCCCCCCATCACCAAGATGTCCTGGGAAATATACAGGAATGAAGGCGACAATATGTTTGACGAGTTCCATCGCGGTTATCCTGTAGCCATAGCGACGTTTAATTTTCCGGACGGTATCAGGATGCTCCGGTTCTACGACTTGGTCCTTGGCACCCTTGGCTGTCACAAGGTCAGATGGCCGTTGCAGCGTGGCTCTCCCGAACCTGACAACAACTCCAGCTCACTCGTACCACAGTCATCACAGCCATTGACTTTACAGGAGACGGTCAGGGTTTTCCTGCAGTGGAAGGCCAATCTACTCACAACGGCGGATAGGGACAATGCCCTTACGATCCGACAAACGATTTGGGACTCACCTGAAGCAGGCGATGAGTGGTGGACAAAATGGGACCTGGAAGTGTACCACTGGAATCTTGTCGAGCTCAAAATACGCGTAATCGATGACAAGTCGATTTGCAGGTACACAACTCAGCACCTGAGTAGCACGGATATGATGAAAAGGTTCCTTGTCCTTGCCAAGACTCCTCGACTCGAAAACTTATCCCTCAGGCCACGGGACGGAATGTACCGTCTCGCGATGGGTGGAACGATTCTATGATTTTTTTCTTCTTCTGCGGTATGTCCATGTTTTTTCCACCACAGATACAACGGCTGCTAACAGAGTAAGGTTGATATTCTGAAGATCCGATAGCCCCTGTTGTGCTCTCTTCGTCAGCCTAGCCTCCGCAGTTTCTGGCTTTCCGTAACCTCTTCGTCGAACGATTAGAAGGACAGAAACATCTTGAGAAAATCGTCCGGTCTACTCTATAAGCAACGCGGAAACTGTAAGCATAGTGTTCCGTGCTGTCTTCCAGTAGCGTGGCTAACGTGGCTATAGGATATCAATCGCCATTGACAGGGTTGCCAGGAGTGTTGAATGAATGTGTGTTGGGGTTGGCCATGGGCTTCAGCTTGAGGGGGATAATTTTTCGTTGTGGCCCTGCAGATACCTAAACATTTGGACTTTGAGCATATGGATATGACTGTGATTCGGAGATACGTATCCTTGGTCCATCACATAGCTTAATTCTAAGCTACTGTCATGTTGTTTCCGCTGTAATTAAGCTTCCTTACGAGAATAAACGTTGTATTTTTGGGCAATTGGCGATTGAATGTGACCGCTGTGAATGCTACCAATCCTTATCACATTAATAACATATAAAAGCCGCCTCTCCTGAAAGCCTACCAGGTTATACCCGCTTACTTCTAGACTCGACTCCTTGGCCCGTATTTTAGATAACCACCTTCCTCAGAGAACCAAGCGATTTACTTCAACTACGCTCTTGACGACTAATGATCTCGACCACATAGTGCGCCCGCCTCACCATTCTCTATCGAGCGTCGTGACGCAAATCCAATCTGCTACTCTCAACGAGTAGCCTGATACTCAAACATATTCCTCTAATAACCGCTTCACCTCTGCTTGACGATGGCATCAGCCCAGCAGCGGGTTTTTACCACAACCGAGCTCCTCGAATCCATATTTCTCGACCTAGAGTTTAGTGACCTCTTATTCAACGTACAGCGTGTGTCTCGGGACTGGAATGCAGTCATTGCTGCATCTCCTAAGCTCCAGCAGATTATGTTTTTCCAACCAAGCCGCGAACCGCTTACCCCCGACCGGCGCGAGGATGGCTACACGAAGAATTTACTGCTAGCAGCTAGAATCCCGAAAATTTTCGCTGCCGAAATCCATCATAAGTCGGGATCGAGTATGTCTATGTCTACTATTAGAACACAAGACCTCATCGACTATGTAAACCGTGTCCCGCGGTTCGGATGGTCTATGCCGTCCATTAGCTGGCGCAAAATGTATATTTCACAGCCTCCGATCCAGCACATATATTGGCAAATATGCAGAGAAGAAGTTAGCGGCGTGATGATGCCTATGTTGTTGGCTGAGTTCACGTTTCCGGGCGGCCTTCGGATGGGCGAGTACTACGATCTTATCGCCGGCACCAGTAACGGCTACTATGAGATTACGTGGCCCAACGCGAAGAAAACATCTGGAAGAAGTAGTGAGGCTGACGAGGATAACTCGACTACTGCAATGCGAGAGGTAGTAAAAAGAAACAATTGGTATGCGGACCGAAAACACATGGCAAACACCAGTCAGGCGCTCTATGTGACGCTGCATACACGCTCCGGATCAGCAAGGCAGCGGGCAAGCTTCCTTTGCCGTCCTACCAACCTGGCAAGATATCATGGCATGCTTCGGAGGCTACAAATCTTCGAGCTAAGGGGTGGGGATAAGAAATCCTGGCCGTATGCAATACCGACATTCGACAATAGTGAGGAAGCCATGAATATGTTCCTGGAATTTACTCAGTGTCCAACGACTAACGGGAAAACTATCTTGTTCGATCTTGCAATGATTCCGTCTATGACTGCAGCCCCTATTACCATATCGTACAAAACGGCGTTCCAACGGGAAGAAGGTGACGAAGGACCGAGCATGGCTGGGTAGGAACATGATAAACACATTTTATCCTGTAGTTTTACTAATGTCAAAACTCATTGGTTTCCAGTGACCAACTTAGTTATAATTATAGTTGCATTGACCTCATTCGCTACCATATACAACATCATGTGTGACGTAAACTTGTCTATTCTATAAAATTAATAATATAACATGGTGCTATAACAGGATCAGCGAATCTAAAATGCGATATTGCAGTATATATACGAGGGACTTCTCTGCTAATGCTCATCGATCTAAGCAGCAGGGTCGAATAGCGGAAGATTCGGCTCACAGACCGTTCCTGGTTTGGGCAGCGTGCCCTCGAGGAAGTATCGCTGAATGGCCGTGTTCGTGCAGTTGGACGGTTGAGACAGGGTAAGGTGCTGTATAGCGCGGGAGAGTCATTAGCATCCCTTCTTTCTTGTGTCTCAACGTACATCGTCTCAGTAGAGAAAAGGGGGAATACTCACACCATGACCGTTGTGCTTAAGCAACACGCTGCCCTCGAAGCCCTCGCTCATATTCCTCGCCGACACGAGCGGGGTGACGGGGTCGTACGTGTTGCCTACAATCAGCATCGGGTTCTTGGTCCTGACCCTAAAATCGCCGTCGTACCGCTCTTTGGCGTGAAACTTCCACTGCGCGCACGGCATCACGTAGTAGCCCCATCCCCAGTCCCAGAACCAACGGCTCGTGCGGCGGTACTGATTTAGGTCCGCGCCGAGGTCCGCTAACTTATCCGTTCGCAGCTTCTTGTCGCCGCACCGAATGCCCAGGATAGCCTGCGCCTGCGAGGGGATGGCGCCACCCTCCGATATCGACGTGACGATGGGCTCCAGGTCGCCGCGTAGCAGGCCGTCGAGCGAGACGGCAAGCTGCGGCCACTTGGATGGGCTGTATAGAGTGTTGTAGACGTGGCTCTCGAGGAAGCTTAGTTCGAACACGAGGCTGCCGTTGTACACGGGCGGGTTGTTGCGGAAGGTGTCGAAGAGCCGGCGTATGGCGGACTCCAGGTCTTTGAACGTGCGGTTGTCGCGCGCGAGCGCGCAGTTCTGCGGCGCCGCGATGCAGCCCCTCATGAACTGCTCCCAGGTGGCGTCTGTTGCCGCGACCATCTCTGGCTCGCCGCTGTATCGCAAAAGATCATTAGCTAATGCCATTTGACATAGTTGTATGAAGAGAAGTCACTCACAACTGATTGTAGTACTGGTGCGCGTTCATCACACCGTCTAGCAGCACCTTGTCCACTCTTTCGGGGAACATGGCGGCAACGGTTGATCCCAGCGTGGTGCCACCGGAAATACCTATGAAGAACTCGATCAGTATGGCTTTTTTTGGGAGCTGAATATGTCTCATTTACTACAACTTACCCCAATATCGAAGCATGCCGTCCTCGCCGAGAGCATCGACAATGGATATCATGTCCCTTGCTGTAAACGCCATGCCGACGTAGTCGCCGATGTCTTTCAGTTGGTTATAACACGTTTCCGCGATAATCTCGCCCTCTGCCCATAGCTTTCCCGTTGCTGTGTCCGCAGAGCTCGCTTGGGTCATACCTAGGGCAGCGAAATAGCCCGTGGGATCTTCAGGCCAGCAATTGAATAAGGTACTGCCGGTTCCCCTATTTCAGAGGGTTAGTTCGGAATTGTACCATTATCTAGCCGCGGAAAATCCAATTAGTACCTTGGGTCCCAACTTATGAGATCGTGATAGCCTCCAGTAACTGGCCCCTGGAGGGGTGCGTAAGCAAGCATGCTGTTCAAGCCATCCTGGCCCGGGCCGCCGAAGTTCAAGAGGATGCTGCCGCGCTTGGGTTCTTTCTGGGCCGGATACTTGATAACATCGAGGGTGAGGGTTCGGTTGTCGGAGTCGTTGGTGTAGTCGAGCGGTACTGTTAGTTTGGCGCATTGCACGGGGAGTGTCGTGTTGAGCTTGCAAGGACCCCACTGAAGTCCCTGAGGATATGCTTCTCGGCGAGTAGTCTTGGCGCTGGCCTCGATAGCGAGCGAAAGAGCGACTCCCAGGACAGCGGCCAATGAGGAAACCATATTCGATATCGCGCTGTTGATTAGAGTACGACTGGATTTGACTTTTGGCGAAGTCGATGTGTAATGCAGAACTTATTCATGTTTGTCTGAGAGGTTCTGATCATCTTATATGTTCGCAGGAAACATTGTTGATGAGAAGCAAAGCCATGCTACTGTGTAACATCGCATATTACAGCCTCACCTATCCGCAGCTGATCAGAGAGCTGAAAGAAGTTTTGCGGAAGCCAATTGAGTTGCTAATGAATAGGGTGGTGGCCAATGAACGTCTTGAATTTTGACGTTTACAGTGTTTTTCGGCGGAGCTGACAATACGGCGTATCTGCGTTAGAGTCCATGTTTATGAAGATCATCTTCAACGTGGCATAATTCCTTAAAGCCTCTCAGCCCTATAACCAGGTTACAACCTTGGTATGATATCTTAGCGCAGCTCGTCGTACTCGAGTGCCATAGAGTCTTTGACATGTAAGCTTGGCAGCTTGGCAAAGAGGGCTGAGGCTCAAAAAGACAAGACTCTAATTAAACTATTTATCTGGTTGCCTGGATGCAGTCATCTTGGACCTGGTATATTCCCTGGGTAAAACTCACTGAGGATGATGACGTCGTGTCCGATCGGATAACCCGATTGAATATACGGCGTATATTGATTTACATCGGAATTTATTCCGCACACTGAACTATTGATAACTGGGGCCGAACAACGTATTAGGCAGCCGAAGTTGAGCATCAAAATGTTCCATTACGATTCATCTAGTAATCATGTAAGCCTGTAAACGACTCTTTCTCGCATAGTAATCTTGAGAATATTTTTTTTTTTTTTTTTGCTGTTAGCACGGTCAGAGTAAATTTTATACATAGGACTACTTATGACAAAATCCTTGGAGCGTGTAAGACTTGTCTTATGTCTCAAGACACGGACGGACATGCTATATTTAGACGGCAGAAGCAAAGCGGCAATCTTATCGCTGCCTCATGTACCAAGCCAAGCAGATCTTCTGCAGCATCCTAAAACAGTCTGTCCGACGCCACATAAAATGCAGGAGGACCAAGGGAGCGCAGCCCATCCGCTCAAGTCCGCCCAATGTGGGAGTCCCCAGGCATTCTAGGTGCCGGCCGCCCACGCCTATCCCTTTGCCGACCGGTAGAATGCATATCTGATAGATCGTAACGATTGCTCGCATGCTCCTAGCTCGCTGACCGGTCTCAGCTAGGTGCATTGATACGAGGACAGTTTCAATAGCCCCCGAATTGAAATTACGACCGGTCTGGAGATACTCTGGTTAAATTGGCGACATATGTATATTGTTGCGTTAATTGGAGACTGTCGAGGTTGGGCACTCGAAACTGCCAGTAACGTATCGAACATTACGAGGACGATCGATTGCAAGATCAATAACTGAATCATTAGATTCCTATGCTAGCTATTCGCTAAACATAAATTATTCAACACGGCCCGAGTTTCTCCCGGGACTTAAAACGCCTAAATCGCATACCCTCTATGCAATCGTCCCAAACGCGGTGATATCGTTAGAAAGCAATGCCCAATTTTGACGCCCGCCAAAATATCAAGAACATACGACAACGCTAGATCAAGATGGAGTAAATCAACACGGAGATCTAATGGTAAAATGATGCTCCCTCTGCTAATAACGGTATGTGGGTATGTGCTAATATATAGTCGTGGTAAAACTGATATGTTGAAGAGTAACAATGTTTCTCACATGTCGTCTTCGGTGCTAGTGTTGTAGCCGCTGGGAGCTCCGCCGGCCGTCGCCACCGAACTCCCCGTAGTATTCTTGTTCAGGTCAGACGAATCGTTGCCTTGACCTGGAATAATGTCATTCGCTGTGGGAATATTGTCAGGTGAAATGCTGCCACTAGCGTCGTAGGCTTCGGAGTGCTCATCCTCCTCGTCATTTCCAGACAAGTCGACATCCGAACTAGGGCCTTCCTCAACTATAGCCCGTCGGCTTATGAGGCTCTCCGACGAGGAATCATCTTCGCTCTCGTCGTCGTCGTCAAGCTCCGAATCGGAGGTGGGATAATAGAAAGCAGGCGGTGGTAGAGGCACCGGCGGTAATCGACGAATCCTACCCGCGACGTATTCGATCTGAACGGCGTACGATACCGGGCTGGACATGTGTGTCGGAAGTGGCGAGCTGGTGCTCATGGTAGCTAACTTCCTGATAATAGAATCGGTGGTAGCCTTAGAGTTAGTCGTGTCCTGGCTCGCATGGTCGGAAAGCTTAGATGGCGCTGGCGGTGTTTCGCCATCATCTTCAGATGCATTACCTTCTTCGCCGAGTAGGTGTTTCGGTCGTCGAGTTGAGACGGCCACAATAAAGTGATCGTCGGGGTACACACCTCCCAGACCGCTGGCTTCGAGGTTCAATAAAGATGATCGCTGACTGGTCTCGGACCACGTAAAATCGGCCTCGATCTCATCTTCGGTATCACCTGAAGTCGTCAATTCTGGTAGATCAGAAGTGGCATCGAGATCCATAAGCGACCCGCGCCTATCGAGGCTATCGGGCTTCTCGATAGTGGCACTGCTATCGAGAGTGGTACGGGTGCTAAGCGGTCTGTAGGGGAGCGACGATCCTGACGTTGAGCGGCTGAACTGTGGGCGGTCGATGCCGAGGCTGACTGGACCCTGAGTTCTGAGGGTGGGTTGATCTGATGACGTCATATCATACGTGGCAGGGGATGTCTCCGATGTTCCCCCCTCATTCTCGTTCCCTTCTCCAAAATCACCCGAGAGGTCTGTGCAAAAAGGTGCCCCACTGTAATAGATGATGGCACCGTCGCGACGGCGCTTACGCTGTGAGACCCCCGATACACCACTCTGACCCCATCTCGAATTCATCCCTAAATTGCTCTCTTCGGGCGGGCCAAATGAAGAACCCGTCTCCCCCCCTGACGGCTGTTCATCTGAGGATGATGTCTGGTGGTGCACAAATAGCGGCTTGTAATGGAAACTCTCGGACGAGTTCGAGTCTTGTACACCAAGCCCAAATTTCGAAGGTTTCTGTGCCGTGACGTCATTTCCAGGCGTGTGTGTCTTCTGCTTCTTGCGCTGATTTTCATCATTGGATCCGTCCGTCTCGTCACTTGATTGGATGCGCTGCGAGGTACTGCCACTGTCGCTGGTGAATCTGGTTCCCTCAACCCCGCCTCGCCAGCGGATTTTCTGGCCGTCCGGCGATAGCTGGAATTTAGTGGACTTTTTGGATACCGCATGGCGAATGAAGGCTGGCGTGACATTGAGGATGTGTAGCTGCGCTAAATTGCACAGCAGATTGAGATACACCCAACCTTCCGCATCGGGCGACACATCCCTTGAAGAAAATTGTTTCTTCGATTCAGGTGCCACAAGCCCTAAATGACGTATGTAATCCATATTTTCTGAGGGCACTTGTTGTCGATCAGGGTCCAGATCTCGTGGTCGCGTTGGGCGCTGTTCTGGAGGAGGCATAGCCGAGTAGGGTGATGTGTTATTACCACTACTGCCACTAACGCCGACATGCCTACTACCACTGCCACTCGCGTTACCGGTATCTCTCAAATCTGTTTGGTCGCCATTCGAATGTGAGTTGGATTGTGAATGCGAGTGAGATGCCGAGCCGTTGCCACGTGAGCTGCTTTCCTTATGCAGCGCATTTCGCGGTCGGATTTGTGCTTCCCGTGAGCGGATAGCCCTATCGTCTACACCTTCCATTCGGACGTCTTCGGCGACTTGTTCGGGTCCCAGAGGCAAATGAACCCGTTCAGCCGGGTCGCCCATTTTGCCCGTAAAAAGATGTTCCAGTCGCTTCACTACTAACTTCTTCTTGTCCTTCTCAGTCATAACGGCGGCTCGCGGCCAGAGGCCTTCGGGAATGTCTCGTAGATAGTTCTCGATATTCAGGTTGGATCGTTGTCGTGCCGCCTTGGCCTGGCCAGGTAGCGATGGTACAGACGAACTTGGACCAGTCGACATAGAAGCGTAAGCTGAATCGACAGGCCTCGAATTGGACCCTGAGGACGAAGATGCATGCTTAGAAGTCTTAGACTTGCCCGTCTTCTTTCGATTCGGAGTAGCTTCTGCGCTCGAACCATCGATGCTTGTAGTAAAATCTCGAAGCGCAGCCTCCAATTCTCGCTTTCTTCTACTCGATAAGCCGTGAACCTTGACTTCGAATAGCTTGTCTGCTCGCATCGAATCGGGCCCCATTTGTCTGTATTTTTTCAATTCTTCCTTCAGCCGCTTATTCTCGACGGTAAGATCATCGATGACGCTCCGGTCTTATGTCTTAATTAGCATGCAGGAGGTTAAAGGATGGAATAATAATACGAACAATCATCGGCGCTGGAGCTGTGCGCCAATCCAGGTCGGACCCCCGGTGTACGTCCCTGGACGAATCTGTACGCGGGACTCTGCGACGGTACGCCATATTTGGCTAACTCCTCGTTGGATGAATCTGTTTCCCTTTGATAAAATGGAGGATCAATATCCATGGCGGTCGTATCCATATCGCCCTTTGCATTGTCGTTGAGTTTATTAAACCAATGATTTGGGTCACTGAAGCGGGTTTCATTGCTATCTCCTGACGAGTTCCTTCGCGGTGACTGCACATCGGTCGGCTGAGGAACGGCTGGGATAGCTGCCGGAGCGTAGCGCCTCGAGGCATCTCTTGCTAGACGGTGATGCCGTAGCGTAATGGAATTCTCGGGGGATGTTCGTCTTGGGTTTTTATACGTGACGATTGGCGGTGGCTCGGAGCCCGCTGGTGCGTTCTTCGGGTCTGGCATGGTTCTTGCATTGACTGGCACCGTCGTTTACTGGCAATATCGCGTAAATGTCAATTAATCATGTCAAGGTGTAGAAGATATGCGCAGCAATAATCTTCAATGGAGCTATCCTGTGGTTTAAATCAAGTTAGTGCGGTCTGCACAAACGATTGCTGTCTCGATCCGATGTATTAAGAGGCTCAGGAAGTGGATGGTTTGGTATGGTTTGGCAGGAAGGCCGATAAAATATTGGCATCAGATGGGTCGACAGTGCAGAAGGCGATGGAAACTTGGACCAGCTGCGTGGTGTTGTTGAGATGCATTCCGTGCATTCGCCATGCGGTAGCCAAAAGGGGATTGGATGCAACGTCATACCTGCGGTAAGGCCCCTCTACCTTGGGCGGCGCAACCTGGCTAACTGCTGGTATTGGTGGTATTGGTGATATCGGTGGTGTGATGGACGGCGAATCTAGCGAGTTCGGATATGTGGTGGAATAGTTCTGAAGGGTGGGAAGCAAATATTAAAAAAGGTTTGGGGTTGACAAGTCAAGTGCTTATACGAGAGATCGAAAGATTTACTCGTCTGCTCGTTCAGGGATTCCGAGTGGATGTGGGTGGCAGGAAGTTGTGCGAATGGCCTCAGAAGGATTTATGGATCAGTAAATTATTTAGGTAATTCAAGGTAATAAGAGGGAGTTTTACGGCTGATATGTCACGGTATGAAGCATATGTATGTAGGAAGAGAAGTCTCGGAACTTGGACGATGCGAAATTCAATGGAGAAAAGGATTAAAATTTAGCATTTCATTTACGAATTTCATCGAGATCGTATTTTCTTCAGGGCACCGGCGAGCACGATGGGCGATGGGGACGGCCAAGGGTTCGTTTGGGCCCCTTCCCCTTCTCCTTCGAGGCCGGTTCTGCCCTGGGAGAGATCTGTGCCGATGAGCAGGAAAGAAAAAGTTCATCGGGATCGGTGCACAACCGTTTCGATCTGACTATATCCATCCGCCCCTCTTTGACCTACATCTGCCACTAGTCTAATGATAGCAGCAGATTCGGCTTGGGGGATTAAGTTGGTGGGATAGTGCGGAAGAGGGCAGAGCTAGCGGGCTAGGGGGGCAGGGCCAGAGACAGCGGATGGGGCAACTTTTCTTCAATGTACCATGCAGATCAGGGTCCCGGCCTAGAAGCCTAGCCGCAACTGACGGTACACCGGTGGCGCGGATAGGGAGAAAGTGGGAGAGTTAGACCAATCACAAGGCAGAAAGGGGATATTTTACCTACACGAGAAATGTGGCAGCTGGTCTGGGGGGTGAATCGAAGAAAGACCCGTTCCTGGCTCGTCTGGGAGGGTGGGCAAGTTAGGTGGAAGAGGGTGAGGTAGGGTAGCAAACTACCTGACGCTGGTAGGATCTGTCAGTGTTTGTGAGGCAAAATGGCGCACTGACGAAGTAGCTTTCTACCATGCAACGCTGGCTTACATGTCGTACGATCATTTTAACTAGAGGAGGGTAAGCCTAAAGGGGCCACAAGGCAGGATTAATGGTGTTGTGGTGTCGGTAGCGGTCTGGCGGGTGCGTTCTACCTAGCGGGCATGCTCTAGCAGCCATAATGCTGGGCGTTTAGTGGTGATCGGGGTTCTCATACTCTCATCTCGATGACCCTCGATGATTGGCCAGATTTAAATCCGATGAAAACCCGCCCAGCTCTTCTTTGTTCTTTAGGTGGTCCGTGTGCTGACTGATCCCGATCTGCTTTCGGTTTTAATGTCATAATGACGATAGCTGCCTCATCACTTGACATAGCTGACGAAAAGTCGCGACACAATATCATAACGATAAATCCCATTGCCGTCAGCTCTTTTGTCGTCTTTCGAACTTGATCTTGATCGCGTGGGTGTGCTTACCTAGGTAGGTACACATGTGGCCTCGGGCAGTGAACTTAAGCCACACCCGGCGGACCTGGCTGCCTGGTCAAGGTTAACAATGGCCGGCGATATTTAGAACTCGAAACCCACGCATCTTAGAATTGGGCGGGATCGAGGTTTTAAGCATCGGCTACTATGCTGGTCCGAGTGGTCTAGGCTACCTCGCTGGCCGGCCCCCAATCTTCTAGATAAAGAATTTGATCTAAACTTGCATACGTGTCTCATACCAGCCTTTCCTACAAAGGAAAAATCAAGCATCGGAAGGAATCATGAGGCACATAACCTATGCTCGTCCGTTTCTTCGCAAAACGTCTTAAGCTTGATCACCTCAGAAGCGTGACTCTATCACCTAGAAACTGCCAGAATACCCCGATCACAATGCCTTCGCTATGTTAGTTCGGAGCCTTGGCAACTAGGCAAAATGCGGGATTCTTGAATGGCGCTACCAAAACATCCGTTCCAAAATCGTGGGTAACTAAAGCAAATGCGACAGCGGCAAACCGGCAGACCAACAGTTCATTCTTGACACCGAGCTATCGAGTTTTTGCCCTGTGATCGCCAGGAACCAGCTCCCTCTTGTCTCTACTACAGTAGTGCCCGTTTTGCCACCTAACCCAAGTTGCTTCGGCCGCTTATGTGTTGACGTCCCAATCAGGACATTATATGCTTCTTCCTAGACACCGCCGATCAGTGCCACGTGAAATCCGGAGAGGCATCAATCCAATCGTCAATTTTCTCCCCACAAATATTCACTACGCCGGCTGCCCCGAAGTCCAGGCTCTTGTGGACGCATCTGATCGGGATACATCTGATCGCCGTGGGTTCGGGGGGACCTAGGACATCCTGTGTTCAGGTATATGCTTCCGAGGCATCTTCCACGCGTTCATAACCTCATCTAGTGTAGGAAATTCTGTGTATAAACTAGATTACTCATGCTGATTGAGAATTGAGAATAATCAGATTCCAAGGTCCGAATCGTCCTTTTCTTACAGCCACCTTTCACGACCAAGAATCATGCCCTTGACAATGCATTCATCACCTAAACCCAGTATACCTATCCCGTGTTTGGAAACACCCAGAGCAATGCTATCAGTATCAGATACTCTTAATCTGCGTGTGACATTAGCTCTTGATACAAGCCAGTAGACTCCAGTATAGAATCCTGAGGCGAAGGCATCGCGTCTACACCTGTTACAATGTATGAGGTAATTTAATTCCGTGTAAAAGGTAATCGAAGAGTTAAATCGCCCATAGGGATTACCTCTATTTCTAGTTGAGGCATGCTAGCTCCGTGTAAACGACCTACCCGGGGTCCGATCGTACTACTATATCTCAACTTCTCCAAGATTCACTCGCCGAGTTCTGCCCCGCCGGTATATGAGAATTACGTGATGTGAAAATATCCAATTGTTAAGTAGTACCACCACTATTTTAGAGGACGGATTAAGTTAATTTTCTTAGATGTCGAGAGTAGGGTGATAACACCATCGTCATGTTGCACAGAGTGAAATATTCGCCCTAGTGACTGAGTTGATCCAGAACCGTCTAGAGAATTAGTTTTCTGTCTCATAAATTACTAAGACACGCTCATTACAACTAGCTGTCCAATAAGTGTCCAAGTACCTCCTAGTAAAGTACCTACTATGAGCTCAAGTCTCTGACAGAGACAGAAAAGACAGTTACAAAAAAAAAGAAAGAAAAAAGAAAGGCTTAGGGTGATAACATAACAGGACTAAAAAAGTAAAACTAAATTATTAGTAAAGTTTTTATCTTAGTTTACAATACTAGGAAGTACTTTTCAAAGTGACTAAGGGAGCCTGGATAGGTAGCAAAGCTCACTCTCCGCAAGTCCGTAACCTTACATTCACATTTTAGAGCTACAAGTTACGACAGAGCTACTTGCATCATTTAAGAATAATGAAGATCATTTATCGCAGACAATTCTTGAAAACTTCATCGTTCAGCTACTATCCACTTGCGCGGTTATCGAAATAGGGGTTAGGGGGTTAAGGGGTACATATGCACTACCAACTCTTTCCACCAAGAGATCGATATATGACTTAAGGTTTATCAACCCCTAGCTATTGGGCTCACCGTACTATCCTAAAAATAGCTTGGAGGTAGATGTGGACTAGGCAGCTTGGTCTCTCTAAGATACAACGCCTTCGCGACTGTCGTAGTTAATTCTATCTTTGAAACTAATTTCTACAGAGGGGCTATTGAATGGTATGCGAGATGACTAATCACTTCGTGGGACACCATCGTTTAGATATTGAGGTTATACACACTCTGGAGCAGATACCTACCCTGACTGGTACGCTGATTTAGGGCATCAGACCGCTAGAGTATTAGACAAGGAGCTAGGCAACGGGGAGCATATTGTCGTTGGCATTTTAACTTTAGATAATAACTGCTTATACAACTTAGAAATACTTTCTAGCTATACCGGCTTTCATACCTACCGTTCTTGAAGATCTAGCGCGCAAGTGGATTGTGGCATACTTTTGATTTGGATCGACCTGGGTCCTTTTCCTCGCATTATAGCAAGGCGATGGATCCTGGCTCAAGAACTAATGGGTCCTGTAAGTCGAGGGTCTTGTACAGTTCACTGGGTTGATGAAAGAATATGCTGCATTGTACTACGTACATTTCGCTGGATTTTGATCACGCGGTACATTTTATCTTTGGGGGTGGTATAAAAACTTGTATCGTCGCGTCAATAAACAAGAGATTTGAAAGCTAAGTTTAAGGTAACATATATAAAGTCTAGTGTCGCCCGTGTTTATGAAGCGAGAGACGTGATAGGTGTAACCCTTTCGTATAAGAAGTTGGCTACCAGGCGAGCACTGGAAATACACAGATGGCATCATAGATACGGAGCCGAAGTGCATATGAAGGCGGATGATATTTAATAGAGGTACCTAACCTATAATACTAGGAGATAGGTAAGAGACAACGGATGTCTATGATAGAATAAATACAGTTTCTGGTAGTAATTTTTAACAGAGAAACCTCTTGGTTCAACAGTCTTCCCCACCAAGCCTTTTCAGTCCGAAACCCAAGGACCGCCGCAACCATTAACATCGTTGCCAACACCAAGTTCAACCCGCGTATCGCTTACCACCCTGGTGAATTTACCAAACCATTTATAGGTTCTTGAAGATGGTGTCGATTCTGAGGTTGCCGGTGACGTTGTAGCCAGGCACGTATCGCTCACCCCACGGCTGCAGTTGGTTGTCTGTATCACGATTAGCTTTTTGTATAATTTATACCAGGTTATTGTTGGAGATCTTACCGTAGGTCTGAGAGGGCTTGTAGGCGCAGATGGCGGTGAAGGTCTCGTTGGTGGCGTCCTTCAGGTCGAAGTTGGGGAAGTCGGTGGTGATGCGGCCGAAGGTGGCGTTGTCGATTCCGGTCCGGAGGCCGTCGTAGTCGACGGAGATACCCATGCTGGTGACCTGGACCTCGTACTCCTTGTAGTACGCGATCGTGCGGGTCGTGTGGAGGGCGATGGCGTCAAATACGAGCTGGATGCGGCGCGCGTCCCAGGTCTCGTCTCCGTACTGCTCGAGGAACTTCCTCGCCGCGATGGCGCCGTCAACCTCGAAGCGGTGGTCCAGGGAGGTGACCGTGGAGTTGGGGGTCAGGTCCCAGCCGAGATCGTGCAGGAGGGCGGACACGGCCTGGATCTCGACGTCCACGCTGTTCCTCAGCGTCTCGTTGGCGGCGACGATGAGGGATCCGAAAAGCCAGGCTCGCATCTGGTGCTTGAACACGGCCTCGGTGCTGTGGTTTCGGGTGAACTCCTGGGCGAGACGGACGATGGGCGTGTCGATGACGTTAACGCCGGCGATGGTCACGTTCGGGTACCCTTTAGCCATCGTAACGGGTTCGCCGCGCGGCCGAAAGGATCGGAAAGGATCGTGAGAGGCGGCGCCGGCCACGAGGGTCGTCGACCCGGCGAGAAGCAGAGAAAGGCTCTTGGTGATTTGCATCTTGTCGATTAGTGCGCGAAGACGGCTGTTTTGTTGACTTGGTTGATTTTTTGAGAGAACCCTTTTGGACATCGACGCAGGATATATATACACGCTTCGAGAACCTTGAAAACCCCTCAACGGGGTGAAGATTGTCAACAACTACATGTTGAATTGGCCGAAGACAAGCATTTCCGCATTTCCTAGCCTCCCAGTCACACGGAACCGCCATCTCGCCACGAGACTAGTAACTCAGACGTCGTGATAGCTTCGAGTAGACAGCGGTCCGAAGAGTGTGGGATTGGTCACCCTTGGTGACATAGTAAGAAAGAGTGTGACAAAGGTTGAAATGGCTGGCATAGCAAGGGGCCGGCAGCTGAGAGGAGGGCGTAAGGCTAGCTGCCTAATTGGTGCGGGACATATTTTATTTCCAAGGACCCTAGAGGTAGCATTTTGATTACTACTATCGCCCCGAAAGTCGGACTTTGAGTCTGGGGGATGCGAACTGCTCTTTGATTTTGATCTTCGCGGGCGGCTCAAACGTGCGTGGACGGGTGGCTGCTTGCCACCAGAATCAGAATTGGTTGTCTAATGGGAATTCCAAACCGTCATGTTAAAATTACTAAGTATTAGTAGACAGTCGCTGCAAAGCACGCATATACAGTAATGATCTCAAGTGCGTAAGTAGATGCTGATGGCAGTTCTTGGCAAGCCCTGGTAGCATTGAAGCCTCAAACGGCAGTTGTGATGCCATGCGGTCAGCCCCCCGCAGCGAGGTGGCCGCCCCAACGTCCAGGGGTAGACACGGCACGAGCTCGGATTGGCTGGATAGGGACCTGAGCCGGTGCCGATCTCCAGTCAAGCTTCCTAATCCACTCGCTATTCCTTAGCTGCAGCAGGGCCCTGCATAAAGTCCCCGGCGTAATGCTTACCTTACCGATCTCGTCAGTGATCTGCATCTACATACCCGAAGCTGATCAGGTCCGCAAAGCTTGTCAAGATTAGATATGAATCTTGACACCGTAACTAGCAGCTACAATATCTAGGACCTGTTCCACGTCTTCTAGAACACTACCTATTACTGCCTCCCAGCGTCACGGGACTCCTTTACGTGCTCATACCTACCAATTTCACAAGCCAGCCGTTGAGGATGCGGGTCCCTTCTGCCAGCCCTATCCGCTTTATCCGATAGCTGCGTCCCAACAACACGACCGTGTTGCGTATCATGACGCGAAATGGCGCGAGGACGAGAGCCCAAGACTCGATTGGCAAAAGTTGGCACGTCTTGAGAGTCTCCATAAGACGGCGCGTCCGCTTCAGAGCAGTAAACTTATTCAGCAGCCTCTCAAGCGACTGAGAGTTCTTGGCAATGATTTTCAATCATCATTGCCCTTCACACACGTTTTTGTGTGGTAATTTCTCGTGCTCGCGACAAGATTTCAAATGTTCGTACTAAGTCGTTGTCAGCCACTTTGGGGTCTATCTCGCCTAACACTCAACATAGTATACAACACAGTATACGACATCGAGTCAGGAGTCACTGTACCCCATTCTCAAATTAACCCTCTCGAATGGACACTTACCGGCGCTTAACTAGATCGAATTTGAAATCGCTGCCGCTCAGCCATTTCTTGCCGTTCGTGATTCATCGTTCATTGTGTTGGGCTACTCCACGTATAATAAGAAGAGTGACCCAGCGAGAGGGTCTTGGTTCGAATTGAGAAAGTGGCATAGCCCTTAATATAAATATATACGACATGAGCTGTGCTGTAGTACTATGCCACCGTGTGAGCCGATCCTCAAGTCAGTTTAGCCTCTGAAGAATCAAGGACGGCCCCCACAGATCTGCCCGTGCTAATGTACGACATCGTCGGTTCGAGACCGTTAAGGTGAGCGATTGACCTTAGACTAGTCTTAATATTCGAGTTTTATTTGTCACTGCGAGAGGTGGCTTGGACGGCAGTGCGTCTTGGCTTTTGCTATTATGGGTTTCTTACGCAGCCAGGTAGCCTCTTGGTCTTGGTATTGGCATAGCTTCTACTGGTTTACGATAGATGAACTACGCTAGAAGGCATGTCATTACGTCTCTTGGGGCTCCGCCTTCTTAGGAAAACCCAATTTAGTGAAAGTTGGGTCTCGGTGTTGAATCTCCAGTTCTTGGCGGCCAACATTTTTAGTTCGGTGTGCTGTTTCATTTCTTAGCCGGCGTGACCCAAGATCTCCAGCCATCGCCAAGTCATAAAAGGAGGATGGTCTCCTATAATAGCGCAGAAGTTACTAAAGAGGCCGTTCTGGAATTCGATACTATTTGAATCCAGATCCTCTGCTGTTTTACAGTCTGTCTGTTCTCGTCAGTTTCGTTCTTGTCTTATATTCGGGGTTTTTCATTTAGTCGGAGCTTGAGGAACAATGGAACAGACAGGCATTCCTTTAACCCCTGGTAACACCACTCCCTACCAGGGGATCGGTGCACCGTTCTTGGCTGCCACCCAGGAGAAACTCGTCACGGAGCCGCAAACCGAGCGGCAGAGCCTTAGCACGACCGGAACACGAGTCAACTCACCGGATGCCTCGATACACGAAGGCAAGGAAGGCCACGACCTTGAGGAAGCTAAGGACCCTCTTGATGGCATCAACATCTACGACCCGAATCGACCAAAATACAAGTTTGCTCGACGGATGTAAGTTGACATTGGTACAACTCACGTATAGTTACAATTTACTGATACTATGTAACACAGAGCTCACTTCACCTGGGCATGGTTTACCTTGTCGATGAGCACCGGCGGGTTGGCACTCCTGATCTACGCTCAGCCTCACCAGTTCTCGGGTCTTCGACAGATCGGATTCTGCGTCTACGTCGCTAACATCATCATTTTTACCGGTATCGTTGTTGCTATGAGTTCGAGATGGTTTCTTCACCGAGGCACATTCAAGTCATCAATCACGCATTCTCGAGAGGCTTTCTTCGTTCCGACGATCTTTCTCGCCATCGCAACCATCATTACGGGAACCCAACGTTATGCGATCGCAGAAGAGAATGATACTGTTGCGTGGTTCATCTCTTCTCTCTTTTGGATATATGTGGTAGCCTCGTTAGCTTTTGCTATTGGCCAGTACAGTTATGTGTTTAAAACCCATGACCTGGGACTCCACACCATGATGCCAACATGGATCTTGCCAATCTTCCCTATCATGCTGTCGGGAACGATTGCGTCTGTTATCGCCGAGTCCCAACCCCAGATGAACGCTGTTCCGATCGTCGTGGCTGGTCTGACCTGCCAAGGTCTGGGCATATCTGTTGCATTTATGATGTATGCCCATATGGTAGGACGTTTGATGTCACGAGGTAAGCTCTCAGTTTATACCAGGTCTAGGAAGTATTTATATTAATTCATTTTAGGTCTTCCTAACCGCGAGCACCGAACCGGTCTATACATGAACGTTGGGCCGCCGGCTTTCACTGCCTTGGCTGTCATCGGCATGGCGAACGGCCTACCCGATAACTTGGATATCAACCAGGGAATGGTACTTGATATGAAGATAATCAGACCTATTGCGGTTGTGGCTGCCGTATTCCTTTGGGCCCTGTCTTTGTGGTGGTTCGGTATCGCTACAGTGTCCGTCATCGTCTCACCACCACAATACTTCCATCTCAACTGGTGGGCTGCTGTCTTCCCAAACACCGGCTTCATCTTGGCTACGATTTCTATCGGCAACGAGATTCAGCATGAAGGGATTCGATGGTTTGCCACCGGGTTATCAATTTGCCTGGTGTGCTCGTATGTTTTCGTGCTATTCAACCTAGTACGAGCTGTCATCATCCAGGACATCATGTATCCTGGTCGTGATGAAGATGTGCTCGATGGCACAGATAACTAGGAGGGATTACTGGGACCTTCTGTCTTTTCCGTCTTACAGCGAGCACGAGCACTTTCCGCAACGGAAAAAAACGAGGAGTGGGGTGTTCAAGGAGATAATGTTTGCATGGCTATACATTTGTGTAGGAGGCGCCGAAATAGAAAGTTGTGGATTACATCTTGGTAAAAGGTCAAGGCACCTAGAACAGAGGCTTTAGATAACGACGTGTGAGTCCCATTGAATAGACATTGTGGCGCAAATCTAGATAGAGGGAATTCGTTGGACCATAGTGATAGAGAATTTTTCACATTTGATGAATACCTGCCTCCTACCTACCTAACTTACAAACTAGATCTCAAGCGAGCTAAAGACTAGTCTACATATCATGTCTGTACGAAACATAGTACTTGTTTTGACTAGGTACGTAGCCTTTTACGAAGCACCTTCTGTATGGAGCGGCTTGGATGCTACCCAGGAAGAAACTAACCTATCATGTCCTAATTAAATACACCCACATCGGTTTAGCGAGCTAAAATGTTGAGATTTCAGGATCAGGGCATAGATGAGATGCCAGCGATGACAGTAACACTTATATCTTTCCCCAAAAATGATAACTTGGATCGTGACACTTATTTTTCATTGGGTTTGTAAATAGGGGTAGGTATTCTCACCGGGCATAGTAATTCGTCAGTATCATAGGCGATTAAAATGATCTATCTTGTTCGACCTGTACCTAAGAATATGACTCTGTCGTTATCATGCAACTCATTCCTTGTTGAAATGTTAGAAAGACGGCCCGCCCTCCTTTTTGATCCGTCCCTTATTATTTCTATGCCTAAGATTTGCTATGCCCTTTCGATTGATATAGGTAAGTACCTATCTCTTAGAGCCTGAATTATCACCTGTAATGAGTAATAACCGGGTCATCTTCCCCCTTGCCTATGTCTTGAGCCTCGGACCATTCGCGTATTTATCGCATGCCGCATTTCCCTGGTCTGTGACCTTGTCGATCTCGCTGCCTTCACCGAGACAATAGACCCCGAGACTTCTTCAGGCAGAAGTCCGAACCAATCTGCCTCATAGGCAAGAAGTATTATTTTCACTTTGGTTGTCATATTCCCCCCAGAGATCTCACCGAGCATTCGGTTCAATTCCTGGATAAAGTTGAATCCATCTACACCTTCGAGCGAGGGACGCATCGTTGCCAAGTCCACGACAAGATAGACTTCTCCTTCTAGAGTTGTGATGACTTGCTTGAACAATTGAAGCCACTCTCTCTGCGTTCGCGAGGTATGGAATTGCGAGTAGCGTAGTGACATCTCCTTTTCCGTCTCAGTAACGCCACGTAATCGTAGCGCCTGATAGGTAAGATACTTCACTACATCTGTCGCAGTCAAGATCGAGGTCGACCTCGACTTCTCGAGACTTGTCAGTGCCCACACCGCTGGGATGGCGGACGAAGCCAAAGCTTCAATAACGTCAACGCCGAAATCCTGCATCGCCGAACGCGACATGAAGGCGCCTTTAACGACTATCAAGCTCGAGTTGTGGCTTGAAGAGCACTTTGCGAGCTTTGGTGACAGCCAGAACTTATTGGTTGACGTGATAGTACCCATACCGGAAGCCCTTCGCCTGCGAAAGAAGAGATGCTGCTTATAACATGTATCAGGGTCTTCGAAAGTGAGCGAAAATGTGGATAAGACTTGTGACCGTTGGAGATCTGATAGTTGTTGGTTTGTGTTCAGCTGAGCACTCGCTTGGATAGTGTGGAATGCTGCATTTACGTCAGTACTGGCGGGTATTTGAGTTCTTTAGGAAGGTTGGGGGCTGCTTACTCTCCATCTTGACCAACATGTCGCTAACTGTTAAGCCTGAAGCCTCTAGGGTTGATATGATAAGATTTATCTTCTTTTCTTGTTCTCTTTGAGAACCTTCTAACCTTGATACAACATAGGTAAGGCCATCCATTTGGTCCTTCCATCCCTTGTCTGCCGTCTCTAATATTGAAATAATGTTGTCTAGCCTGCCAGCGTGGGATCTATGCATAATGCGGAGCTCCGCCTGAGAACCAACGGACGCTAACTCGATAATGTTATTTGAACATTCGGTAACTCTCTCCAGTATATCGCTGTAACGAAGTGCATGTGGTCGCGTGAAGCTATGGTAAATATGGCGAAGCTTAGACTCCTTGCACCAGGCGTGGGCCATGAGAAGAAAGTTGAGAATACACGAATACAGATTCTCGACGGCCTGTCGCATCTGCTCGGCTGGATAAAGTAAAGATAGTGTATTTATGTGCGGAAGGCGTGCGGCAACTTGCGAAATAGATTTCGCCAGTAGCTTGAGTGTTTCTGCGTGATTTACTACGCTCTTTTGTTATGGGGCGGTGAATTAGCTGACGCTATGATATAGGAGGCCCCGTCGAATCACTTACAACAAATAGTAATTTCATAGTTCCCCATACAAGGGAGACATATTCTGGATGGTGTTGGACGAATACATCAAGGACCGTCCCGTAATGGCAGATCATCTCGAAGGTCCTCTGGAGCCATTTTCGGGTCTTGGAAGTTTCAATTTTACCTTTATACTTGTCTAGTAAATCTGCTACTGTTTGGTGGACATCTTCAATTCGGGTTGCATTGGCCACAATCTCTTTTTCTTCGTCGCTTAAACCGCTGCTCTGATTAAAGTGCCTCTTGACAGCTTCGAATGCGTCATTGGCAATCCGCGCGTTGCTTGCTATTTTGAGCTTAGCACCTGTGCCGAAACGGGATACTGTTCACCGCATAATTACCTTCATCCTCTTCATAATACCAAGAGTGGACGGTCCCCATCTGATATCTAGCAACATATACTATTGCAATAACTCTTTGACTGATGATCGTAGAACCGGGAATAGCATGGATTGGAAAATTCAATGGGTTTTGAGAGAAGCATTGTATCCATTAACGTTAGGCGAATTCAATAGGGGCTATGTTGTGGCTGAACGACGACCTGTCGGAGGCCGCCCAATAGGGCGAACAGATCTCACAACTTCCCCTCCTTCCCTGCAGGCTAGGCTTTCAGCTCCCTCTGTGAACATAGATGTTAAGCAGTTGCCAAAACCACTAGGCCATGCCATCCGCCATGATAAATACCCAGCCATTTGCAGCTCCATGGTGCACTTAGGGACAAGTTGAAATTGCCGAAAGCTCGCGAATTGGCATAAGGACGTAACAGTCGACGGAGTGCGTTTTCTGGATCATGTCACAAAAGATGACAACAGCTTGCGATCGCTGCCGTCAGTCTAGGCTCAAGTGCGATGGACAAGAGCCTTGCTCTCGCTGTGTCGTTGCACAAAAAGATTGCACTCGCGCTCGGTCAAGATCTAAAGTATCGCTGCCTCCCCCAGTGCCTGGAACGTCCGAAACGCATTACACCATCTCAGAAGACGCCATAGCGACCCCTGCAAGGAACAGACTCTACGCAATAGAGCCCAAGTCAGATTCACTGCAAAATATCCTGATACCACCGGCACCACCGGCCAAGTTCACTGTAGGTCCACCGGATGACGATAGTAGCGACGATGAACCTATTAATAGCCACCGGGGACGACTACCACCCGTGCAATATGCACAAGAGGCGGCCAAACAATTAAAAGAAATATCAGATTTGGGACAGGTTTTGAAATCGGTGAAACCGGTGGAAACGAAGCAGGTATCCGGTGAGGATATCTTTGAAACCCGGCGAAAAGCAGCACGTAAGAGTGAGCGACAAGAACCAACGTATTTCCATAAGTTGGACCTGAAAGCAAATCCAGCTAGGACGGAATCTAAGACAAGTGCATCGCCAACCCCAACTGCATCGTATGCTGAAGGGACCGAGGGCACACAAGGCTACGCTATTAGCAAACATGTTACCTTCGAAGGTGGATGCACCGAGGTTCCGGTCGTCAATCCCGCCCCATCGCCGAAGGTTGATGTTATTGTTATTCAGCAGATGGAACAACGTATTCAACAGCTGGAGGCCGAGAACCTCGAGTATCACCGACGAGAGCTACAGAGAAACTGTCCCACGAATATCCAAATATTCCACTGTCTTGCGGATTATGGTGATGAAGTTGTTTACTTGTCCGAGCCAGACTGGGAAGTACAAGACGATAACGCTATTCTGAGGGGCCAATTTCCCGTCTCAGACCCGCGAGGATACGTTGAGAGGAAGGGCAATATTGCCTTCATCGTCTATAAGCGCTACGAGGTAGAAAACCAGCGCGCTGACTTGGACGAGGCTATATATGCTAAGCAGCACCTCCCCAAGCCGGAACCGGCTAGTGAGGAGATAGAATTAGTTTCGGATGAGATGATCAAGGCCGTTAAAGCGTTCTTCAGCATGTACCCTACGTTTCGTACCGAATTCCCGGAGGTTGATGAGACAAGAAATTTAGCTGCACCGTATATATGGTGGTACCACTGCCGGAAGTCACCCGTCATCCAAAATCTGCCAAGCCAACAGGCCGAGTTGGTGGTGGCGTTGACTAGCTGGATCGAAGATAACTATGTGTCGCTTTATGATCAAGTTGATGACCAGTTTCGAAGGGGCCGAGTGTCCAGGATGTCTATGGAATACCTCATACGGCCTGGACGTGTACTTATCTCGATTGATAATGATACACCTAGGGGTTACGTAGCCACGAGTCGCCCGCTCTTCACACCACGTTCCGAAACCCAGTCCGAGGATAACGGAGAGTACGGGGAATCGCGTCAGTGGTCTTGGAACATTAAATCTCGTTCGCTTATATACGAAGGTAACTTCTATCAATGCGATAAAGAACTCAGCGTAAAACTGAAAACCGCGGCCGAAGATGAGGAAGTTGATATTGTAAATTTGAACGTCTTGCCACTGGAGTATGCGAGTAGCGAAGTGCGGAAAAGACTGAGGCGGAGGGGGAAAACATTTTGGAAATGTCGCAATAAATACTTCGTTTCATATGAGGGGACTTCTGACGGACAGCAAGAAGTATGTCGCACTTCACACCCCCCCTCGTCGATGGTCTAGCACTTTCAAAATGCTAATAAAAGTAGGGGCAACGATTTATGATAGACTTCAACACCTATAAAGAGCTTCACCCATCGAATAAGTACTCAACCGGGATATCGATATCGGGGTGGTTAGGAAAGAAGGCGTACCTGTCCACTAACGGTAGCGAGCCCACAGCGCCTGATATATATCTGTTTCCGACGCAGGTTCCTGGTTTTGATCTTCGACGGAAGAAATGGGGTAAGTTGTAACTTGCTATACGTGTACATTCATTTTCCGCACTTGCTAATGCCTCGAAAAGTTGATCTCGAAGTTGACCGAATACGCGACGTTACGTGGAATGAACAGGCCTTCAAAAGCTTGGTAGCGGACGAAAACATGAAGGAGCTTATTCTTGCGCTCGTGACAAACCATCTTGCGCCGGACAAAGGCACAGACCTTATACAAAATAAGGGCAATGGCCTCATTTTGCTCCTACACGGATCTCCGGGAACCGGGAAAACATTTACAGCCGAGTCTGTAGCCGAGATAGCTCGGAAGCCGCTATATCCAGTAACGTGTGGAGATATTGGAACCGAGCCTGGGGCTGTTGAGAAGTATCTCGACTCCGTCTTCCATCTCGGTAAGATATGGGACTGCGTCGTACTTTTAGATGAAGCCGAAGTCTTCTTGGAGCAACGCACATTACAGGACCTTGGGCGCAACGCTCTAGTATCGGTGTTCCTGCGCGCTCTCGAGTATTACGAGGGGATCTTGATTCTTACTACTAACCGCGTCGGTACTTTCGATGAGGCCTTCAAGTCACGTATTCAATTGGCCCTTCGGTATGAGAAGCTGCAGAAGCACCAGCGCGAGCAGATCTGGCGCAACTTTTTCAAGAGGCTTCAGGAGCTTGGCGAACAAGACTCCATCGACTTCGACGAGGTCGGAATGCACATAGATGAGCTAGCGAGCTACCCGATGAACGGACGGCAGATCCGTAACTCGATCACCACAGCACGGCAGCTGGCGAAATACAGGAAGAAGATGATGACGTTCACACATCTCAAGCAGGCGATTAATGCTGCGGAGAAGTTTGATAGCTACTTGGCCGATGTCAGGGAGGCTGATGTAGAGAAAGCTGGGGCTAGGGGTGTGGATGGAAGGTATTCGGATGAATATTTCGCTAGGACTGATGGTATACGATAACTTGTTGGTTGTTGAGGGAAGTTTCTTTATAGATAATTTCTTTCTCCTTGAGCTACTTGAAGCGTGATATCACATAGAAGAAGAAAGATATGAAGAAGAAGAAGAAAGATATGAAGAAGAAGAAGAAATATATAAAGAAGAAAAAAGATATGAAGAAGAAGAAAGATACGAAGAAGAAGAAGAAGATTTGTGGGATGGTAGATTCTTGAAAGTGGGTGTATTGATTGATTGAACGCTGATTAGAAGGAAGCTGTCGCATGCCACCTTATTACCTTGCGGTTTGGTTTAGGTAATCAGGCTTGGGGGAGATATTCTTTTAGCAACAACAAGTCTTTAGATGCATATTATATGCAGAAATGCGGAGAGTCACCAGCTACCGAATAGGCGGGGTAGATTCCAGTGCCAGAACCAATGAGGTGATTAGCTGGAGCTCCCCTTCGCGTGTATTATTTCGATGGACTTTGATTGGATCATGACCTCACCATTTTCATCCCATTCAATCCCTAGACGCAGTCAGAACTCGAGTTCTCGACTCTTTCAGTCTACATCCTAGACATCTCATCGACCATGGTTTGAAAACTTAAATTCGCGGACATACTAATCTAATCGACGTTTTACATGCGCTCCGCCCGCTGACAGCCGATTGCTGACTTCGAACTATATTCCTTTCGACAATGCCTATCCGTCGAGTTGCCTTGCGCCAGACTTCTTTACTATGCCGCCACAGTCTTAGACCCATAAATACGGCCATCCGCCAGTGGCCGAGATGTATGAGCACGCCGAGAAGAGGCGAAGAGCCCGAACCACCGCGTGGTAGTATGGGAAAATTTCTAGGGGGCATGCTAGTAGCCCTCGCAGCTGGTGGCGCGGTTGTACTATATCCATCCATGACGAAAGAACCTACGAAGCCGCGCGAAGCAGTCATCGAATACGAGAAAGCCCGCCCAATCGGCGAGTCGAAGGAGGATAACCGCGACCTGATCAGCAGCCAACATCTACAAGTCAAGAAGAGCTGGGAGAATCCGGGCGTGTATGCCTGGGGCTCCAACTCGGGTCGGGTGGCAGCACCCGACTCGACAGACGCCGTTGTGAAGACTCCGCGGAGGATAACATACTTTGACGGGCAACTCTTACGAGATATTAAGCTCGATCGCGATTTTGGTGCCGCTGTGACGGAAAACGGTGATCTCGTGCAGTGGGGCACGGCCTTCTCCAGGGCGAACCCCATGCCGGCTGAAACATTGAAAGGGAAAGATCTTGCCAAGATTGAGATATCAAGAGACCGCATTATTGCTCTTGGTAAGAACGGGACTGTCTATTCACTGCCGGTAGCAGGCGCGGATCAAAGTGCTGGCGAGAAGACACACCAATCGTCCTGGCTCTCCTTTTGGTCAAGCCCGGAAACCGTTAACTATCGCGAACTAAAGCCGAAGGACTTGGTATGGGGCGAAAGTGTTGTTGATGTCGCCAGCGGCTTAGAACATGCCCTTCTACTTACCTCTAAAGGTCGGGTTTTCTCAGCTGCCTCAAGCACATCTGACTTCCCATCTAAAGGTCAATTGGGTATACCAGGCCTGAACTGGTCGACCCGACCTAAGGGGCCGTATGATGAGCCGCATGAGATTATGACCTTGAAGGGGATGCATATCACGAAAGTTGCTGCTGGTGACTATCATTCTCTCGCGCTCGACGACAATGGGCGCGCCTTTGTCTTTGGCGACAATACATCGGGACAGCTCGGTTTCGAGGTTGAACCTCAGTTTCCATTCGTAGATGGCCCAATCCCACTACCGTTCAGTAAAATCTATGGTGGCTCCAATTTACAGCCCCGTGTGACATCAATTGCGGCCGGTGGGGCAAATTCGTTCTTTATGGTGGATGCGAAACGGATCGCGGGACTGAAAGAAGACGCAGGCTCTGTTCGGGATCTTGGCCGTGTGACGGCGGATACCTGGGCTTGTGGCTCCGGCATTATGGGTAGCTTGGGTACTGGCAAATGGACGCATATCTCGCTGGGTCCCTCAAAGATTAAGCCGCTCTCGGGCCTTTACGAGTGGGATGAAAAGACCAGCTCGGTTGTCCCAATCCGCCTGGCGCGCTTAAGTGCCGGTAGCACACACGCAGCCGCAGTGATGGATAATGTCACCTCGGTTGATGCGTCTGATATCACTTCACATAACGACACAAACTGGGGCGCGGATATTGTCTTCTGGGGTGGTAACGAGTACTATCAACTTGGCACTGGGAAGAGGAATAATATCCCAATGCCGACATATATCAGTCCATTGGATGGTGGGGAAGGCGATGCAGAGAAAGGCCGACAAGGGGAGCAGCATAGGTTCCAAATCACGCCGAGAACAACGGCAAGGCTCGGCCCCGGTGGCAGTGGAAGAAAAGTCAGCGTCGAGCAAAGAGTGGAATGCGGTCGGTACGTAACGGCTGTTTATTCCGGGACATGAAAATGATACGTGTATGAATCTTTGAATCTACCCCTGGATGTATATTAGAATGTGGTTAACGGAATCGGAGGCGGGTTAGCCTCACGGGATTGGACGTGCTTGGATATAGCATATGGTGCTCCGATCATTATGGATCTTTATAGATACCCCCTTCTCAATCTTCAAAAGCACACGTAGCCGTGTTTGACCTCTATATTACAGCTGGCTTTTCGCAGGTATGTATGGCTTCAGGGTCCGCTCATGATTTTGGCAGAGCATGAGGTGGGCGACAACTCGGTATCATCTTCGACCGAGTGCAGCATATCGGTACTCGAGAAAGCTGCACAGGTATGTCTACCCATCTACTAAACCATTACACATGTCCATCAAGATGCTGTTTAACGAATGTCACTGTAGCTATTTCCTAGAACATCATTCGTTATTCATGTCGGGACCTTCCCCGCCTCAACCCCCCTAACCCCCCTTAACTCTACAAACAGACATTACACCACTTAGCGGTCTTGCTGCGACTTATCACGATCATATTTCTCCTATAGCGAACTACTAGATGTTACTTCCGCCCCATAATTCGACTCCTTCAGCGAGTGTTTCCAATGCTAGATCGGATGTCTCCCCGACTACCCCGCCAGTTCCCCTCATCTTCTGTTGAGTGGGTTTAAGTGAAGTCCGCCATATCGGAGTTCAAACTTATGTTATATCTGAAGACATGAAAAAAACATATACTTAATCCAAAGTCGTCCCCGTTTCTTAATATCTAATAGCAAATAATAAATTCGCGACTCACGTCTGGTGGAATATGGCGTCGAATACTCACCCGGCGTCTCAGCCAGACTGGAACAATCTCAGCATCCTTCACAAGAACACGCTCCCGCCGCGAGCGAACTTTTACGTGTACCATTCCGCCCAGGATGCTTTGACTTATGATATCGCGAAGTCCAACACCTACTCCTTGTCAGGCACGTGGAAATTCAATCTAGCCGCAAACCCCTTTGAAGCCGCGGAAGGTTTTGAAGATCCTGCATTCAACTCGTCAGAATGGGATGATGTGACCGTACCTAGTATGTGGCAACTAGGCGGGTACGGAAAGGGGCCGCACTACACCAACGTCAACTTTCCTATTCCCGTGGACCCGCCCAATGTTCCCTTTGACGAGAACGAGACCGGGTCATACATTAGAAAGTTTCATGTTCCTGAGAGCCTTAGAGGTTTGCAACTGAGGCTGAGATTTGAGGGCGTGGACTCCGCCTTCCATGTCTGGGTGAATGGGAAGGAAGTTGGATACCATCAGGGGTCGCGAAACCCGTCCGAGTTTGATCTGACGAGTGTTGTTGACGAGACCGGCGAAAATACCGTAGCTGTTCGGGTTTATCAGTATTGCGACGGGACGTACATTGAAGACCAGGTATGTTGAGTCGTTTCATGCCAATTAGCACTATTGTATCGAGTCAACTGGCTACAGTTCATATCAGAGCATTAGACTTAATTTAACTAGATGATAACCCGCTAATATCTATTGACAGGATCAATGGAGGATGAGTGGAATGCAAGTTCGAAATATTCTTCGAAGCACATGTTGACACTGACCACGAATCAGCTACCGCGACGTTTACCTTCTTGGGTTCCCCATTGAGTCGCGTGTGGATGACTTATTCGTTCAGACTAAGTTAGACAACCAGTACGTCAACGCGGATCTCAAAGTTCGGGTGGATGTTGAGGGCTCCGGTGAGCTTCGAGTCGACCTCTACGATCCACCCAAGAGTAAAATCATCTCCATCGGAACCAAGACTGTCTCCAGTGGACAAGCTGAATTTTCTCTTCCAATTGATAACCCCCTGAAGTGGACGGCAGAAACGCCGACGCTTTATCATCTTGTCGTCTCTCTGAATGATACGAGCTTTGTTGCCCACCGCGTGGGCTTTAGACAGGTAGAGATGAAAGATGGGCTAATCAAAGTCAACGGCCAACGAATTGTTCTGAAAGGCGCAAACCGCCATGAACATCATCCAAAGCTTGGAAGAGCTGTTCCATTTGAATTCCTGAAGCAAGATCTCATCCTGATGAAGACGCATAATATCAATGCTATCAGAACCTGTCATCAGCCAAGTGATGTGCGTTTATATGATCTTGCTGATGAGCTAGGAGTAAGTGTTTCTCTGTTCTTAGGCGCCAATAGCTAACTCGTACAGTTTTGGGTGATGGATGAAGCCGATCTTGAATGCCACGGTTTTGAGTCAATCTGTAAGTCTTGCACAGGAAATAATCCATACCACGAACCGTATTGATCTTGTCTTGACTTAGGTGATGCCGCACTGTCCCCTGCTGATCGGGTCCTTCCCTTCCGCGAGCGGCAGCTCCTAACCCGCAACGATGCGGCAAAATGGACATCTGACAATCCCATTTGGGAAGAAGCATACGTAGACCGCGCCAAACAGCTAGTCCGCCGCGACCAGCTTCATCCTAGCGTAATTATCTGGTCTTTGGGGAACGAGGCCTTCTTCGGTCGAAACCACAAGTCGATGTACAGCTGGATTAAGTCTTACGATGATAGCCGGCCCGTTCACTATGAGGCTGACATACACGCCGAGACGATGGACATGTACTCCATGATGTACCCACCAATCGAGACCATCGTCGACTTCGCCAAGGACGACTCCAAGACTAAGCCTTTAGTTCTATGCGAGTTTATTCACGCAATGGGCAACGGGCCAGGTAATATCAAGGAGTACATTGATGCATTTTACGAACACCCGAAGCTTCAGGGCGGCTTCGTCTGGGAATGGGCGAACCATGGCCTCTTGACCAAAGATAAGCAGACCGGAGAGGAGTTCTATGCGTACGGCGGCGATTTTGGCGACGTGCCGAATGACAGCAACTTCATAATGGACGGAGTGCTCCATTCTGATCACACGCCAACTCCTGGGCTAACCGAGTACAAGAAGGGCATAGAACCGGTGCAAGTCATTTCTCACTCACTGCAGAAAGCGACGATCGTAAACCGCTACGACTTCGTAACTCTTGACCACCTTACCTGTACCTATGTCATCCTAGACGAGGGTAAGCCGACTTCTCAGACAGGTAGCATCGAACTTCCCCCGGGAATTTGCCCGGGTCGAACCGCCGAACTGGCGCTCCCGTCTACTCACACGAAGTTTGCTGGAGAAGGGACACTACATCTATCCTTCCGGCAGCATTCCTCAACCCTCTCCGTACCTGCGAACTTTGAAGTTGCCTTTGAGGACATTCCTCTCAATTCCCCGTCCATCCCTTTCGCTCTCCTTCCCCAATTCGATGAAAAGCTTATTGTCGAAGAGACCTCAACTCTCCTCACCATTAAATCCCCAAGTACAACGTGGACCTTCTCGCTAATTTACGGCAAGCTCACCTCCCTCGCAAAGAACTCCAACGAATTCCTGGCTATAGGCCCGGAGTTTACTGCCTATCGTGCACCAACGGATAACGACGCCCCGCAGGACGGCTCGGATTGGAAGAACCGCTTGCTCCATCTCGCAAAATCCCGAAGTCGAGGATGCGCGTGGGAAACTCAAAACAATGAGCGGAAATTCATTGTAAAGGCACAGCAGCGGTTCTGCCCGCCAGTCCTCTCATGGTCGATCGACCTGGACATCACGTACACATTCAGCTCCTCCGGCACGCTCGCGATCCGCGTTAAGGGCGTCCCGCAGGGCCTGAATCTGCCCTGCACTCTACCCCGCATCGGCCTCACCATGGAGCTCCCTCCCTCGTGGGCCGGTGGGAATGATACCGCTGCACCAGCGGTGACGTGGTACGGGCGCGGCCCGGGCGAGAGCTACAGGGACAAGAAGCTGTCCCAGCGCGTGGGAGTCTATGAATTATCCGACGTCTCACAGCTCTGGACCGAGTACGAGTATCCCCAGGAAGGGAGCAACCGGACAGACACCCGATGGATCAAATTTACCAATGCCAGCGGGGACGCGATCACGGCACATTTCGCGAATATAAGCGGCAATGAAGAGGCGGAGAGGGCGAGACAGCTATTTGATTTCCATGCGTCGCATTACCGCGTCGCGGACGTGGAGGCCGCCAAGCACCCGCACGAGCTGCGTCGCAAGAAGACGGAGAACGTGGTGCTGAGGCTGGATGCCGCGCACCATGGCTTGGGGAGCGGGTCGTGTGGTCCAAGGACTAGAGATGAGTATGCGCTGTTGACGAAGGAGTTTGAGTTCGAGGTCGTGCTGGCATAGACAGGGACAGATCTACTGGGACCTGGTAGAGAGATATACAGAAACGACGCTTCGACAGTATTGATTCTTTGGATGGTGGTTCTGTGGCACTTGTATTGTACTACTGCGCCCTATTGCCCACTATGATTACGGCGCAGTATAGTGCATCTCACCTATGATCAGCGTAATACTCATACTAAAAGCCGCTGTAATTATAGCAGTATTTTGCCCCTCCTCAAGCCTAGGCGCTTGCCTCCTCCTAGGTAGGTGCCCCCTATATTATAGTTACTGTAATGCCTAGAGTATAGCGGATATAGCGGGATATTACAGCGCCGTTATAGGGTAAAGCTTATAAGGCTTAAAAAGGCTTTAAGGCTCAAATCACTCGTGTAAGCTTGCCTAACGTCCTAAACTAGGGCACGCTTACCACTGTATGACCCACCATTAAGCCTTATAAGCCCGTATATATCCCCGCTGAGGTACCTAAGTTCAAGAGTATGCGCTATTACGCTCATAATTATAGCGTCCCTTAGTAGGTACCTACAGGTAGATACTTAGCCCCCTATTAGGTAGGTACCTATTTACAGGGCAATGATCACAAATCTCGACGGCTGGCGATCTAGTAGGCTTTTGGTTCCATTTAACAATGTGCTTTCAAACAGATTGCAGTTGGCCAGAGAATATTTATTAACTGCCAGTAAGAAGTTATTCGTGTAATAAGTACATTCAGAAGATAAAAATAAGTTAGACTTCCTTTTCGCCGCCCATTGTTTATGTCTACGGCAAAGTATTATCCCAAATGCTGTTGACCCCTACTCTGTTCTCCCATCCTGTAACCTTACCACTATCACTAATTATGTTATACTTGATACGTTTCTCCTCACCTTTCTTAAGTAAAAATCCATTTTCGTCAAAAGCGACAATGACCTCGTCGGCATCGGCGTCTTCCAGGCCAACCCAAGTCCAGATACTTGTGCCCTTTTCGGCGCTGACGACGAACTCGCTGGCGTCACTATCATATGTGACGCCTAATCCGGGGTCTACTAATGTCGCCGAAGCTAGAGGGGTAGGGGTGAAATAGTTGGTGTGTGCAAAAGTCTTGGTCGCCTCCGTGTTAGGCGGCTTGCCGGACGCGGTGAGGTTAGCTACGAACACCACGTCGGCGGCATTCAGGGATCCGCTCGACGTTAGCTCCGTGATGTTCAATGTCGCCAACAGGGTCGTGTTCAGCGGCCCAATGGTGAAATCTACCTCACCCAAATCGCTGCCCGCCGCCTTGACGTCGACAGGCGTACCGTCCCAGCCGACCCACCCGAGACTAGCCTTGCCGCTCACCTCGTCCCATAGATCGCTCACGGCGTAAACTTCCAGGATACCGGTGGTCAGATTATACTGCGGCGCGATGATGACCGATTGGTAGATGTCCTTTGCAATGTTATGCAGCATCTTCCACCTACCGTCGTACTCAATTCCCGCCCAAGTGGGCGCCTGCCAGATATCCTCGAGCTGCCAGTACAGACTTCCAAGCTGGTGTTCCGGCCTCCCGGAGCCGGCGCGGTAAAACTGGAGCTGGCTCTTGTAGAAGTCAGCCTGGAAGATCTGCGTGGTATGGCACCACGCGGAGAAATTAGCGACAGGATCCGCCTTCGACGGCGTCGGGTAGTACATCTGTGCGGCGATCGTCATCTCCCCCATGCCCTTGCTCGAGTTGGCGAAATTGGAGGTGTCCAGACTGCCGGCCGGGTAGTGGTGGTTTCGAAGCATGATCGTTGAGCTGTTAAAAGTCAAGTCTTCTTCCGCGACAGCTTGTCTCCACGAGTTGATGCTCGGCATGCTTTGGAACCCGAACTCGTCCGCAAATCGCCCCACCGGGTAGCTAGACAGGTTAAATGCCTGGCTTGGGTCGTAGTTGTAGTGGTCAGTATCTCCGTAGATAGACCCGGCAGTCACGTTATTGTATCTCGGGACGAGTGGCATCGGATTGTTGAAGTCGATGCTCAGATAGCCGTTTGTTGAGCTGCTTAGTATGTATGAAATGCTGCGGCTGTTACCATAGACAGCCGGAACAAGCGTGTCTAAGAATAGAGTCTCGAACTCGCCCAGGTAACGGCCATATTCTTCAGGCGTTAAATATGGTTCCAGGTAGAGTATTATTAGTTCCAGCTCATTGCCGCCGGCCCAAAGAGCAAGTGAGGGGTGGTGGTTGACCCTTCGGACTTGGTACACGGCTTCTTGACGACTGTTCTCTAAGAACTCTGCATCGACGGGGTATAGAGCGTCGCCGTATTGGAACTCGGACCAGAGCAGAATTCCCATCTCGTCTGCGAGGTCGTACATAAAGTCGGGGGCGTATGCGCCGCTCGACCAGACGCGAATCAGGTTCTGGTTTGCGGCGATCGCGGAAACGAAAAGCTGCCGGATTTTTGCTGGTGTCACTCGAGGCCAGAAGGTATCGGGCGGGATGAAGTTGCTGCCTTTGGCGAAAAACGGTTGGCCGTTGATCTCAAAGTGCCAATGATTACCAGGTGCAATTCCTTGCGCTATTTCCTCATCCGAGACGGGATTCATATTGAGGACAATCGTCCGGAACCCAGTTCGCTTCGTCACTGAAGTTATAACGTCGCCAGACTCGGACACAACGTCAATGGTTATATTGTAGAGACTCTGCGGCCCCAGTCCGGTGGGCCACCATAGCTTGTAGTCATCCGCCTGAAGCACAGCAGAGCCAGTGATCACATCGCCATGATTTGTTATGTTTACTAGGCTCCCGCTACCGGCTTCCATATTTGTTTCAAAGTTGACGATCTTGAATTTCAAACCCGCTCCTTCAGGTACAGTACCGATCACATCAACACTGGCGTTTAGGACCCAATTGGCAGTCTGATTGGGAATGAGGTTGTTTAGCTGGCCCTCGCGATACAGGTCCAAGAGCGAGTTGCGAACATATAATTCACCCTGTCCGAGCTGTAAAACCCAAGCCTTCTGCCAAATGCCAGCTGGAGCGAACGCAGGGCCCCAGTCCCATCCGAAATCTGACTGTTCCTTGCGCATGAACTGGCGATTTGGAAATTCGAACGCAATTTCGACGGGATACGGCCACGTCTCCTGGCCGGGCTGGTTCGCAATGTTGTCGACAATTGTCGGGGCACTGCCGAACGCGACCTGAAGCTCCGGAGATTCCGTGTCGCAGCTGGACAGGATATCTGTCACATCGAAAAAGTACTGGCGGAACTGGTTGTTGGTACTCGCTACATCTTGGGAGCAGAGCCGGATATCGGCGAAGGTATCGAGACCGTTGAACAGCAAGTACGTAGTGATGTCTCCTTCGGTTGACAACCCGGAGATCGGAGCGGTGTAGGTCCAGTTGGCTAGGGCAACCCATCGCTGATCGAAATCGTTCAGCCCATAGTAAGGGTCGTCAATAACTTGTGATGCGAGTAGATCCAGGTGCACCTGAGAAGGAACCTTGCCGGGGACCGAGATATTGGAATCGTTGCCTGTGAGCGTCCAAGTCGCGTCAGACAGGTCAATGATGCCCACGGCGCCCGCTGTCGAAGCTGCCAATGCAGCGAGAAGGTTTCGGTTCATGCCGCTCATTCACCAACGTCGTCGATGTTGAGGGATACGATGAATGGGCATATGAACCCGTGTAGTGGCTACCTAAGTGAAGGGCAGAGCCTTGCTTTATATACAAGGTGCGTACCGCCTAGATGTCATTTACTGTGCCTCTCATTTCAGCTGCCAAATGAATTGACGAAGGATTGAAGTCAGCACGATGCACTTGCGTCCCATTGTGAGGCGCAGTCAGGACATCGCTGATTCTCATGTTGCACTGATCCAATGTTCGGTACGGGATTGACGGAAACTTACCTCTTGATCGGTGAGCTTCTCCACATTGCTCATGGGTAGAATATCAAAATGAGGGGAAACGATGCAGTACAAAAACATTCCGAGCTGAATCGCCAGTAAACGCTCAGACCGTAAATTCGTATCTGTCGATCTCATCCCCGTGGTCCATGCTTGAATAGAGAGGATGAATGGATGTATGCTATCAAGTAATTATCTTAATGGGATTATTTAAATCCGTGTCCTTCAACTCCTCACCCGAAATTCGCCTTCGGACGCTTCTTAATGTGGATGCGGCACAAAATGCATTAAAACCCTTCATCGTTGCTAATTTACCTTGTAGGGTGCGCCTACGTTGAAATATTGCAGCTGTGTAATCCTACACCAACTAGAACACAAAGGCTAGCATGTGGATATCGATTACTGCTAGGCGACTTCAAGTTTCGTGAGTCAATTTATAAGGAAACATGAAATATTATTTGAACTGTGGCCTACCTACACACGTCTATGATGACTTCCATCGTTCACATGTCTTCCGGCACCTCATATGCTGGCTTGCACAGCCCTTCTATGGGGCCGCAATTAAGTTGGACTTGTTGATCAACTGTCCACTGCTTGGCCATCATGGGCTTTAAGAGACTAGAATTGCAGTAACAATGAGCGTCGACATCTCTGCCGGGTCCCGAGGCCGCCGATAACTGGGGCCGTCGCGCCCGTGGAGCCCCAGGACTCCGAAGTCATCGATGCCAAGTTCCGGTGAGTTGGCGCCGAGATGGTCACCCAAAGTGCCCCGCCGCATATAGATCTAAGCATGCCAGATACATAATTCGGACAGTTTCCGGAGCCCGCATATTGTAAGCGGATTGATGATATCCCCCGACCGTATCTCGTTTTACAACGCTGGATCTAAGGTTGTTAACATAGCTGAAAACCTTGCTAATGACAAGCAACGTTTGTTACCCCTCACAATCAAGATAGTACCTATGAACAAATTCAACAAGACATTAATTACCTACCTGATACCTTAGGTACCTACCTAGGTAGACACCTACCTACAGGAAGTCTTGATCTCACAAGCCCTAGCCGTACAGGGAAACCCCGCACCCAACCAGCATGCTACTACCATCAGACATTAATCATTCTGAAAGTGAGGGCATAAGAGGAACACGATAACAACAAAATTTCACATTAAAGACTATAAGCGATATATGTCTTAGGAGAGCTACATCCTGATTTCTATATTATATAGGAGGGAAATACCAAGCACGAAGGTACCAAGGTACTGATCTACCTGAAATTTGCAACCCACCATGTCAGCCCGCCTACGCCCTATTCTACAGTCCTACATTCGCACACCCGACTGTTCGGCACAAACGTGTGCTATCTTTCAGGTCGAATCAATTTTCTCAACCCCACCATAAATGTCACACCACGCCCTCTCAACACACTCTGAAAAAATTAGGCGTTTTACCAGTCTCGCTCACCTAGCCGATTTTGAAAATGGCAAGTGAATTTTACGATGAAGAGCTCATCAGCCATCGGGTCTGCTCCCTAAATGAACAAGGGGATCCAGTGCCTGGAGTAGCGAAGGAGCAGCTTCTCAAACCCCCCAGTCAACAACTAAACGATACACACCTCGAACTCGATCGTTATGTATTGTCAAGCACGTCTTTCCTCGAATCGCTCGATGAGGATTTTGATTTTGAATTTCAAAATTCTGATGTTCCGGGCTTGACCGACACTTCTGGGGATTCTTCTGCACTGCAGAGTTGGTCGTGAGTCATTTGCTCTTCGTAATTGTAGGAAGAATTAAATTGATTTGATTGCGGAAAGCTCTAAAAAAGACCAAACTGAAAGCCCCGGGGCCGACTTGATCGAGGCAACAATATCAGACCTTGCCGAGCAGAGGCGGGCGCACAACCGTATTGCTCAACGCAACTATCGTGGTTACCCTAAAACAACACTCTCTATTGGTTGGACGTCCTAATGTAATCTATAGGTAAAAAGCTCAAGAGGCGCCTAGAAAATCTAGAGAGGCGAGCCAACACAGCACACAATGATTCCTCGAGCGAGCGCGACGAACCACCCCAAACCAACAACCAGATCATAGAAAATGCGATTTCCGAGGAGAGACGTAAGGCAAAATTTGGTACCGAGACATCTGGCTGCGTCGCCACCACAGTATCTCATATGTCCCCTAAAAGATCGGCCATTCGGTCTTCATCGAAAACTCCACCTACTGGGCAACTCGCATCCCCTATATCTAGTATTGGCAACTCGAGCCATGCAACTGAGTATGAGTCGGCAAATTCAAGTGATTTCGATGATGAAGTCAATGATTTGAACTACTCTACTCTCCAGCCTCTAATGGGGTTAATGCTTGAGGAGTTATGTTCAGCTTTTTTCTACGGCCAGTTTCCGGCGAAAGATTGTTATCAGTTGGAACACACTGAAGGCGCTGAACCAGGCCCACAAAACTCTGCAGCGGATGGGGGTCAGCTGGACACCGCCAACTGTTCCTCGAGTACGAAAGCTAATGGTAAAAGGAAGAGGCGAGAAGGCGAAGATCAAAACTCCGAAGATGGGGATAGAGGCGACGAAGAAAAACGCCCGTCTAAGAAATTCCTTCCTAATTCACCTCTCGGGTTGCAAGACACATTCTGGGCATGTCCTTTCTCTAAGTGGAAGCCGCTAACGTATCGGAAATGTTGCCAATACATCCTCAAGGATGTTTCCCGAGTAAAGCAACACCTGCGACGTTATCATGAGAGACCTACTTATTGCCCGATTTGTTGGGAAGTGTTCCAGGTGGAAGACGAATTCGAGCGGCATATTCAGAGCCGTGGCTGCTCTCCTCAGCCAAAGAAGGACATTGAAGGGGTAACTTCCGCTCAGCAGAAGCAACTCGAGCGTCGCTCTGAAAAGCAGCTTTCCAAACCGGAGCAGTGGTACGCAATCTACGAGATTCTGTTTCCTGGTCAGCCCCGTCCAAACAGCCCCTACATAGATAGCGACCTGTCTGCCGAACTGTTATCATTTCAAAAGTTTATGGCAACAGACGGACTCGCAATAGTAGAACGAAAAGCTCGAGAAAATATTCCGTCTAAATTCATGCCACAGGAAGAGGAAATCCTAGCATTCTCGCAGATCTTATTCCAGCGGTCAATACCAGAGATACTTCAAAGATACGATGCTACGAGACCCAGGAACACTGAATATGAGATACCCACAGGACCTAAGCCCTCTAAAGTCAGTAACAATGGCTCTGATCCAGGATATGGCACATTATCTGAAACTGGGACTTGCAATAATGCCGGACAAGATCAGAGAGGCACATATAACGAACCCAGCTCATCAGCAGTAGAGGATATCACCACATGCCAAAACACTGCTGAGGACAACCAAGCGCAAGGACTGACAGACCAAACATCAAGTTTGTACAACTCTCAAGGCCAGCTAAGTGGTTTATTGAACCCCGAAGGCCACATTCAGATGCCTACTAGTACAGAACCTACGAATATCCGAATTGCTACACCGGAATTCGACTTTGAAGAATTTCTGAGCACGATGCCCTGTAATGACGGTTTCGACTGGACCACGGTACCGGGCGATGTACTCGCCAATATACGATAGAGTGTGAAGGACGTGGTAAGGTGCTAATGATCTAGTGGACTAATCATACCTAGAAGATATGCATTGAAGAGTGGGACTGTGGTTAAAGTAGAAGAAAGTCAATTGTGGAAATCATCTACGAATATATTTATTTGAATGATATATCATGAGGTTCTCTTCACTTTCTTGCAACTTTCATCACTGCTCGTCCGCGATGCGTCGCCTTTAGATTCTGAGTATCCCCCTTACCCATAAATTAAAGTCTTAGCGATGCGCTAGTTTCCCTAACCCACATTTAGATTCCAATGTCAAGTCATTGAATCGAACTTTTTCCATCGAGATTTTTGCCCGTTGTGAGCTCTCTTTTCTGTAATTGAAATAATATTCAAAAATCCGACATTGTTAACACTCACCTAGAAGCTTTTAAGGGGAGATATCTCAGGGGTTCCACTTTTGCTTTCGCCCCTCTATTCACACCGCAATCCTATAATACATCAAACTCTGTAGAGCTAGATTGAGTTAAGGCACTTATTATGACAGTGTGAATCAACTTGAAAAATCTTTTTGGGGTGTCTGTTGACTGTTCGGGGGCCTATCCGTTTTTGGCTCCAATGTAACCCCCGACTTCCCCAGACTCTGATCGCAGCAGGGGTCCATGTGGGCTACTTACGTAGGTATTTATACACGCTATGAGTAATTGGTTTCCAAAATCTCCGCATCTCGAACGGTCCATCTCGTCTTAAAATTTCTTTCTTCTAAGACCCGCTCCTTAGGGGGGCGGAGAACAGTCAAAACATAAGGGGACGCCCCGTTGTCGTCGTGTCTTCAATTCCTAGCGGATGCCTCTGTACGCGACATCACATCCACCAAGCTAAAGTCTTCCGCCATGCCGTCGCCATTCGCCATGAAAGACGACTCGGAGTTCCCAGCTCCGAGCGCGGTATACAACTGGAGGATATACGCATTGGCGCTGTCCGCGTCGATGGGATCGGCGATGTTCGGCTATGACTCGGCGTTCATCGGCGGTGCAATCACGCTGCCTTCATTTGTGTCGCGGTTCGGACTTGGGAACTCTTCCTCCGAGCTGTCAGCCGCATTATCTGCGAATATCGTCAGCACATTCCAAGCGGGATGCTTCTTTGGTGCCATTTTCATATCGTATTTGGTGGAGAGATTTGGTCGCAAGTTTCCGCTCTTGGCATGTGGGTTGATTTACAATGTCGGCACCATAATCCAGGTCGCTTCGGCAGGCTCAATTGGCATGATATACGCGGGTAGAGCTTTGACAGGTAAGAGATTCCATTACGAACACTTCGTCTATACGAAAGGTTGCTTACGGTCCCTAGGTCTTGGAGTGGGCGCTTCAACATTGGTCGTGCCCCAGTACATATCCGAATGTTCACCACCCGCAATCCGGGGACGTCTAATCGGCATCTTTGAGATCGTCCTATCGTTTTCTCAGATCGTGGGTTTCTGGGTCAATTATGGCGTGAATCAGAACATGTCTGGCGATTCAGACGCTCAATGGAGGATCCCCTTCGGACTGCAACTCGCTCCTGGGTCTTTTCTCGTCGCATTTATGCTTCTCCAGCCAGAGTCCCCGCGCTGGCTTATCAAGGCTGGAAAGGTAGACGCGGCAGTAGAAAGTCTATGCAAGATTCGCCATCTACCACCGGACGATGACTATATCATGTGGGAAGTCAGTACCGTCAAGGAGCAGCTACGCCATGAGTCAGAATTAGGGGCAAACCGCTCATTCGGGAGCAAATTCAAGGAGATGCTTCAAAAAGGCAACCGCAAACGGCTTTTTCTGGGAATGGCGTTAATGCTGCTGCAGAACTTAAGCGGCATCAATGCTCTTAATTACTACAGTCCCACGATCTTCAAGTCAATTGGGTTTACCGGGACCAGTGTCGGCCTTCTGGCTACCGGGGTCTTCGGCATCGTCAAGGCAATGGCGACTTTAGTATACATGTGCTTCGGGATTGACAAGCTCGGCCGTCGAAGATCTCTCTTGATCGGCTCCACTGGCGCACTGGTGGCAATGTTCTACCTTGCCGGGTATTCCAAAGTCTCTGGGTCTTTCACTCACACTGTCGTGCAGGACGGTGGTGCCTATGTCGCCATCATTATGATCTACATATTTTCCGTCTTTTACGCTATGTCTTGGAATGGCATTCCTTGGATATTCTGGTAAGCCTTTACTGATCGTAACATCTTATCAGCTTCTTGCTAATCTGCATAGTGCCGAGGTGTTCCCGACGGGAATTCGATCGGTATGTCTCGTATTCACTACATGTACGCAATGGTTAGGCCAGTTCATGATCGTGTACTCTACGCCGTACATGATTAAGAATATTAAATTTGGAACTTTCATTTTCTTTGGGGCTTCATTGGTTGTAGGAATCATCGTGGTCTTCTTGTTCGTGCCGGAGACAAGGGGATTTTCCTTGGAGGATATGGATATCCTGTTCAATGTTAAGGGGCTGGCAGCCACCCAGCGAAAGAAAGCCGATGAGATAATTGCATCTCAACGAGCAGCTGAGAACGTAGTAGATATAAAAGATATAGAAGATGTATAAGCATCTAGCTAGGCAGACTTGGAAGAATTGACCTATCATGCACGAGCTGGTGGCCATACAATAAAACCCCCCTGAAAGCCCCTGATTACGTCAGCAACCGACGTCTTAGTCACCCCTGGAGATCTAGCACCAAATACCTACCTACCTACTACTGTCATGATACCAAAATGAAAACTCCATTTAAAATAACCATTACTTTCAGGTGAATTAGAAGTGGCAACGTTTGAGTAGTGGATCGGATTAGATAAGCAGCTAATGGGGTCTCTAGGCAAAATTCGCACTGCAACTTTAGTTGAGAAAATTCTCAATGAGCCCTTTGGAGCGGGGAGATCTGAGCGACGCTACATGCAACGACCTCGAACACATATAACTACCGACCTAATCTTGCTGTCTTTGCTGACTCAGACGCCCTTATTGCTGCAGGATGAATGGCAATGATCAATCTGAAGATATTCTTCAATCGTCCTACCAATATGGAACGTCTGCAGTAGACCATTCAAGCCGTTCGCAGCAACTGCGAACATTTCTTTTTGGATTCCCGCTCCACAACTCCTTGGCCCCTCTGTTACACGCAAAACTCTTCGAAGGACTCTCGATACCGTGGACGTATTCTCCTATGGAAACGCAGGATGCCTCGAAATTCATACCGTCACTCAAAGTAGCAGATGTCATTGGCTGTGCAGTGACCATGCCCTACAAGGTGTCCATGATGTCAGCTGTTGATGACGTGACAGACGAGGCCAAGGTGATTGGCGCCATAAACACCGTCTTCATTCGCAAAGGGGCCGACGGAAGTCCCAGGTATATCGGGACCAACACAGACTGCATCGGCGTACGAGAAGCCTTCTTGCAGAACTTCCCAGACGTGCTGAAAATTTCCACTGGAAAGCCAGGCCTCGTTCTTGGTGGGGGAGGGGCTTGCAGGTCCTCCATCTATGCCTTGTGGAAGTGGCTGGGAGCCAGCAAGATATATCTGGTCAATCGGCTGGAAAGCGAGGTCACCGACGTCATTCAGTCTTTGAAGAGCGCGGGTTTTAGAGGGGAGCTCATCCATGTCTCTTCAGTAGAGATGGCCGAAACTTTAGAATCGCCCGCTCTAGTCGTCGGTACAATCCCCGACTTCCCACCAAAAGAGGAAGGGGAGATTACCGCGAGAAATATCGTCGAAGAGTTTTTATCGCGGAAGGAAAAGGGCTACGTGCTGGAGATGTGCTACCATCCGAAGCCGAGGACTGAGTTCTTCGAGATCGCTGTTGCGGCTGGATGGAAAGTCCTATATGGGACGGAAGCCATGATTTATCAGGGTGTTGCGCAGCAGGTCTTGTGGACGGAACTGCCTCTGGAAAAGTTCAATCTAGAAGACGTAAAACAAGTTATTGCTGATATAGTAGATACGCCGTGAGGTACGGAATACGGGATGGCAATGATTGTAGGTTCTCTCATAAAATGCGCCCAATCGCTTTATTTCTTGTTGAGATTAAGTAGGATTGCCATATTGCTCGCTAAGATAACTTGATTCTACTGATTTTTAAGTGGACAACATAGACACGCAGCTATTGACATTGACCGGGAGTGGGACTTTACCGGCACGAAGACGGGAAACTGCTGCTGCAATGACAAGTCAACTGTTAGCAAGGAGAATTCGGACTTGTGAAAACGAAAAGGACTATGCACTAGAAGCAGCAATAGCAATATATCGCCGACTTGAACCCGCAATATGTCTGGGCGGCGATGCTATCACTTTAGGCGATTGCGACATAGTGTGCGACTCGCCCACTAACTCCATTGTAAATACAGCGCCTTTCAAGAGCAACTACGGAGCGCGCTACCAAAAGTCTTTTCCATAGGGGCTCAGTTCAGCTGAAGCATCTGTGAGCTGTCGGGCTAACTGCCGGTTAGTAACAGGGGCCTTGTCCACTAGCTGCCCTATAGATTTAGCCCTATCCCCCTGCTAAGCTCCCGGTAGAAGAAGTGTCATAGCATCTTTACCTGCTAGAATAGGTATTTATAGCACATCTTATCCACTAACTCCCCTATAATTATAAGGGACCCAAGTCCGTCAGCTGCTCAGCAGCTGCTCGGCCCGCCTGCCAGCTAATCAGGACAATTTTACGCGCGCTCCGTACCTAGGTGCCCTTTATTTACAGCGCTATAACCCACCAAGTGCCCTATAATCACAGGATCTCAGAACTGCTTACCTGCTATTCTTCGGTGCTGATTAAAATATATGTCCGGTTTTTCCCCGAGATTGGCGGATCACTCCCATCGCCAACACGAGTCTAAGGGCTAGAAGTGCTATTTACGAAATGGTGACTGTAGACGAGACGAATACTTGGACAGGCTACACTGGAGGCATCTACGAGTGCAATCGCTTGGTGCATGCGGGCGAGCACATTGATCCGTACCTGATTACGACCTGGGCAAGGCACAGAGTCTGGAGCAAAATCTAGTGGTCCTGTGGCATTAAGATGTCCAAATATATGTTGTCGCTATTGCGGGCCCGGGTGATTTCGTTCCCAATCGCCCTACCTGTTTATGAACTGCTGCTATTATATACCAACACTTGGATATGAATGCGATCACCTGAAACCTCTAAGAAAGTTGTCATTGATTAGGTATTTTCCTAACTAGGTACCTGCGTAGTGATTGCGCTGTGCTCCACGGACGATCCCTCGGGAAGCAGTTTTTAGTTAGGTACAGTAGAAGATGAAAAAGCACCCATGCCAGGCAGTAACCAAGTAATTAGGAGGTTTTTTTTTGATGCCAAGGTGCTCTTGCCTACCTCTCTGGACCGGGGTCAGGCATCTCATACTCCTCGTACTCGTCGCTACCGCCGCCTTCCTTAGCCGCGAGCTTGGCGGCAGCGGCAGCTACGGTATTCGTTCCTTTTGGTATCTTCCAGAACGAGATCTCGCACCCATCTTCGGCGTATGATTTCAGAGTATTTGATAGAAGTTTCCAGAGATCCTGATTAGCAACTTCTTTTTCCTTGGTCTTGCTCCTGCGCCAATCTCTCGCAGCCCAAGCACATAGTTGTTCCGTCGCTGTCTTGGTCACGTAGTCGGTATCCGTAGCGACCACTACGCGCTCCCAGCCTTCCAACGACCAGTGGCGAAACCGAAGGGCAGCGATGACGGCGCGCAATTTTGCCCTTTCGCATGTGTGGGGATGCAACTGGCCATCATATCCCTTAGTCTCCATAGCGAAGTATACGGCTCCCACAGAAGCATCGAACACAAAGCTGCAGCCCCCACGGAGTGTGCTATCAGTAGGGCTATGAGGCCGACAAGCTCCATCGGTGTAGAGCAGCATAGTCTTCAGCCTGGAAACATGAGGGACATGGCGCCGACGAATCATGAATCGATGGGACACCACGTTCTCATTGATCGTGTTTATCGTGCGAAAGTCGAATATCGAGGCCGGGCTGTCAGGCGCCCGGAATTCTGTTCCCATCCATACGCCATTCTTGCCATTTCCCATAGCTGCCTTTGCACGGGTTACGTCGGCCTGGTTGGGTATTGGACGCATCGTAGCGTGGATGCACGTTAGTCCCCCATTCGTCCATGCATGCGCCTTCATCGTCTTTTTGTTGAACTTTAACTTAGACTTGATCTTACGGTAATCAGCAACTTTGAGTAGGGTGAAGGCTTGATTGGGGTCTAAGACATATCGTGGTTGACTTTCGTCTTCCGACTCATTCTCTGGGCGTTCCTCGGAAGCCATGATGAAGAACACTAAGTGGTAACACCTGTAATGGGAGATATCGTGGGTATGCTTTTACAAGTATCCCCACGTAGTCGGTGGTTAGTAGCCTGGGGATTCCCAAGTTAGGTGGCTGCTGAAATACTTAGGTAGGTACAGAGGAATCCTGACTGACTTGCCGTTTGCTCTTTCGTTTGTGTAGATTGTGATCAGTTGCAGTGTTTTCATAGATGGACTTTCGCGACCGATAGAAACCGATGAAAACCAGTCTTGACAGTAATTTCTTATTTGAATTAGAATTCTACCATTGTTGGCGATTTGTGATCTTATAAGCACCTCTTGAAAGGAGCAACAATCATTGATACCCACTCAAGATATCATCCTCAACGTTCCTATTCTTCATGAAGTGTACGAACTCCTTGTCTAAACATAGGTCAGCTAACAAGAGATGTCACAGCTACCATAGATTCAAACTCACAGCTCAGCTTGCCTTCTCCGTCAACGTTGTTGATCAATTGGTCAACCTCGGCATCACTAACGGACTCTCCTAGGCCTGCCATCAATTGGCGGAATTGGCTCTGCGTGATCGAGCCGTTTAGGGAAGGCTCAAATTGTTTCCACGCATTTGCATACTCTGCATCGTCATCTGGCGGCGGGTACGGCTGTCCCGTCATCATGGTGATGAATTCTGATACGTATCAGCCTGGTGATTTCAGATGGCGTAAACGCCTTCAATTCATCGAAATAGGGGACCTTACCATTAAAGTTGATCGTTCCGTCTCCGTCTAGATCCACTTCTTTGACGATCTGCTCCACTTCGGCCTCTGTTGGTGGTTTGCCTGGGCTTTGCGACATCACTTTCGCAAACTCCTCGACACTTATGTTGCCTATGAGGTGTCAGCAACTTAATTGAAGCACGCATCGATCCCTGATTGCCGGAGGTAAGTAAAAGCACTACACTAACCGCCCTTATCCGTATCCTGTGATGAAGTCGGGTTAGCATTTACTTTTGCTCATGAACACCGACCCAAGATAAGCACTCACGTATGAATCAAAGAGCTCTCTGAAGACCTGGATCTCCTCTGGTGATAGTTTTCTGGCCTAATCATCAATTTAGCGAGGCTCGACTTTGTCTCCAACTCCATGCTGCCAGCTCTTACCATCTTTACTTGTCGCGCGATTCTGGATGATATTCAGTTATTCGTATGCACAAGATTTGGTTCGATTGAAGTGAAAGTTGAATGATGCGGAGCATGGAAATTTGTTCTCAAGGGGCACATATAAGTTAACTGCGACGTAGACGAATTTGGTAACGCTTAGATGCTAGGTGTCTGCCTGAAACCAAGCCGAGTTCCAGACTGAGTTAGGAATATTTGGTGAATTGCATGATCGACACAGCATGACACGGACCTATCAATCCACTAATGAGAGATCCACAATTATCACTTGCATTTCCTAGGCGAGCCCCTTGCAGTACCTTACACGTGTGGTATGGATCTTCAACATTGACAGTCAACACACTTGCTACAAAGCGTAAGTCGGGCGGATGAGGCGTAACCACAAGAGGTCTACCCAGATAAGACATATGTGCGTACGCAAAATGGACCCCAAAACATCATACAAAAGCATAAAACCGGGGACAGATTGCGATTTTTATGATTTTTACAAAATTATGTATTTGTATTATGATGAAAAAGATGCGGGAATGTTATTATCGTCACCTAGTAGTATTACATAAGACCAAACGGCTCTCCTATACTATATAGCGAAGGTATTTATCGGTAATGTCTATCTTAAGAGTAACAATCATATAAAAAATCAGCATCAAATACCTGGGAACCCGCCTCTAGATAGATTACCTAACTTATTTCTTGGCCAATTGCAAGCAGGGCTTGCATTGATAACACGATGTTACACAGTTTAAGATATATCTAGGTAGTATAAGAGAGTTTTGTATCACAAAAATTTCGTCGGCATATATTGGAATATCTCGAGATCGACCTCACTCACAGATCACAGATACATCGTTAATTGAATGCTATTCCGTACTACTATCAACATAACGTTGTCATCTTTAAGAGATGATGACTAAATGACTAAATGATCATTTGGCATCCTAAAGATATTTCCGATCAAGATCCATTCGGGAAATTACGAACTTCATCGATCTTAGCCAAATAACGACGATTGGGCAGGAAAAAATGTTACCTCAAACTCAAGCATTCATGTTAACGTTGATATTAACAGTCTTACAAGCAACACTTAGGTAATGATATGGAACTTCTTATATAGCAATGTCATAGCAGCACGAGGCCCTATTCCTATCAGACAAGTATATAAAATACTTCTTTTTGAGTCTAATTTATTTCTTACCTCGGCCCCCAGCGCAGTACTTATGCAAGGCATACTGGCAAGTAGGACAGCCTACTTGAAGGGGGGCCGTCTTGGCACCCATTCAACGCCCTGCCAGTCTCATACGTTTTCTGACTGCCGAGGCCAGGCTGTAACCCATCATGATCCGTGTTCTATACACAGATAGTGCTCAATAGGTCAAGGCAATCCTTAGAATAGAAGAGATCGGCCGTAATATTGGAGTTGTGCTACCCAAAACTGAGGATGTCCACTAAGGTATGCCGCGAGGTAGTATCGATATCCGAACGTGCGTATTGGTGGCGCAGAAATTCGCGGGGTCCGCAGGAATTCTTGAAGATATAGATGCAGCCTTGCCTGTCATTTGCTACAAGAGCTTACGGCATACTGCGATGCATATCAGCTATGAAAAGTGGTCACTCGCAGCAGCTCAAGTAGGTTTTGGTCCATTATGCTTTCTAACCAATTCCAATCACGTCAATCAACCTTCGTCCCCTTTAGTATTCCACAAATCAGTATTCCTCTTCAACCTATATCGCTTACCCATACGAAGTCATGTCTTCTTCAGTCGATAGTGGCACAACGACAGGCTCATTAATTCTCTCATCGGACTGCTATGACATATGTAGTGAGTGCCTAACACCACCCGACTTTTAAATTCCTGCTCATGAGCGCTGTCTACAGACAATGCATATCTTGAAGCACAGCATCTTGGCAAAACAGCAGCTTTATGTCAATCAAGCTCCCTTTTCAGAGCATATTACGTCGGCTGTCAAACGTGTGCTGGCGACACTGACATTCTTCAAACGACATGGAGTCCACTTATGGCCCCGTATCTTGATTACTGCGCAGGGCAGAACTCGCCTCTGCCTACAGCATCCGGAGGGGCTTCAGCACCTTCTTCGAACTCCGCAAGCACAACAGGGTCGAACCCGGCTGGCTACGTTGTTAAATCGACGGAAACTCCTTGGTAAGTTCCAAAGTATCATTATGCTCCCATGAGACTATGATGAAACATTCGACATATTACTATTACGATCGCTAGGAGACAGTTGACATGTGCTAACCTACTAGCAGTACGTCCTATAGTCCTTTTATACATTATGATGCGTGATCACCTTGGCACAGACATCTTACGTCATTGTGACTTGCGTTGCCTCTTGATATTAATCGTATCGTAGATACAACAACACTAAATGGGGAGATTGTGACAACTGTGTCCCTCCTAATATATACCGTATACCCGCCAATCCCGGCCACGACAATTTTCACAATTACAAGGACCCTAAATGGAGAAGCAACAGACTTGATTATTACGACAACTTATGCTCAGTTGCCGAACGGCCAGTCAGCAAATGCGACTATCAGCGGTAAGGATCATATCTCAAGCCAACATCCAGCTTCGGCTTATACTTCCGCCACTGGCCGCTGCTTATTAATCTTATACAGAGACAGGTGTACCTCCGAAGCCAACTGACACAGGGTTGATGGAGCCAGCAAAGCCGGCAGAGCCACAGGGTCGAGCTTGGGTTGCCGGACCGGTTGTTGGTGGGTGCGCAGGGCTTTTGGTTGTCGGCTTGGTAGTTCTACTCCTTTGGCGTCGTAGACAAAAGTCGGCGAAGGGGCAAAACAGATCTGAGTTGCATGGCAATACAGCTATCAAATCAGAGATGGAGGTTCCTAACCATCCACGTGAACTTGAGGCGGATGTTCCATGGGCGAGTCACCAGATACCACAAGAGCTTTCGGCGGATAGAAATGATCAGTTAGGTACAAATGTACCTTAGCGAAACAACGCTTAGTCGATGATCCCCGTGGTTATTTTTATCATCTTCTGGATACATTTACTAAGAACGATGCGTTAGAGGAAGAATATCTTGCTCCTATTCCCGTATACAAGTGAGCTGTTTGTCGCAACTCAGGTGTGATGGCGTTCATTTATGGTATCTATTCCTACTTCCTATTGTGTGATTTTCAGGGGGATGAATGCTGAGGACAGGTTGATAATATAAAGCAGCAGACAAAACTCAATTACATTTCAAGAGAGTTTCAAAGTTCATCTCTAGATCACTTTCTTCCATACCGTAATAAATAGGGCTATATTCGGTCCCTAGACATGTAAAATGTGACTAACAGCGATAATAATATTTAGGTGGCAGTTACTAGTCATAAAAAACCACTCCTAGGTATTAACCATGGGGCGGCTCTTCAGACCGGCATTTCAAGCTTCTACCGACGGAGACAGACGGGGGGTCTAATATTGGCTTGAATTTAAACGATTCGAATCCTTTATAGCATCAGGTTACATCTGATTCTGCTACCTCTCTTGGCCGCTCCTGTATGGATGCTTAATTAGCCGAGCCAAAACTCCGGTCTACCTAAACGGATAAGCTTGAGTCCTTACAGCATCTACATTATCCTAGTCGGTATTCGACTTCGGCTTGAAAAGTGTAGTATGAAAGTTTTATAAATATTTGCCACGTTTCGATAGGATCTAGACTTATCAAACAAGCCACAACTATCGAATTATCGGACACCAAGATCTAATATTCTCAAACCAGCGTCAACATGCGTGGAACTATTGCTTCTGGCATCTTGGCCGCCTTGCTCTCGTCGTCATCGACGACTTATGCGGCGTTGACGCAGGTTACTGGCTGGGGTGAGAACCCGACAAACTTGCAAATGGCTGTCTCTATACCCTCCAAGCAAGCCGAGAAGCCCGCAATTGTGCTTGCTGTGAGTTTCAACTCTTTTCGAATACATATCGCTTGTTAACAAGGTTAAATAGCTGCATTATTGCGGTGGAACTGGCCCGGCGTACTACCAGATGGCGAACTACGATCAGTATGCTAACGCCCAGGGTTTCATTGTCGTGTATCCTACGACTACGAAGGATAGCAACTGCTGGGTAAGTTTGTTTTAAGGTCGACAATAGTCTATGTTGTATTACGACTTATTTGTTGGCTGACGCGTGTTGACGCAGGACGTCGCTTCGACGAAATCCCTTACCAATAACGGTGGAGGCGACAGCACCGGGCTGGTCAACATGGTCAAGTACTTGATCCAAAAGTACAATGCAGACCCAACCAAGGTATACGCCACGGGCTCTTCCTCCGGCTGCATGATGACGAACGTGCTTCTCGCGGTCTATCCCGACGTATTCGCGGCTGGATCCTGCTACTCTGGCGTCGCGGCTGGCTGCCTAGCGGGCTCTCCGGGATCAAGCCCGGCGAGTGCTGATCCCAAGTGTGCCAGCGGCCAGAATGTCAAGACGGGAGCGGAATGGGCTGCGCAGGTGAAAGCCATGTACCCAAGCTTCACCGGGTCTTACCCCCGCATGCAGACGCTTCATGGCACGGCGGACCATTTCGTGGAGTACTTCAACCTCGCGGAGCAGCTCAAGGAGTGGTCCGCTCTCCTCGGTGTCGAGTTTAGCCAGAACGTCACCAGTAGCCCTCAGGCGGGTTATACGAAAATAGTCTACGGGGATGGGACCAAGTTGGTCGGTTACTCTGCTGCGAATGTGGGCCACACGGTGCCCGTGCACCCCGCTCTCGATATGGCTTGGTTCGGCCTGGCATGATGGAATACCGAACGGCCTAGGAGAGGCGCCTGAGTTTTAGTTCCATGTACTAGTCGTATTGCTAAGCGCAATCAGAAATGAATAGATTTCCGGTCATAATTCCTATAACGATATTAGTTTTCGTGGGCATGATGTACCGCTAGTAATAATTAATTTTCGTCGTAAACGAGACTTGTAGAGAATCGAGTTGTGGCCCTCGCATCTCGCTACAAGAGGTAGCATGTCGTATCCAACTTCACACCCGCTGTCAACTGCCGTAAGCTAGGTTGAGGGGATGGAGTTGCGAGGAATGGAATACGGTCGTTTACCTAGGTGAGCGTTTTTGGCCGGATAAATGAAAATTTCCTAAAGTAGAATATGAGATGGAATATGCTATTTTGGCCACCTAGGTACCTTAGGCACAAAAAGGATATATCAGTGTTTCAAGGGTCCAGTTTATAATGGCTAATATAACTGTATATAGATTTGAGAATGTAAAGGTATCATTCATCTCAGATTGCAACAAGATATGTCGAAGTTTCTTCTATCTGGAAACAATGAGATTCCATCCAAATAGCTTGCCTATCTTTTCTAGTTTAGTATGACCCAGAGTTCAGAGGAAAAAAATGTGTGGATAGACTGAATCGAATCGCAATGGACAGCATGTCCCTTTTGTAGCCATAAACTCTTTGCTTATGTAATCCTAATCCCCCTTTTCAAAAAGGGGAAAAAAGATTGGCGTACTGGGGAATCGAACCCCAGAGTCTTTGGTAATATACATGGCCATACTTTGGAGAATGGCGTAAATGTAATATATGGTAGACCGAACCATCAGCACCCTTGGTAGTCGTCGTCATTGTCACTGGTGTAAATTTTATAATATTATTATGGTTTATACGTCCTTGGTGTTTGAAGAGGTGGTGTGGTATTGATGTTGTAGAAACCCTCTGATTATGTAAAAACCCCAAGGGTTTAATAACACGTTTACATAAGCTTGTTGGGATTAAAATATTCCTTGTCTTAAATTTACTAAAGGGAAAAAACATCGCGCGAGCAAGGATGAGCTATGAGTAGATATCCCTGCTACCTTTGAGAATGGAGAATACATCGTTGTAACAGCAATTATCGCAGTGTTAAAGCTGACTTGTTTCCTTGTATTCTAACACTGAGTTGAACTATGACTTGAGGTCGAAGTAGTGAGTGGTGGAAGAAATGAGCGATGTTCGTGTGGCTAGTAACCTTTACAAGGTGATATTTATTATTCTTATTATAATTCTCTACACTACCTCCTTTTAGCTTCAGTACTTCTTTTTCCTCACTTGCATCTAGGTAGGTTGGAAGTACGTGGTGGAGGTCGTTCCTGCCCCTCCTTACCAGCCGTGATTGTTTTCGAAGTCCCACCGCGCTCCCTCCGCAACCTTCTCGTCTAATAAGACGCGCATAGCCATCATGGCCATTCCTCTTGCGCAGTTCAGTGCGACATCATGGGCCTCGTCTGTGCTGGCTGCTTGGGCGAAGTGTTTGCTGTGAAGTGCAACATCCGGCGCGGTCGGAACTATGAATGCGCCGTGAAAACTCGGCACTACGTGAGCCACGTTCCCCATATCCGTCGACGCGTTCATCGGCTTCTCCTGCTGCAATAACACTTTTTGGTCAAAACCGGCCATCTCGTCGACGTACACCTCGCAGAGTGTCTTGTTCGATGTTAGGTTCAAATACGTCGGTGTTCTGTTCTGGTCAGTCACGATCTCAATACTTGCCACGCCAAACCCAGTACCGCAGAACTCACTCTATATAGTTGAGCTCGCACCCGTGCGCTAGCGCGCCCGATGCGATGCACCTCTTGACGCGCTCGAGGAGTTTGGTGGACCTGCCGATGGTCGGACTGCGGATCATCCAGCTCATGCGAGTATAATCGGGGATCACATTCGCCACTGTTCCGCCGACCTCCATCACGGCGTGGATGCGATCTTCGGGTTCTATGTGCTGGCGCAGCAGAGCCACGTTGTTATAAGACGCCACGGCGGCATCGAATGCATTTACACCGTTCCAGGGCTCGCCGGCAGCGTGCGCCGATTTACCCCGAAACTCCGTCTTGAACATGTGCGTCGCGATAAACTTGAGCGCCGCCAGGCCCGTGTAGCCGCTAGAGGTATCATTAAGGATCTGGCGCGCACAGACGGGATGAGCCATGATGGCCGCCGCGATATTGCCGGAAAATGCACCCGCATCAATGAGTTTGGCTTTCCCACCACCAGCCTCCTCAGCTGGCGTGCCGAGCAGGCGCACTCTCCCAGGTTGCCCACTACGTTTCAATGCTTCTGCCGCTGCCAGGAAACCACCAATGGATGAGATGGCAATTAGGTTGTGGCCGCACCCGTGCCCGATCTGCGGCAAGGCGTCATACTCGGCGCAGAACACCACAAGCCGTCCCCCGCTGCCTACCTCAGTCTCGAAGCTTGTCTCGAGCCCGTATGTGCTGCGATTAACGGCGAACCCCGAAGTTTCTAGAAATTTGGTGATGGTGTCGTGTGCATACACTTCTTGGAATGCTGTCTCTGGGTGCGAATGTATTTCGAGACTGACCTGCCTTAGCTCCGGGCTGAATTTGTCGAGCGTTTCCCCGATCACAGAACGGGCACCGGTGAGACTTTCCGCCATCTCGAGATAGATGACCAAGCTGGTTGAACTCCTAGGTTAGTGTTTAAGTCTGGTTCATCAAATCACAACCGAGTACATAAGGTAGGTGAGCAAGTAAGTATATTGACTGCAGTATTAAGGACTGCCTCCCCACTCGGAATTCCATCTTAGTTATACCATTCTAGCTTACGAAGATGATCGTTTCGAGCCGATAATCATCCACTCTGGATTGTGAGAATTGAAGGATATACCGAGGGTTCTACTGCCTTGTTTGTAATGGCCTGCGAAGATGTAAGTCTCACGTCCAGCTCTGCCGTGGGACGAGTGCAGAAATAGAAACCCCGGAGCTTTATGCACAGAGCCGATTCTCCGTTTGCTAATGAGCTGCGAGGGATTTTCGGCCCCGATAGCAGACCCTTTAGTACTCCTGGCCACGTAGAAATGATCTGATCCCATTAAAAGAAGCCAATCTTCGGTTTGCTGCTAATGCGCGTTCCTGACTGTACGTTAGGCGGTTAGGTGGTAGTGATAGTTTGGGGATCGCTGGGTCGGAGTACAACGTGGGGGAGAAGGGGAGAAAGGGAGCTTCCCCCAAATGACAGCTCCTAGCCCCTCCATCGGGTCCTCCCACATTTAAGGCCCGTACCCGTAAGACGGTGCAGCCCCCTTACTCCTTAGGGGTATTTAGCGGCCGCCATTTGGCTCATTGGCGTAATGCCTCCTGGGGCGAACGGAAGGAGAATCCTACCTTTCCATCTCGATTGTCGCTGCTTTGTGTGTGCATTGCATTGCACTTTGAAGATTCGTCCCTTCGCGTTATTTAGCTCTACACCATACTCTGACCCGTCACTTACTTGCTTCTCTACAGCTCACTAATCTCATCAATCCGCCATGCCTCGGTCCATCACTGTGAGGCAAATAGAAGGCAAGCCAGGCGTGGTCTACTACCCACTGCAGCTCAACGAGGTGCCGAAGCCGGCGCCTGGCCCCGGGGAGCTGCTGATTAGATTGCACGCGGCCTCGCTGAACCACCGCGACTTCTTCATCCGCCAGCACCTGTACCCAGGCATATCTTTTACCCATCCCCTCCTGTCCGACGGGTGCGGCACCGTCGTCGAAGCTGGCCCGGGCGTCGAGGCGACCGGGCTTCTCAACAAGCTGGTCCTCCTGAGGCCGTGCCTCGGCTGGGACGCAGACCCAGAGGCCCCCGAAGACTTCGCCAAGTACGCGGTCATCGGCGCCTCGAAGCAGTACCCGCACGGCGCCGCCCAAGACTACGTGATCGCACGCGAATCCGAGATCGAGTTATGTCCCGAGCACCTGACGCCCGCCGAGGGCGCCGCGCTCCCGCTCGTAGGGGTGACGGGATGGCGCGCGCTGGTGACGAAGAGCGGTAATGCGAAGGCGGGACGAAATATTTTCGTAACGGGTATCGGGGGCGGCGTTGCATTGCAGGTTCTCCAACTCGGGGTCGCGATGGGCTGCAATATGTACGTCAGTTCCGGCGACGAGGCCAAGCTCGACAAGGCGCGCCAGCTTGGTGCAAAGGGCGGCGTCAATTACAAGACGCAAGGGTGGGAGAAAGAGCTGCAGGCCCTGCTTCCGTCCGACCGCCCGTATCTCGACGCGATTATTGACGGAGCCGGTGGTGATATCATCGCGAAAGCGTCTCGCATACTGAAGCCGGGAGGTGTTATCGCCAATTATGGGATGACTGTCGGTCCTAAGATGGACTGGACGATGCAAGCCGTTCTGCGCAACATTGAGTTGAAAGGAACTACTATGGGGTCCGGGGCGGAGTTTAAAGCTCTTCTAGATTTTGTCGGGAAGCATAAGATTAAGCCTGTAATCAGCCGAACTGTAAAGGGGCTCGATAATCTTGAAGAGATCGACGGGTTGTTTGAGGATATGAAACATGGCAAGCAATTTGGAAAGCTCGTCATAGAGATTGATTAATACTGCCGTTGAAAATGCTCACACCATAGTGGATAATAGGTAAAACTTTCATATAGTAATGATGAATGATAATAGCTTCAAAATTTCTTCATTTAATCAGCTGAATAGAGTCAAATTAAAAATTGTTGATGATGAAATGCTCCCACGACAGTATGAGATCATCCCCTATATTCAGGGTCCCCCCGCCCCCTATATACCCCGCTACCCCACAATGTACCGACGGGAAGGAACCCGAAGAAAAAAAAACATCAGTTGATCTGATGTTTATAGGACGATGTCTAAGGTTGTTTACTAGCAAAGCATGAAGACGCAATTGCATGGTGAAAATTGTTCGACCTCCATTATATGCCCCTCTACCATTCTATATGCTCTCAAGTCTATATGCTCTGTATGTCTAGTACACGAAAAGAACGAATGCCTGGATGCCGACAAAGAAAAAAACCCGTTACCCTCATTAGCTGACACATCCTACACAAACAACCCCCCATAAATATCTTTTGGTCGCAAGCGATGCTGCCGCGGAATCTCTTATACAGTAAGTAGAGAATCGAGCTTGATCGACGGGCCCTGCTCCATCTGCTTGAAGATGGCCTCGAAGTTCTCGACGGCGCCGTCGATGGCCTCCTCGCTGAAGACGCGGCTGTCCCACTGCATCTTGAGCCGGTAGCCGGTGGCGGTCTTCTGGACCTCGACCATGAGCGCGTAGTTGACGTTCATGAACACCTTGCTCTGCGCCATGACGACCCAGCGCATGTGGTTGACCTTGGTGCCGGGCGGCGGCGGCGTGAAGGGCTGGAAGCAGTACAGCAGCTTGGCCGAGTGCTCGTCGCGGTCCTTGCCGAGCGCGCGGTAGATGTCGTTGATGCCGACCGTGCCGGCCTCGGTCGTGTCCCAGAACATGTTCTGCACGTCCTTGAGGAAGCCCATGACCGGGATCGACGCGTTGTCCATGTTGGTGCGGAAGGGCAGGAAGTTGGCGCACGTGCCGTTGAGCAGCTGCGGGTCCTCGACGTTGGCGTTGCGGCCCGTCAGCAGGTTGTCCACGAGCACGTCCCGGGTGCCCGTCAGCTTGCCGGCGACGATGGCGTACGAGCCCTGGAACAGCGTTGAGGTCGTCACACCGAACTTCTCGGCGATCGGGTCGACGTCCGCCTTGACGGGGGTGAACTTGAGGCGGTCGGTCATGGGCTGAGCGGGGAGGCCGGCGATCTTGGGGGGCTGGTAGGACTGGAGGAGGGAGGTCCAGTACTCGAGGTGCTCCTCGCGGTCTTCGCGCTGCAGCCAGTCGATGTAGTTCTTGAAGTTGTCGATCTTGGGCATCTCGGTCTTGCCGGTCGCGATGGTCAGGAACTGGCTGTCGAAGATACGCAGGAGGGTACCGTCGTAGGTGGCGTGGTCGATCTTGACGGCGAGGGTTCGGACACCGTCGACCTTGCTGTGGAGGACCAGGTAGTTGACAGCTGGCAATCCAAACTTGAATCGAGAGTCGCGGAGTTCGTAAAGTGCCTCCATTCTCTCTTCTTCGGTAGCGACTTCCTTCTCCTCCCAGTTGAGGATGGGCTCCTTCAGGGTAACCTGTTGCCACGAAGTCGGGTCGCTCTTGTCAGCCTGGAAGTAGAACGCACGGAGAATTTGGTTCTCTGCGGTAAGACCGCGGGTAGTGTCTTTCCACTTGGCCAAGTCGAAGTCTTCGGGGAGGAAACGGCTGGCAGTAAGGTTCCAGAACTGCTCGTCCTTGACACCTTGGGTAAGGAACTCGATCTGACCAGGACCGCAAGGGTAGACCTCTTCAATGTCGTCCATTGTGATGCCTTCGGCCTCCTCGACAGCCTTGATGAGAGACTCGGGAGTTGTGTACTCGATCTTGGTCTTCTCGCGGGTCTTCTGGACCTTCAGGCAGTTGGCCTGCTCAGCCAGCGTAGGGTTGGACAGGAGCGAACCGACAGAGACATCAAAGCCGCAGCTACGGCAGTGAGCGACGACGTTGATAGCAGCAATCGAGTCACCACCGAGACTGAGGAACTGGGACGAGGCACCAATAGACTCTTCCGGCAGGTCAAGGACGGCAGCCCAGGCCTCTTGCATGACCTTCTCCTTCTCGGTGGAAACAGGCACGAATTCGGTCTGAGGGGGGGCGTTGGGTAGGTACTGAGAAACTTCCTCGATCTTCAGAGACTCAACCAAGGCAACAAGTTCCTTGCGGTTGGCCTTCCCGGAAGGCAGCGTGGGGAAGCTGTTGAAAGGAATGAAGACGGTCGGCATCATGTAGTGGGCAAGGGTGTGGAGACTGCCAGTGAGCTCCTCAACATGCTCGCGCCTCTCCTCACCAGCCAGCGGCTTGTGGTCGCTGGCCTTGTGGTCGCCGTTGAAGATGCAGAAGGCAACGAGCTGGGGCTTGCTCATGACCTGAGCAACCGAGACCACGGTAGCCTCAACCTTGTTAGTAGCCAAGATAGTGTTCTCAATCTCACCCAGCTCAATACGGAAACCGTTGAGCTTGATCTGGTAGTCCTTGCGACCAAGGCAGAGCAGGGAGCCATCCTCGGCCCACTTAGCCAAGTCACCAGTGCGGTACAGGGGCTCATCGTTAGCGTCGCGGATGAAAGCCTTCTGGGTCTGCTCGGGGCGGTTGAGGTATCCCTTAGCAAGTTGGGGACCGCTGACACAGAGTTCGCCAATCTCGCCATCCTTGACCGGCACCAAGCTCTCACCCTCAGCGGGGAGGATGACGGCTCCGACGTACTTCATCGGGTAACCGATGCTGTTCAGGTTGCCTTCGGGCTCAACCTTGGATACAGTCATGAGGATGGTGGCCTCAGTGGGTCCGTATCCGTTGTACACATCGATCTTCTTGGACCACTCCAGGATGTTGGTGTCAATCTTCTCACCACACACGTTGAGGACCTTTAGGCGCGGGACATCCGAAGGACCACCACGGATGAACTTAGTGATGGTGGGGGTAAGCATCACCTGCTCGACGCCCATCTCGTTGATGACACCGGTCAAGTTGGAGAGGATGTCATCCTGGGGAATGACACACAGAGAGGCACCGGCAGACAGCGTGGTGAAGACATCGTAGTATGAGGCGTCGAAGATGTAGTTGAGGACCCACAGGGCGCACCAGTCCTTGGTGACGTTGGTGGCTTCAATCATACCGTGAGACGAGGCGTCGACAGCCGAGTGGGGCACAAGCACACCCTTGGGGGTACCGGTAGAACCAGACGTGAAGATAATGTAGGCAGTGCTGTTGGGGGTGAGACCGTGCACCGGCTCACGCTCGAACTCACCATCACGCGGGACGTCCTCGGGCAGGATCATCGGCAGGCCGAACTTCTCGCAGTCCGCCTTGGTCTCCTTGTCAGTGATGATGAGGGAGGCGTTGATGTCCTCGACGATAAACTTGTTACGCTCGTGCGGGTTGTGGGAGCTCAGCGGGACGAAGGCAGCACCGGCCTTGAGGATACCGAAGATGGCGATCAGGGTGTCCTCAGACTTGTCCATGAAGAGGGGAACCATGTCTCCGGCCTTGACACCAGACTGCGTCAGGTAGTGGGCGAACCGCTCGGCGCGGGCGTTCATCTCGCCGTAGGACACGACGCCGTGCTTCGTCTTAATAGCGACACGGTGGGGCTCGGCGTGCGCGTGCTTCTCGAAGGCCGCGTGGGCGTAGCCGAACTCGGGCCAGTGCTGCTTAATGCCTGCGGTCTTCTGCTCGTTCTCGTGGCCGATGAGGCTGCCGATCGAGATGTCGGGGTGGCTCGCCATCTTCTTGACGATGCTGACGAAGGTGTTGAGCAGCGCCTGGGCGCCGGAGGCGTCCGCCGAGAAGGGAACCAGAAGCTTAGCGGTCTTGGGGTGGGACTCATCGACCTCTAGGGTAACGTATTGGGTGAAGTTGTCACCGTGAGCAATGATGGGCGCGAGAGGGCTCTCGGCATCAACCTCCTCAAGCTTGGTGATGACGTTCACCATGGTGTTGAGGTGGGTGGGCTTGAGGTTACCGGCGGCGATGGCGTTGCGGAAACCGATGTGGCCGTGCTTGGAAATGTCCCACATGGTGGTCTGCACCTCCTTACCGTGAGCGGAAGCCGAAGCGCCCAGTGACTTGTCAAGCGCAGTTCGGAATGGCACGGTGCAAAGCGTAGGGCCGTTCAGGGTCAGAACACCTTCAACGTCGGCATCTCTTCCAGAAGTGGCGGTCATGTACAGGACGTCAGTCTGGCCAACGTGCTTGGCAAGAGTGAAAGCCCAGGCCTGGTGGATAGCAGATCCAACAGTGACCTTACCGTTCTGGCTGTACTTGTGGAGAGCATCGCCGAGGTCGGCGTTGAGCGCAAAGCTTTCGCCATCGAGGTTGGTGCCCGGCAGCTCGAGAGTAGTCTCAGCCGCAGAGCCAAGGTACTTCTGCCAGAACTCCTTGTCGGCGGGGTCCTTGGTGCGGTTCTGCTGGTAGGCGACATAGGAGCTGAAAGGCGCACGCGGGATGGCATCCTTACCCTGCAGGATGGCCACCATGTCAGCAAAGATGAACTGGCTGGACCAGTAGTCGAAGAGACTGTGGTGCATCTCGAGAATGAGGGTCTCGGAGCCCAGGACAGTGGCGCGCAGCATGGGGCCACCAATCTCCAGGGGCTGGCCTTGGAGCTTCTTCAGGGCGGTGTTCAAGTCGCCCGACATCGTCTTCCACGGAACATTGATGGACTTCTTGACCGTCTGGATGAATGATCGCTTCCATGGCTTGAAAGTGGTGCGGAGGATGGGGCTCTTCTGCACAACGAGGTTGAGTACCTCCTTAATCTGATCGGCCTGAGTCTTGCCCTGGATCTTGTAGACACGCTGGTAGACGTGGTTCGCGTTACCAAGCATAGTGTCGGCAAGGACACCCTCCTGAAGGGGCGTGACGGGGTAAGCATCCTCAATGTCGTCGGTCTTCTTCACCGGGGCGTTGTCGGGGAGAAGAGAGAACTCCTCTGGTGGGCCCATGGGACCAACTGCCTCACCACGCGGCTTGGAGAAGACCTCGGAAAGAGGGGTGTCTTCCAGAAGGTCGGGGACCTCAAGCTGGACACCGAGGGCTCGGGCCTTGGAGGCCAGGACGATGGCGTCGAGAGAGGAGCCACCGAGCTCCTGGAAGTTGGCGTCTGGGTTGACACCGGCGGGGGACATCGACAGGACCTGGCCCAGCATTTCCCGGATGTCGGCGTCGAGGTGGCCGTTGCCCTCCCCTGAGACTTGACCGACAACCTCGCTCTCGTCCATCGCCTCGATGATCTCGGTCAACTTCTTAACATCCGTCTTTCCATTGGGGTTGACGGGGATTTCATCCATCTTGACCCAGTAGCGAGGGACGGCGTACGCCTCGATCTGCTCCTTGACAGCCTGCTTGACGTCCTTGACGAGGGTCTTCCACTCAGGGGCATCCTCGGTGGGGACGATAGTAGCGACGAGGCTCTTACGGCCTCGGATGACTGCGCCCAAGACGCAGGACTTGGCAACAAATGGCTGGATCTGAACCATGTTGTTAGGCGCGTTGGGGTCCACGCGCTGTCCGTCAACCTTGATTTGACGGTCGATTCTTCCAAGGTGAACCATCGAGCCATCCTCGCGGAGGACGACTAAGTCGCCAGTTCGGCAGAGACGACCCCGACCGAAGATGTTGGGGATGAAGGTCTTCTCAGTCTCTAGCGGCAGGTTCAGGTAGCCCTCTGCGATCTGGTCTCCTCCGAGGCAGAGCTCACCAGGCTCATCCACGGGGGCGGGGCTAAGGGTGCCCGGACGAAGAATGTACGCGACAGTTTCTATGCATCGTTAGCGGTCTGCATTTAACATCTATGGTACCCAAGGAGTATCTTCTCACCGTCAGTGGGCTTCCCGAGTAGGGGGTGTTGCTGCCCCGGGTAGATACGGGATCTCATGTTCAGCTGACATGTAGCATTAGCATCGGCACTGACAAGCATCATAAGATATCAAAGGTAGGTAACGTACCTGAGTGCATTCACTAATTCCGTATCCGTTGTATAGTTCTGCCTTTCCGGCCCACGAGTTAATTACAGCCGAACCAGCAGGCTCTCCCCCTAGGGTGATCGTCTTAATCGTCTCCGGTAGGTCTGCCGGGTCAAGCAATTGAAGCATGCTAGGCGTGATCTCGAGAGAGCTCACGTTCAACGCCTTGACAGTCCTGAGAATCCAGGATGTGACGTTCTCCTTGCTTGCCAAGCAGAGGGTTCCTCCACGAACCAAGGTTCCCAATATCGACCGCTGAGCGGCACTGAAGGCGGGAGAGTGAGAAAGGAGTGTTCTCAGCTTCTCCGGTACCTCGGGCTGGGGTAGGGCCTTGAGACCGGTGGTGACGGCTCGGTGAGACAGCAAGACGCCCTTGGGGCGGCCCGTGCTCCCGGATGTATAGATCACGTAAGCGATTTCAGACGGAGACTGGTGGACATCGAGGTTGCCAAGGTGCTCCCGAGAAGCGCGGGAGAAGCCCTGGAGGAGGTCCTCGATAAGAGTCTCATTTGAAACACCAGTTGTTCCTTGGGTTGCTTTGTCAACAATGATAAATGGCGCCCTGGAGTCCTCGACTATGAATCGAGTCCTCTCGGCAGGTGACTCAGGGGAGACCAGGGTGTAAGCGGCCCCAGTCTTTAAGACTGCCAATAGGGAGATAACCAAGTTGACGGACCGTTCCAGGAAGATGGGGATGATGGAACCGCGTCCGCAGACGAGCTGTCGAGCAACGAAGTTGGCAAGATCGTTCAGCTGCTGGTAGCTGAGATATTGTGATTGCTCGAACTGCAAAGCAAGGGCATCTGGGGTTGCAGCGGCCTGCGCCTCGAAGAGAGCATGAGCCAGCTTACTGGCGCTCCCCTCCTTCTTGTCATAAGGAGATTGCAATACTTTTGACTTGATAGGTCCCTGCTGGGACAGAGGCTTGGCGGCTGAAATCATCTTGAAATTAGAGGGAGAGGAAGCTTTAGGGAGTGAATGAAGTTTGGTTTGAGAGGTGTTCTGGCTCAAAACAGCATAGAATATGGTGGTAAGTCGATTTATATTCTTCTTACATCGCCCAGCAGTTGGAGCACTTGGCCACCCATACTCTCGATCTTCTACTTCTCACTTACACCGTGAACACCGAGTGCCCATCGATCTAGTGGTGTTCATCTCCTGAAAGGCATATCAATAACATCTTTCCATTTTTAGATGCTACTCTGATAGGCTATGGAGCTCCTAACTCTCGAGGGAATTATCATAGAGCTGCATATCTTTTGCAAACAACAACGGTAACAGAGTATGTTGAGTGGCTACGTAGGTATGAGAGTGTGTATGTAGAGTGCTATAGTCGTCATAACAAAAGTGTCCCAATTCGGAAATTCCGCCATTTAGCATAGCTCTAAGATGGGAGATTTCAAAATGGACGATACAAATTCCCACTATAGCGGAATATCAAAATCCCATAGCAAAATTACGATCGAAAGGATGGAATTTAGTTGTTAGTTATTTTAATCTCCTTTTTTATCGCCCAATTACATACGTTCCAGTAGTAAGTCCCGGCATACTAATGCAACGTCAAATATATGTCAGTGATCTTATTAGTCCCAAGTCTCCCTTCCTTGGTGTTGGTTAGAACGACATGCGCGGTGTTGATATAATTGGTACAATTCACAGCTCCTCATGCAGCATCTATGCCATACCTTTGAGCTTCTGAATTGGAGAACACTTGCTTCCCCTTGCTTCCCCTTCTTTGCCACATGGGGAAACCGGAGCAATCAGGGTATGTTTGAGCAGTTTGTAGGCAAGAACAGAAGGAGTTGTCGACGTTCTCGACCACCGATGTTCGGTGGCAAGTCCGAATGGGCAACCAGCTGTTAGCCTCGTTCAGCCTTCTCTAATGAGGCCAATTATTAGGTGTGGATGAATCGGAGTAAGAACCATGACAATACGCGCATCCCCCACCGTCTTACTGCATCAAAACAGGGATACTCCGATTCAAAGTTTCTACCAAGTCAAGCCATTATCTTCGCAGCTCGACGCATATACGGGCGAGCGAATGGAGGAGACTACGTCAATCATCGTCCATCCGGGATGGCTATCACTGGAGCAGCGATGCGTAGTTTTATGAGAAAGGAGGTATTTTCCAAAGGAAAAGGAGCACTTCACCAATATAAAACTCGAGCAGCGGTACGGGTTCAAGATCTTGCTACTCCTCATCCCCATCGCCATCGTCTTCACCAGAACCATCATCTTAGCAAATCGTCCAACATGGCTCCCAAAACATACGACGACCCTTTCCGACACACCTGTCTGGTGCCTTACGTCGATGTCGAGACCGCGCCCCCGAACATCGCTAAGATGATCAAGGTCCACGACTTCAGGCGAAACATCTTCCTCACCCTCGCTCACTCCCCCGGTCTGTTCCCCACCTTCATGGGAACCATTGGCGGCTGCTTCCGTGGAGAGGTCCGCACCGTTCCCCTTCTGGACTGGGTATGTAAAGTCTTTGGCATCCTTTGGCCACCTCTCCTCCCTTCTCCCGTCTTTTCTCCTCTGGTTAGGATCAATTACTAATGTCGACTTCAGCAACTCATCGTCCTCCGCGTCGCCACCAAGGTGGGCGCCAAGTACATGTACGATGTGAACTTGCCCGTGTGCGAGCTCTACAACATGGAGCAGGCCAAGATCGACCAAATCGGCTCCAGCCCCGAGAGCGTCCTTGCCGGCGAGGGCCCGTGGACCGAGCGCGACCGTCTTCTCCTCCGCATTGTTGATGAGCAGCTGGCTACCTTCACCAACAAGGAGGAGACCATCGAGGAGGCTCTTACTGTCCTCAGCAACGCCGAGCTGGTCGAGACTCTGATCATCATCGGCACCTACTGCACTCTCGCCCGTATCATCAGGGGCTTGAGGGTCGACGATGACCAGCCCATCCGACCTCCCCAGCTGATGGACGCTCTTCGCGCCTCGGTCACTCCCGACCTGCCTAAATAAACGACTCTTGACGAGCCGAGTCTACTAGGAGCTCACCAGCTAGCATGGAGAGCCAGCGAACCAGCCTTAATGGTGTAGTAAAACATAGGTAGTCAGATAGAATCGACTGCTTCAAAAATCCCATTGAGAGACATCGCGTTTAGTGAAGACTTAGAACATGTAGATTGTACCTGTGACCCCGTATTAGAAAGATTGATTGACATGAAATCGAGTGATACGTGCATGCTATGATTTAACGAGGTTACGTCTGGGAGTAACACGCATCTCTTGCATATTCTACCCCTGCTTCAGAAGGACATAGGTCGCTGTGTTAGATGTGTCGACACGGTGGATTAACGACACGGTGGATTGGCGGGAAAGGGGGAACGTGCGTAGTTTCAGGTTCTCTCATTCAATCAGCTATGTAGATACCTAGAAACCTGTATCATCCTGAAGAAGGGGTTGAAGATAGTGTCTCTTCGAACTGTAGCGATCATGTTAGCGTTCAGGTCGCGTCAGACAATGTTACTGCAGCTTGTTGAAGAATCAAGGTTACAAGTTAGAGGCTCAAAACTGGGTCTTGGAAAGTTGGATACAACTTTCTTTCATCCGACACCCGGTTTGAGCTTCTTCAATCGTCCGATGCCGGCGCCCGGTTAATCCGATGCCCCTGAAAGGCCATTCAGAGACCCAGCAGACTGGATTTTAGGGGTCACGCGCTACCGAGATACACCGCCCACTGACATAGCATCTTCAAGAAGCGGGATCGTGTATCGTACGATAATAGCTGCACTTCATTAATGATGAGGCTTCTTGTTATTCCGCTTGAATTGGCGATTAGTATTCTCACGCTGATAGCCCTCGGTTGTATGCGCGGACAGTGGCGGAAGCCGTAGATCGACTCGGCCGTGAGGAACTTCCAAGTACGCGGCAGCGTTCTTGCTGAAGATTGAACGAGTAAACTTTGGAGATCATTACTCCAAAACCCTTGAAGGGCAGCTTTGCTGTTCATGAAGACCCTGTAAGCGGCAGAGTAGCCTCATTGCTACGATCTGCATACCGAGCGATCCCGACGTTGATGAATCGTACTCCTGGCGTGTCTCAGTAATTCGCACCAGAAAACGGTTCTTCAGCCTATCATCGTGCCAGGGACTCCCATAACGTATCTTCCGGGTCCCCGGAAGTGATAGATCGAATACATTCTCCAGATCCTGCAACGCACCTGGGCGGCCATGGAACCTAGTCATGGAACGATAGGCAGCCCCCAAAAGATACCTCTCGGTCATGTACCCAAAAATAACGACTGTTTGTTTATGTACCATGTTCTGCAGCGCGATCGGATGAACAGCTAGCGGGAACTAGAGAAAGCTCCTAGCTCAAGCCATCGTGTAGATCATCCATAGGTGGCTTGATACCATGAGTCTCATGAGTCTCATGAGTATCATGAGTAGGCAGATAAGACGTAAGTAAGTTGGCCGCTCTGGAGCCCCTTATGAGGCTCCCGTGTGGCTCCCGTGTGGTTTAGGCAGAGTTAGATCTTGGAGTCGGCAATCCGTGCGGAGAGATCGCGCAGAGGAGCTATTTCTGATGCCTTACGCACCGAGATCTGGAGTTAAGGTGCGTGGTTATGTCATAAGCCGCGAAATGAATCGTTCTAGATGTTATGCACTGAGGATCAGCATTTCATCAGCTTACGACAAGTGACAATGTGACCTCGTGCCTGTCCAGCGAGTCTAATGCACAACACCAGAACCTTGCACTATGCTGACGTCGGTGGATCACCTTCCTCATCAGAGTCAGCCTAGTCCAACTGGACTTACCGGAGGCCCCTTGGTAACTGGGAAGCACTCTCACGTCCTTTGCCGCAGAGGCCCTCGGCATATTCCGGGAGAGATTCTGTAGCAGATGATGGTATGTTCTGTATGCTTCAGCCATGTACGATATAAGGAACTGGCTATGACCAGCGACGAAGTGACGGGGCACCCCTAAGAAACCCTCTACTAGCCATGTTTGTCATGTATAATCTATCCGATGAGCAACACCCTGGCGCTTCTGGAAGTGCCAGGACGCCAAGTTTAGTCGAAGGCCGGAGTTCTCGTCGTTCCGCATGTGACTTCTGTCGTGAATATAAGGTATATTGCGAAAAGAAAAATCAAAGAAAGATAATTGATAGTCTTCGTTTTCCCCAAGGTGGGCCCAAGTCATTGAAATTTCCGTTCTGTTCTTTTTTGACACAAGTGGTTTGGTTTTAATCAGTTGAATATCTTCGTTCCACTCGCCTGACTGTACATCTATGTAGGTCAGATGCAGCGGTAGCAAGTCGCGATGCGACCGCTGCGCCAAGCATGGCAAGACGTGCACGTTCACCCCGGCCACCGGACGGCGCAATATGCGGGCCCAAGATTATCGAGGGAACGGGCATTCTCACCGGAGATCACAGGACAAGTTCATCATCGTCGAGCCGGGCCCGAGCTTGTTCAACACCAAAGATAACCGCCCGTCGCCCAAAGAGCAGCTGCGACAACTAGAGAGCAACAACTCCTCCAGCGCCGTCACCACTCCCAGCGGCATACTCAGCGGCCCTTCGACGCGACCAAGCTCGCCCATCTCGTCGACGGTACAGGCGCTTCAGTCGCGAGCGCAGTCTCTATCTCCCCCAAGGCAGCAGCGGACGTTGAACTCGCGACCGTCACTCGACGCCGAAGATTTATGTCCGTCTACGGATATCATCCCCTCATGTAGGGAATCGTGGAACTACGAGATTCTAGCAGGCCTTGGTGATACCAAGCGTTCGGCTGTCTGCAGCGATCTGTCTGGGAGTCCGTCGGATGTGTTCCCGTGGGCTGGCGACTGGAGCATCTTGCTCAACAACAGCGGCAGCAGCGCGCATACGAGCCGACTTCCGACCCCAAGCCTGACCGCAACGCCAATAGTGGATCACCCGGGGCCAAGACCCAGCATGCCGCCAGCGAACCTGGAGCGCGAGATGCTCCTCGGCGCAGCACCGACATCAGCGCCATGCAACTGTCTGCAGCATCTGACGATGAGCGTATTTGATCTCAACGGCTGGACAGCGAACCACCGATCAGACTCGGCAGATACGTCGCACATGATGCTCGGCCAATTCCTCAGCGTCCATCGGGATCGCATGGCGACCTTCGAACACCTGTGCAACACGTGTCTGTCGCAGCCAGACTCGGCGCAGCTGCTCATCGTCAATATCGAGCAGCTCGCCGACCTCCAGGAAAAGCAGATGAATCATCTGCAGGAGGAGACGGCATTCCCAGCGGACACCATCGCGATAGGCAGCTTCGTGGTCGATCACACCCTAGACCGGGTGGTCATCGCGCGGCAACTACTGGCAGCGCGGAAGGCAAAATTCATCCGCGTCTTGGAGTCCCTGCGCTCCCGGCTCATGGCTGCCGGCATGAGCGACTGTTACAATAGGCTAGACATGATCCTGGAACGGCTCAATAAGTGTCGGGTTGGGCAGTTAAATGTGCTCTGATCTACAGGATTGGGCTTGGCACTATCTCTCCAGGCTAGCGAGCTCGACCAATACCCTCTCAGCGGGGAACATGGAACAGCCCAAGCTGACACTGATAAGGGGGGGCCTGGGGGGCCTGGGGGGCGCGCTCCGAGCGAATATGCAGCAAGGGTGGCGTTTCTGGAAAAGCAAACGAGAGACCCTGGTACCGTTCGCCAACCACCGCCCCTAAATTCACAAAGATTACTGGCCAGATTACCGGTAGCTTTTGCCTGCTAGGCTCACTGCGGCATGCCGACTGGAGCCCACCGCGGCCGAGGTGGCTCAGTCGGTTTAGACAAGACAGACAGGTCAACAGGGTATGATTACGGTACGTCGTACTTACGTGGTTTTTTTTTTGGAGAGTACGTATACTTAAGCTCGGGTATGGCTGACTTTATGTACGATACAGAAGTACAGCAGCAATCGCTTGTTACAAATTTCGCCGAAAACATTTTACTGGTCGGATTTCTGAGATCTCTCCTCTTGGCCCGCCAGATAGCGAGCGACTCGGTTAGATCGGTATTGTGCAACACGAACCACAGCATTAAGGTTGTGCGACGCCAGAGGGCTGTTAGTGGTGCGTTTTCCTTGCATCATATAGTTCGGGCACCTATTGCTTATTGTGTGAATGACGACTTGTCAGAAATAACTGTACACCGAAGTCGCAGGGGTGAGGAGTAAGGACCAATCGCTCGCCGGTTGAACAATTGAAGGAGGGAATGTCACCGAGGTTTGCGTCAGTTATATAGAGTTGATCCCATTGGGCCTACGAGGCCCGCACTCAATTACAGTACCAGCCAACGAGAAGACGTGCTGGAAAACGCGTAGGGCTGGAAGGCTATAATAAGGGGGATTGGTGCGTTCGGATGGCCGGCTGTCATGTATTACACACAGACCGTATTAAATAATCACAGCTATAGGTATAAGTAGCGAAGGTAATGGGAATCTGAAAAGTCTGATGAAGAAGTCGAGGGCATTTGATCGCGAGAATGATGGGAAAATATCTACCATCTGCAAAGTGGAATAAGGGCCCATATCCACTTTGGCTAGTTTTGTGCGAAATGTTGGCCTTCCGCGATCCCCGAGATCTTTATTCAGATACGGAGCCCGGGAGGCTCTTCACGCGCGCAGGGTGTTGACATGGTGTAAGCGTCTGGATAAACCAATAGGCATGTGATCGGAGGCGAAGGTAAGAGAAAAGGCCCCTTCGGCCGATAGAACGGGCTTATAGCGGGTCAGGAGATCTTGGTCATCACGAGACCCTTCATTGCTGACATACCCAGACAATACCAAGCCGACAGCCCAGGTGAGTCTTTGGTCCTGTAACACTGCTGTGCACTGTTGTATCTGCTGTATCTGCTGTATCTGCTGTGCGCTGCTGTACGCCGCTGTACCTCATCCTCCAGGACGTACAGGATGTACATACGCACTTCCGCTGGCTCGTTAACACGCGAAGACCCACCCTTCTATCTCGTCTGATGTAACCTGAGTCCCTGAGACTTCATGCTACCGGTCCGTCCCGCGAGGAGCCGCAACAATAGTCGTGTATCTCCGGTGACTTGTTTTGGCTAGCGCGTGGCTAGCGTGTCTACTATGTACAATACAAAGCTGCAAAAGATATGTAGTCAGCTTGGCCGGGGAGATTGCCTGCCGGAGGATCCACCGCAATACTATCCTTAGTATTACCTATCTTACTGTCGTAGCTTAAGTACATTGCTGGAAAGGCTTCTTGAACCGAGCCGCAGGCTATCTTGAGTGCCTCGACTGCCTGATCGCTTCTAGGCCTGCCTTGTCTGCTTACCCCTGGTCCCTAATGGCCCTAAAGGTCCACCTAAGCAGGTCTAGCGTGCCATGCCGGAAGCTATGCATCATGCATCCTGATCCTCCTCGATATTTCAAACGACATCCAATTTGGGAAATCTGATGGAATTCAGACGGATCATGTTTGTCCCACCCACAGTAGATTCAGACCCGAACCCACGAGGTGCCGTCCCAGCGGGCTCGAAGAGACGCTAGAACTTTTGTCAAAAAAGCAGAGGCCATTATGCGATCCTGTGACGATTCCTTGCTCGATATTAGACAGCACATCGTAAAACCAGATGGATTGTGATGGATCCTACGTTGCCAGGATTAAAATGTGATTATTGATGTGAGAACTGGTCAAGTGACTTGAAATGGGTGATCCTAACCCAGACCCGGCAGTCCAGCCCTGTATCCTAGTGTCAGGTAGACAGATTAAGAGGCTGAAATGTTTCAATTCTAAGTATCGCGTTTCGTGTGAGATGCGAAAATCAGGCCAGAATATGCACGGCGTTAGCGACGTCTAACTAAATTATGTGTGGCATCGAGAATTTGAACGAGATCGCCATCTTGTTCGGCTCCATTACCACCGAGGGGGCCGAATTTCCTAGGATCTCGTGATGCCGAAACGAACGAGCCGAAGTGAGTAGACAGCGACAGGTAAGTATGAGAAGTGTAGATCGGTAAGTGAAGTGACGAACGATCCGACATTTTCCCTGAATATCCGACACCTGCGAATGTCTGAATAGCCAGCGAACACACGATTGTGAGAAATAATTTTGATTGGGTCAATTGATTCACTTCTGGAAACAGGGAGAATTGCGCAAAAGTGGTTGGGCTCGAATCGAGCAATGCGGGTATCGCGTCAATTGGAAAATTTGAATTGAAAAAAGTAAAAACTGAACGTAGGAGTAAAATACCCTCGATATCCAAGAGGCCCCAGATTTGTCGTTAATCATCGAGCGCCGAAAAAAACCTGCGTTTTTTGCGGCCCTAAGGAAATGATCTATTATTCTATACCGGGACTCCATGATGCGTCCTAATTGATGTGCACGAAACCTCCCGTCCGATCCCCTTGGCCTAAGATGAGGCTCGTTTGAAGTAATAATAGTAGTAGTAATAGTAATAGTAAAGACCGCCTTTGGTGTTTCCCTCATACGCGTCCCTGGATTATATCTCATTCGACCGCAAAATTAAAACTTCTGATATCACCGCGCAGTGTCATAAGGTTGACCGCTCTGGTAAGCTCCTCCAGAACGGACTTGGTTTGCTCTGGATGGCACGTCGCCCTGACTAGAACATCCCTCGTCCCCGTCCCGACTGAACTTTGCCTGCTGCTATCTGAAGAGCCAGGTATCGAGATGTTGTTGGCTTGCCCCCAGTCCATAAAGTGATTATATGAATGATGGGGCGAAAAGTCCTCGGGAGATCGCCAGTCTTGGAAATCCGACATGGATACAGGCGATGTATGTGGTACTGTGGGGATGAAGCCCGTTGTTGTGGCGATATTGTTGTTGAAAATGTCTACTTGGCCGCCGGCCGTGTTGAGTTTGAAGTTAAGGTTAGGATCTAGAATGCCGACGTCGGTCATCTCTAAACCACTTTTATCCATATCCGCTAGCATGGTGGTGACGTTATATGTGTTTGGTTGTTCGTTCGGTTGTAAGTTCGCTTCGGCGTGCGCGTGGGGATCATGTTCTTCGACGTCTACGACGGACGAATTCGAGCTCGACTGTGACGATCGCTTTCGAGTGCCGCGCTTGCTGCCTCTGACGGTGGATTGGCCGTTCTCCATTTGACGTTGTAGGAACGAGTAACGATTCTTCGCTGCGAGGCCGGTGCGATACGGTAATTTGCTGCTAACGATCTCCTTCCAATTCCTTCCCACTGTCTGGACACCTTCGAGAAGTAATGTGTCCTGCGGCGCAAGTCAGAAGACGGTCCTTGTAAGGCAGACGCACTCGAGATGGTGCTCGCTTACCTCCTCTGCGGTCCAAGGACTTTTGTCAATTTGGGGATCCAAGCTATCGGTCCACCGCTTGTAACACTGGTCGCCGTTTCTAGTTTGAACAAGATCGGCAACCTTACTCCATCGCGTACCGTACTGTCGGACGCCTTGTCGTAGTCGCGCGTCTTCTTCCTTAGACCAAGGGCCTCGCTGAAGGGGCTGCGATATGTGGTAGTACCAGCGCTTTCGACAGTCTTTATTCGTTCTCCCCGGAAATCGACGAGCGATAGTCTGCCAGTTGATGGTTCTGCCGGCTTGTACTTCTGTATTGTTGTCAGCCTAGTGTTAAAGGGTTGCTGCTGTTGTGAAGGTTGCGAATGGAGGCATTCCAGGCGGCGAGATCACCGCTGTTTTAAAAGCAAACGTACCTTGGGCTACCGCAGCGCTGAGTTGCGAATCTTCTTCTAAAGTCCACTTTTGAGGGGCTTTAGGGGGCGGATCGGACAGAGACATTGAAGGGCGCGGGAGGGCCGTAAAAAAAAACTTCTTTTTCTTTTCTTCCTTTTTATTATTGTTTTCGTGTTCGCCCTTTAAAGGGATCTTCTTTTAAGTAAAGTAGTTCTTCTCCGCAAAGAGTTGTAAGCTACGGCGCACACCTGCCCCTAGGAGGAAATCATGTCACGTCACAGTACATATAAAGCTCCGGGGCCTGGGCCTTCAAGGGGCAATTGCCAATTGGCTACTGCAGGCTGTCTCGGCCGGTATTTCTACCATCAGATAAGGACGAAGGAAAAGGCGCCACTGAACCCCGCGGGGAGGAGGAGAGCAACTTGCAAGGGAAAGACAGGAGGGCGAGGAGGGCGAGAAAGGGTTACGTGTGCCGGGCCTGTGCGTTTGGATTATGCGCGCCTAGGATGCTCTACAAGTATCTGATCGACATGTCAAGCCACCGTCGAGACTAACATGTTGGACTGTGGTCCTGTGGCAGCAAGTCTAGCACAGTCTAGCAGTTTTTTACCCTTACTACTACAGTTTTATGTACAATGACACGTATCAGGGCCCGATTGAATGACAGACCACACTTGTACTGTTTTCGGGCCTGTGGGCAGCTGTGGAAGCCATTCATGCAGTCAGCACCGATGTCCGGATTGCCGTTGGGGGTAGGACCTCAGAATTACCAACAGCTGGCAATACCCGTCCCGGATTGCTCAGGTGAGTAAAATCGCGCTCGAGCCGCATACTAGAGCGAAGCCCCTGATAAGACAGACAGGAAAGCCAGAAAGCCAGAAAGCCGAGCCGCGCCCGGGCTGCTCTGGACCCTGAGCCTCGCAATTGGCTAAGTCATACAGAACACAGTATTGGAAACTCATTGCGAGTGCATAATACTAATTAGCTAATTCCCTTATGTCTGCACTATTGCGGCCCGGCTTAACAAACGACTTTTGATAAGAGGAATCAGACAGTGTCCTGCAGGAGACCGCAGGCGACCGGCAGCATGTAGGGCTGCGGGTGCGTTACATCCCTACAAGGTCCCCTACAAGGGTTTACATGGGTTGCTTTCCAAGGGGTTACAGGGGTTACATGGGATGTACATGGGGCATGGTACATACGAATGTACGTAGGGGTGGATGGAATATTACCTCGTAAGAATCAGCAAATACGACGCTGCAGCTTGCCCGTCATTCGTGCATGATCCTAGGTCAGACACTACGTGACAGTCGCTTTAAGCTTAACTTGGACCATTGTGAGCGGCCGTCATGGCAGCATGGTAGGTTTCACGAACCCCAAGACTCCCCAAGGCTCGTCTTACCTTGTACCCAGCGCGCCGATACACTGCCCAGAAGTCACTTTCACCAGTCGAGAATCCGCGATATGTTGCTTCGTGTCTGCCCAGAACAATAATCACGAAATCCCGGAGTTCGACTTTGGGAATTTCTAAGCAGCGACGAGCGCCGGCGACGCATTTTGCAGCTTTTACATAATGCGCGACTCCGAGCTTCGTTCGCGGATATGTCGTCTGCGGAGACTTGGAGATTTGCTGAAGATATAGTGGAGCAAGGGTCTTGCCGGGTGTTTTCAGACATGTAAGTTTTCTGACTCCAGAAATCGTGACAGAATCTAGCTTCTCCTCGTGGTATCGTGGGCTGAGGGTCACCCCAGGCATGTTATTCGTCACTTTGCATTACATGTACATACAGGCGGGAGTCCCGTCAAGTTGGTTGGGAAAGTGGACGAAGATTGTCGGATTGTCTGATGAGGTAAGGAATGCTCGAATTATTCAATTATTATGAAATATGTTGGAAATGAACGTCTATAAAAATTATTGGCTGGTTTCTCCTCACGTCTTCGTAGACGGTGACTTGCCTGTAAATCTACCCTGATAATCGGAGTACGCGACTTTTTTTGTGTTGCTTACAGTCCCTTATATACTAGTCTCAATTATAACTGTAGAGCAAATGCCTTCTTGAAGCTGTTTTCTGGGAAATGTATAGTCGAAAATTCAGTATCCGCTATCCCCAAGTCGTGCTCGTATCATCATGTCTACCGTAATCACTCAAGCGCCTGACCGAACTCTCCGCTGCCACAGCTCTGAGGCTCCTAGCCCGGGGGACGGCGAGGTCCTTGTCAAAATTCTCGCGTCACCTGTCAACCAGCTTGATTTACTCGTCCTCGCGGGAAAGTACCCGGTTCAGCCAAAGCACAAGTATAACGGTGAATCTATCGTGGGATACGATGGTGTCGGCGAAGTCATTTCCTGCGGCGCCGGCGTCACAAATCTAGCGCCTGGTGACAGCGTTATACCCAGCCAATTCGGTGTGGGCACATGGCGTTCCCAGGCAGCGGTGAAGGCGACCATGTTGCAGAAGATATCGACTCCGAAGGCCGCAGAGTTTGCCTGTCTCCTGAGAATGGCTGTTGGTCCGGGATACTTTCTCGTCGAGGAGATACGAAACCTGAAGCCGGGGGAGTTCATCATCCAGAATGCTGGCACATCTGCAGTCGCGCAGTATGTCACCCAGTTCGCTAACCGCCGAGGCGTTGGTGTAATTCACGTCATTCGCGACCGTTCCGACGCCGAAGCCGAAGCCGTCAAGCAAGCTCTTCTCTCCCTAGGTGCTGCAGAAGTTTTCACTGAGAGTGAGATTGTTGACAAGGTTGCAAGCCTAAAGCAGTCTAAGCGCATCACTCTGGCCCTCGATTCCGTTTATGGAGCGTCTGGTTCTACGATCTTGGCAGCATTGGCTGATGAAGGCACCTTTGTGCACATGGGGTTCCTCGGAGGTGTCAACGGCAAGCTGCAACTAGGCCCTCAAGACCTGTTCGGTAGGCGACTCACTTTGCGCGGATTCAGGGGCTCGGCACATATGGCAGCTCGCACCCCTGAGGAGCAAGGCAAACTATTGGACTTCTGGGTTGATCTCTTCAACAAAGATCAGCTGAAACTTCCAGCTTTGGGACTAAGCTTCGTGGACTGGAGAACAAGTGATGGTGGTCAAGCTGTTTTCGATGCTGTGAAGAGAGCACAGGAGGCGAAGCTCGGGCAGCGAAAGCAAGTTCTCATCTTCAAGTGAAGAACAAAGAAAATGTCTACTTGACATGCAAGGATCTCAAGAGTATAGCAATATGCGATATTTGCTATTATGTGGATATGAATATTATACAAAGTACATAGTTTAGATATTCTTGTGTTACATTTGTATAGAACTTACGACGCAAAAGTCGGTAAAAGTTGAAGGATTCAAAGTATACATTTCTGTTTTGTTCAATTTTTGCAGGGGGTTGAATCTCTGAGTTACCTCCTTTCTCTTAGCCTAGTAGTTGTTTACCTATTGACTTGCATGCCTAGGTAGGTAACGTTAGAAGTCAATTGAATTCTTGCTCAAAGTTCTTTAGATTGATATGTTGTGCTACTATAGAATATTGAGTATCTACTTCGAAACTGCCTCCTAGGAATTACGCATTGCCTTCCCCTTTTGGTTGTTGCACTCAGCCATTTACCCCTACACTTATCTTCACCCCAAAGTATACAAGGTATATCGGATGTACTACCTTCCCACCCCCTATCGCAACCCTTACTCACCTCTTCCTGCTACTTTTCGTCATGGTGTGTGTGCATGTCAAATCAGGCCCCGAGGTGTGCCAATCAAGTGGAAATAGAACGAGAATTAACCTGAGTCAAGTTGAATCCGGGGGACTGGCCTGGTTTGATCCGAATTGGTGGAAAAAGCAAAGCTGCAGCCTCCTCGTGACCTAACCGAGTATCGTGACCATAATCGTGGCCGTGTCACCGACCTTAATTGGGTGCTGACAGCGGCGTGGGGCTTGGCGCTGCCGTTTGAGTAGCACTGCACTTGGGTGCGCATGTAACACAGGAATGCGACGGATGTTTAATTAAATATTATTATTTGATATCACATAGCGGTCTGATTATTCAAATCTCATATACGCCCTACATGATGACGATGGGTGGTAGCATGCTGTTGACAAAAGTCCCCGTACACCGTCTAGGCATATACGACTATCACCGCTTTGCTTAGCCCAGATGCCGGCGCGTATCGCATTACTTGAGCATGCCCGATGTATTATCAGATCTATCTATCTATTTCGATCTGGACCTTTATTTTCCACCCGCCCAGGTATCTAGGTAGGCTAAGTATCTACCGACATCCACGAGCATCATCATAGCAACCAAGCATCGAACCAGGCAACGGCTTGTAGGAATGCCTGGTCCTTGGCCAGCTTCTCAACCTTCTTGCTAGTGTCGCAACGGACGCTGAAGCCGTGCACGGTCTGGCTGTAGAGGGTAATCTGGTATGGATTGCCACCCTTAGCTAGGATCACCTCAGATTTGTGACGTAGTTCAGGGGTGAAGATGGAATCTGTCTCAGCAGCAGCAATAGAGAGGGGAGCCTTGAAGCCAGACAACTCCTCGTCGGTGACGAAGGATGGATGGGCGAAAAAGCCAACCTGGATGCCGGGGAAATGTCGTGCGACGTACTACAGCATTGAAGAGATGTTAGCGATCGCACGTGGATGTTCGCATCCATCGAACCAATGTTGATTAAAGGGGGTGTCTGACCTTCGCCCCGAAGCAGTATCCAAGACCACCGATCTTTGTGATACCCTTCTCGGTCTGTAGCCACTTGATGGCCGCAGCTACAATAGGGTCGACAGCCTCCGACGTATGCGGGTTGTCGCCGCTGCTACCCTTGATAAGCCACGACATAATGTCAAACGTCGCGGGAAAGTTCAACGGCAGTGCATCCCCGTTGAACAGGTCTATAACGACACACAAGTAGCCATTGGCGGCATACTGGTCTGCCATCAGCTTGCTGTTCTGCCATATCCCGATAACATCCGGGAGGTATAGGAGCGCTGCGCCTTTGTGGGCAGTTTCTGGATTCGGCTCAGCTAGATAGGCATCCCAGCTGCCAATCTTGATGTCTCGACCGGTCGGCTCTCCACTAGTAAACGCAGTTAGTATAATGGTGGCGGTCTATTTCGCGAATTTCGAATGCCAGGTGATTTTACTTCTGCCGGACTTGGCGTCTGCGGCTAGGAAAAAGGGGGGCGAGATGGCGAGAAACATGGTGGATATATAGAAATCTGGACGCTTCTCTATTTGTAATATCACGAGAAAAAAAAATCTTCCAAGGTTAAGGGAAATGGTAGAAAAGCTAAGTCTTACTCGTGCTTTACGCCGACGGTGCAGCACTTTCCAGGCGGGTTAGAGGACATCGTGACTGAAACTGAGAACACAAGCAAAGGGCTTCTCAACGTAGACGGCGTGAATAGCGATGGAATGGATGGCGAAACGAGGACAGGTATGCTTATAACGCGACTTTGAAGCTCGGAAAGGTGGACTTCAGGGTCGTAATGCCAGGGTTTGCTGGGGTGGCCTGTACTCGGTTATTACTGAGTAAGTGTTTTACTGAGTAAGAATCTGAGTGCGATGCAGTGATGCGTGATAAAATTATGCATGAATTGTAGATAAACCCTTAGAAGTTGCGGGGGTGAGGGATTAATGTGGATTAATGTTTTCGATATCGCCGACCCTCGGCCCCGTTAATGAGCTATCATTATCTGCCCCCAACTTGCCCCAATCTGCCAATACGCCATAGGGCAGACAGGCCCTATGGCGTATTCGCCGCATTCGCCGCAACTCTGGGACCCCTCTGTGTTCATCTGGTTCCATCCTGGTTCCATCTGGCTCAGTGGCGCTTCTTGTGGGTCATCTGGATCAACTTCCGTCGTTCCCCGGTCCGGGGTGCTGTGCCTAATGCCTGCAACCCTGCTGTGCCTAATGTGACCGGGAAATAAAACGTGCGTTCAGGAGTTTGGTAAATAGAAATAGAAGGTATTCTGTAGGCAGTGCGGAGTACTGTACTCTGTAAGCGAATGAGACCCAATGGAGGAATGTAGAGATTGCCCAAAGGAGCAATTCCAAAATAAGCTTGACCAGCATCCGTCATTCGGGATCCGGCTCGAGCCGGTAGCATTCTACTAGTGGAGGTACGTACCAACCAGCTTTAGGTCAGCGATTGGGTCTTGATATTAAAACCAAGGACGAAGAAGCCATTTTTCGACAGCGATGGGCGCATACGTGCAGGGCCGCGACGGAGCCCATCTCCATTTCCATGAGGTCTCCATCTCATAATGAAACAGTCTCGTGAAATGCCAAATGCCTGGCCTGTCTTAAAACGTTTCGGGCGGAAGTCGTACATAATCTGCTGGCAAGCGGCGGCAACATTCCGCGCCCGCCTCAGCAGACCGCTCGACGAACTACCGGTGACGCGTCCCCGCCCGTAATCCCTAATCCCAGATAGGTCCAGCGGAATTTTGGTTTTGGTTTGCTGTACGTTTCGCATGGACGACGCATAAAAAAGGCACGTGGTACGCCTGCCGCAGGAAGTCTTACAGCAACAACCTTGAAGCTGACAAGTCGAAATCTGTTGACAGGATCTCATTGGTTCGAAATCTATAATGTAGGCAGGCTGGTGGCTGGCTGATAAAAAAAATAAGGAGGGATTGTGATCAGGTTAGACCGATTGCACAATTGCCGTATGTGGGATAGATTTTCGACCTGGGCTTCCCGCGCATTCGAACCCGACTGATTCGGATTCTTCCCGGCCCCGGTCATGCAAACGCCCGACCGCCCCAGCATCAAGCGTCTTACCCGACAACCTCGTTTTTGCATCATGACCCCTGCTATTCGATTCCTTTGCTGACCGAAAGTGATACGTCTCTTACCGCCTAGGCGCCCAAAGATTCCGGCTATACGACAAAACCCCGTCATGCAAGGTAATTCAGGAATCGTTGGACGGCATCAACGACGTAGGTCGCAAGATAGGTATTCAATTGGGCTCTGATACGAACCGTGTTGGCTCCTCAACGAACTGCTTCTTTTGTGCAAATCCCCGAAGCGGATTTGGGCTGATAAGGTAGGTGACGATATCAAATGGGCGCTTAATGATCGCCATCTTGCTATCGAGTCACGTGAGTTTCAGCGGATGCGTTCCGGGGGTCTCGTGACGCGCAGGAATCTGTTTCTTGCAGCCCGTGCCGTACTCTCGGATCAACTTCGAAATTTCTGCAAGTGCCGATCGGAAAATCTAGCCGCACCCTCCGATTGACTGCGGATTCGTGAGCCGGGGCCGGTTATCGTTCCACGACTTGTGAAGCTGCTGGCAGACGATTCGATCTTTCGAGGACAACTGCTATACCATGGTGAAAATCTTGGTCAACAGATTCAAAAACATCTGTTTCTCTGTGCCAAGACCATTCTCTGAATCGTGCGCCTTCCCGCCTAAAGCTCTGTAAACTGAGAAGTCCCAATAACACCAGGGCCTATCCGCAGCCTGAAAGCTGAAGCAGAGGTAAGCAGTTCTCGAGCTGCTTAGCTTCTTTCATTATGAAGTTTTGGCCAGAGGGTGATCTATGTGTCGAATTTGGCACCTATGGCCTAGTAAACCGCGTTCGCGATATCACCGGCTCATGGCTCGCAACCGAGAAATTGCGCTTTCTGTACAGGATAGTCATTCGAATAGTAGAGAAATGATGCTAAGAATCAATCTCATTGTGATAGGAAATAAACTTAGCTAATACCAGCGATTGCTAGAATGGGATATAACGAGCAGGAAATGCAGTTCATATATCTCAAAGAGTATCCTGCCAACACCAAGAAGCGCCCCTTCAGGAAATCGTAAGGCAAAAATATCGACCACGTGTGAGTTAGAGTCCGCGTAAAGCGGAACCTTTCGTTCGTTTTGCGTAAAGGGGTTGTAGCACGATGTTCGACCTCCGAGTAAATTCTTAGGAGCTCGGAATTGAGCATACATTACCTTTCCATCCTCACGGACTTTCGATCACGAATGGCCGCCAATGAGGTTGTTTACCAGCACTCTGGGACACCCAGTAACCGCAGTCTGTGACTCGAATTATGACGTCTATGGTGCACCAAATCGTCACGATCGCTGCGAAATTCTATTCAAGGCCGTCACAATACGAGATGCGCGATAGAATTCAGCTCGTCTGATCAATTCGGGGCGAATCAAGTCACATGCCCGGCGTTCCCGCACCAATCGTCTGTCGTGTAGCCTAGAGTGTCGCTTCGAGAATCTCCCCGTGATTGTCGTTTGTGTTTCATCAGGGGGATTAGGTATGTTCCCTTTCCGACACAATGGGAGCACTCGGAGACCGTCGTAACGTGTAATTCGCTCTGCTAGCAAGTTCTGACGTCTTTGTTTCCAGGTTCGGATTCTTTTCGGGTTCGTGACACACGATGGGATGGAGGCGCCGACGAGGTTCTTCTAAATGGAGTGAGGAATGCTAATTATAGCGACCAAATCGAGACTCTGATCTTACTATAGTGCGTCTTTAACACAATTCTTCTGAGTTGGAAGTATCTCTTAGGGTCATATATGATGCTCACCATCCCTCGAGGGGGAGCTATACTTGCCTGTGATGGTCATTCTCATAGTTGTCGAGCCTCATGGCGACTAGAGCCCCTTTCCATAGCCATAGCACCCCGTCAGGATTGTCTGCCACTTTGTTTTCCTTTCATACCCACTATTTTAGCAGAAAAGGCCGAATACTTTCGAGGTTTCTATCGCCAATGTGCGAACATTTTGCATGCATCCTTGAGTGGCACTTATTAGACATAGACCAAATGCTGAGGGTACTAAATTAACACGGTGTGCCGAGGTCTCGTCGCACCCTTTCTCAAGTTAGATATTATGCTTCAACCGCTGTGAATGCACTTACTAGTCGGCATAGCCTACCATGGTAAGCTACTGGCATGGCAGAATTCGAAACATCACGAGCGCGATGAACGACGGTCGCGCATTGTTACTAGATAGAGCTTTGTGGCTATTTCGTCTGAATTGTGTAGATCTCGATGTTAGAATGTTCGCCTCGCTATCGAAACACGTGTTCGAATGGCAAACTTCTGTCCCAAGGTGTCGGCTTCATTATTCGTCATAGAACTCATCAATATTCGCCGCAGATTCTCCCCAAGACCAAAGGTCCTTCATGCGTGAGTTGGTACTCGTACCTTTTCTCGAAGAAAGGGTAGCGACTGAGGGAACTTAGTAGAAAGCACTTCAATGCAATGACGAATCCTAGGTGGTGAAAAAGAGAAGTCGAGACTCTTAGCATGTGCTAGACAGCTTTCGCTATGGTCTAGCCTGTGGACCTGGCCGCATACTTCTACGCCTCCGGCATCGCGATACCATTTTGGTATTGTTGGCTTTCGAATTCCTCCTTGGGGCAAGTATCGGTATTCCGATGCCGACACCGTCAACCGTAAGGATGACAGTCCCAAAAGGGTAGGTATCTGAGTTGGTAAGATGATTTGTAAATGTTGCATTGTATCTAATGTCTATAAGCAAGGCCGATAGTTTAGGTAAGCACAGTATAGCGGATCAAATAATGCCCATTCGCAAGGCGCCAAATGAGCCTTCCCTCTAGGTAGTTGTTGTATTATAGAGCTAGGTATTAATGAATATTAGCTTTGCATTTGAGGTTACTCTAGTAGATGGATCTGCTTGGATAGATAGGCGATAGAGTGACCTAAGTTGAAAAATTATCTCCACCGGTGTATATTGGTCTATACTCCTTCCCTATAGGGGTACCGGTGTGGTTTGGCGCACTGACCGAAGCTGTTTCATGGCGAAAACTTAGAATTGGAGTATATGCTCGAGCATAGCTTGTGAAAATCATAAACAGAATGGATTGTAATGTTAGCCGGATTGAACGACAGCAAAGCGCCGTACGTAGCTCACTTGGAACCCTTACTAGCTGTTGATATTACTTTATATATAGTTTCTGTCGGGAATAAGGATATGCTGCTAGCATAGAGCCGGTCTTACATATGTCGGTAGAAAAACTTGTCTGTCTGTTTGAATAGCAAAGATTATACACATAAATCTCCATGAACCTTAGCACGTAACGGAGCACTGCTAGTAGTCATATGGCCAGAGCTTCAGAAATATCACGATATCATGAATGGGCATGATGCCGACATAGTTGCGAATGGCGTTTTTAGTATTTCTATATGTATATGGCTTGGACTGTGCGCCATGATCCGTGCGAGATAGCAGACTTTCCGGAGGCCCCGAACTATAGTCCCTCGTCGTTCTCCCCTCGAATCTATCGTGTCGTCCCCCAGTACTGTGGATTCTATGAAGATCATAACTTTTGGCGTTAGCTTCTACCTCGTATTATCGCAACTTTGTATACCCCAGTTTGAAAGCTTCGGCCTTTGAGATGATCGGCCTCTTCATTAGTTCATATCTATCAATACCACGAAACATTCTTACGCCGTCTCGTCGTCGCACTGTAGTTGAATGAGAGATGTAGGATCTAAGACCACTAGGGAAAAGCCGTGTAAGCACCATCCAGGATCTCATATGAAGACTTAAACTAAACGATTCATCAAGTCCTTAATTACTTGCGTGTCAGTGCGGGGCAGCCCACTACCTGATTTCCTCCAAGATATCATCCCAGACTGTCGACAAGTCTATGTAGGTACTCCTTTCGACATCCTGATAATGAAAGGAATACAATTTCGTGGATGGATTGCAAGCATGGACAGTCGCCCAGGCAATGGGGATTACTGACATTGTCGCGTTCGCGTCTTGATAGGAAGGAGCCAAACATATCAGCAGGGAGAGAGACAATGCTCCTATCCGCTGATTGTTGCCTTTGAGCTCTTCGCTGGCGCGGTTCCTCGTTGGAGTCTTCCAGGTTCATTTACGAACACTGCCGAACAGATTTCGAGTTCAGAAATTGATGACACAAGTATCTGATTTAACAGCAACTGAGAGATACCTGTCTCAACTCTTATAGGACCTCGTGTCCCAACCTGAGACGCAGTCCACAATGACAATGCTGTAAGTAAGTCATTCGATAATCCTTGAGTTTGGTGCTCGTCTGTTCGGCTTTTTCATAGATACGTTTTCTCTTTCTCAATTGCTTTCTGTCTCGCAACTGTATATGCGCCCTATACATAGTTAGTGAGTTTGGTCAACCGAGCCTACGCTATCATACTAGGTAGCATTAGGGCAAGATATTGACCATACCTTGAGCATCAGTCTCCCCTGGAGAGATTTGATTCCATGATCTCCCAGACATGAGTCCTTTCAAACACCATCATGATGAGCGTCTTGAACAAGTATTCAAAAGTTGATAGCACTGAGCCTTTGGTTTGAATGAGTTAAAGAACAGGAATGTTTCCAAAGATTGCCGATAGAACATTTTTAGTGAGGTCATTCAGATCCCTGTGAGGATCCGCTAACGCTAACGCTAACCTCGCAGACAACCATACAACCGTTGCTGCAGGGTCCTGCCAAGCCCATCGCGAGCTGGGACTGCCAAGAGGTGAATCGGCGGTTGACCAGGCGTTAGGTCTTATCGACAAACCTCTCAGCTCGACCTGCGGATAGGAACCATTGAGCTCTGCCAAGTGGGATCGTCTCAGCTTGCCAAGTCGTCAAGGCGGATTGCGAAAACGCAGAGCGAAAGCTGGGTAGGACTATTTCCACCCTATGCCATTTGTGGCTTATCGGATAGGGAGTCTTTGGACCCCTGTAGCTCAGCCATCGCCCAGCACCGGAGCCACTATATCAAGCCCACTGCCACGGAGTAGGCGGAGTGAATTGAGCGAACGTGATTTTCGGTATCATTCTCGAAGATTCAGTCTGTCTAATTGGTACCAGTTTGGCTAAGGAATATCGCACTCCAGAAGTTGGCACATTCTATGGTGCTGGTTGAGATTGTACTCCGGTCGACCCGCTCGGGTTATATATTGTGCCTGGGCGAAATCAAGAACGGGACTTGGTTCCTGAGATGGCAATTTCTGTTTTCGCTATACTGCTAAAGTCTCGTGCAGTGCGTATTGCAGCTATCATAAGTTGGCTTCGATGAGATGGATCGTGTCGTGGATAGCGGCGCGCGTTCGAAAAGGGAGCACCCTCTTCAGGGGAAATGAAAGAGGCATCCGTCCACAAGCATTTCGTCTTAAAATGTCGTAGGATAGACGTTATCTATAATTACTGGGAAGACCGATCGCAGGCCTCCTAATTTTGGAATCTGGGGTGTGGGCCGCGAGGCTCACATGTGAGCGTGAAAAGGTGGTCACGAATCCAGGGAGCCGAGTTTCGATAGCTAGCGCCACCCGAATATTCTGCCAACTTTCCTTGGCAAGCTAACGAACCGCCTAGACGGGTTTAGATACCTGCACGAAATCGTCTTGACCGAAAAGATGCCTTGTTACAGGTATGTGCTTGAAAATCCTTGCGGGAAATTGCTGATTTCATGAACACTCTGGGCGATCAGAGAGCCTTGGCGAATATTAGCTTCAGTTGGAAGTATCATGGTAAGGATCACCATCGCCGCAATGCCGCCTGAAGCAAGAAGAGTTCTTACCTCAATGTTACCACTTTAGGAAGGATATCAATCCCGGAGACTGGCAAGACACTGCTCGTCGCCAAGAACGCGTCAAAGTAGAGGCGAGCAAATTATGGCCCTCGTAGACAGATATACTCTGCCCAGAAAAAGCACAGACAGCGAGTTCGGGATAACCGAAAAAGGGAAAGAGACTGGGGGTATCTGAGGGTCAGGAAGTCAGTTTGGCTCAGCGGCGGAGTTGCGAAGGCACTGGACGCTAGTAAAACGAAAAGGGTTGAGGCTGGATAACTTCGAGAATATGAGGGTCTAAGAATAGGAGTTGCTGAGGCTGCCTTCTATGTGCCCCTTTCAACTATTTCGCCCTTCTCAGTAGGTACGTTATCGCTCTTGGCTGACTTACCTGGCAGGGAGCGCACAACTCCGGTTTTGAAACCTAATTGATAATCTAGCCCTTGTGGTTCTCGTCTTGGGCGTGATGCTCAAGTTCGTTGACCTGGACCATTCATACGGGGTGGCCGACAGCTTATAGAGAAGCGTCTCTAAGGCTATTTCATGACTTCCTAAGCAAAAAGCAAGTGGCCAGTCTTGCACTCCGGTCAAGATTTGATCTGCAGCGCTGATTATCAACGAGTTCTATGGTCAGATGACCATCTACAGGTGCGATACTATACTCATAATGAAGCCTTTGAAATGTGAGCTTGATTAACCAATCTTTCATTATTAACTATCTAGCGGAGATGGATCATCAGCTACCAGATACGGCAATCCTATGCGAGGCGTAAAGCCCTACGAACTGCATCGGGTAGACTTATACCGAGCTATTTTGGGGTAAATGCGTCGAATTTCGACACATATCTGCATCGGGGGCTTTTTTCCTGCTGCTTTTCGCCCGAGGCTAACCTTCTTACGTGACAGCTAGCCGTGGAGTGCGTGTGACGTGCTATAACGACCATAATATTGGTCGTAAAGCTACTATAGAAAAGGACTAGGTTCCACAAGGACCCCTAATTAATGTGGCTTCAGGTTACACGGCGTATGAAGGTTACACTCCTCCACGGCTGAAAGCCCAAAGAGACCCTTCGCCTTGCTGTCCGAGAAATCCCCAGGCGTCCAGCCTTGAACGCTTTACCTATTCAGGGGTGGGGGAAGACCAGACATTGCATTCGGAGGTCGGAATGGGCCTTCGATCGAAAATCGCGAACCATCGTTTGGCGCTCGGGGATCGGGATGCCCAGCGCGAGAGATGGCGAGATAATCTGAACCTGGAATTGGCTGCGTGTGGAGGTCTCGCTGGAGTACGTAGCTCTAGTTCTGCCATACGTCATTTGTCATCTCGAGGTCTAGATCACATCTCCCGGGTCAGAATTATACCGCAGCAGCACCACGAGCCTGGATTTCGACCTCCCTCCACCCCCACGTACTGGATTACATACTGGAGCTTGCATCGTAGACCCCTGCATCTCACACGTGTGCTGCAAGCCTGCAGACGATCCAGACTCAGTCTCGCCCACGTACTCGGGTCCGAATCGCCATAAGCGGCATTACTCAGACCGATCTCGTACACCTTCTTCCCGTCTCAGCTCGATACCCTCCAATAAGGTCGCAGAGGTGTGGTAGATGCGTGCCTGTGCGTGCAGCTATCGTCGTTTATCGATTGGGGTCCCCGCCTAACAAGGTGATGGCTGCAGAAAATCGGTGGAGGTGGTAAGAAGGTTATTTTTCTTCAATCCTGTCAGCAGAGCCGCAGCCGCAAGCCGCCAGCCCCCACGGTAAGTTAGCAAGCAGGCTCCCACGTAAGGTTTGGTATTAAAGATCAACAAGGCCAATATTCTTCCCAACGGGCCTTACCTTCTGCCATTGCTTATTCTCACGATTCTCCTTTGGAAACCGGCCTGGGTTTTCTTGGGTTTAGGAGCTTCTTTCTCACGATCTCTCGGTGAATGTGGAGGAAACGGAGAACGCCATCCAATCGCTAACTGCTACGATGCAAACAGAGCCGCAGTCCTACTGCTTGGCATGAAGCTCCCTGTCGTTCTGTGTCTTGGCTTACTTGAGCTTCCGTTTCATTCTGGGTTAGCCCTTTGGCCGCGGTTGACAAACCCAACGTGCCTTGGCTAATTGTAGCCAATCACAGCCATCTCCGTCGCTTATCCGAACCACTCCCGCATGCATTACCAACCATAAACCAGACATAACTTTATGAATATGAATTCCCCCGGAGTTTAGCTGTGGCTAGTGCAGCAGTGCAGCTGAGGCTCGTCCAGATCCGGAGTTACAGGAACGAGGAGACGGACTCGCAGAATACAGCCCGTCTATGTCATGGTGCATCGATTCCCCCCCTTGCCACGTTACAACCTATGAGAAGACGAGATTGGACCGACGGTGATTGCGCTGGCGATCACACGCCCAGCTGCTCCAGCTCTACGTTTGAATGTCCGAGCTTGCTACCCAATGAACGAGACCCATCCCGTGCAGCTCAATAATGACTGAGCTGTTGGGGAGTACGAAACATTCTTGGAGCTCGGGTCCGACTTTATCGAGATGGGCTATCAGTTTGCGAGATATCCCGCTGAGCACCGAAAAGGTAAATCGCATCTGATTAGCTGGAATATAGTAAATTCAAGCCAATTTTAATCAAGTTCAATGGAGGCTAACATACCCATGTAACCTCGCTCTCGTGAGAATACACTCCCGTGAATAATATCCTCCTGCAAAGTTATTGCTCCCGCATGAATGCACCATACCAACACCGCGTTTTCTTTGGTTCACAGCCTATCGAAGCTGGAGAGTTGCATCAATTGTACATGAGGCCACCCGTTTCGGGCTGTCGGTCTCGTCGGGGCTCGTCTACGGACTCTATACTCATGATCAATCAATGCTGTTACGTCGAATTCGTGTGTCGCCGCCGTATTACCACTATGACGGGTGCGTTGCGACAATGCATCTACCGGCGAAAAGTGTTAGAAAGATATTTTTGTCTATTCGGGTCTGAATGGTGCCGATATCGAAGCTTCGAAAATCTATAATATCTTGAGCAACTCGCTCGATTTCTGGATGAAAAAAAGAATCATCACACACACACAGCATCTTACAGCATCAGCATCAGCATCAGCATCTTCAGCCTTTTCCAGCATCAACATTTAGACCATCATCCTATATATCTTACCATCTCCTCCCGCTTCTTTCAACTTTTAGATTTCACTCATCCTCTTAGACTTTATAGACTATAGACTATAGATTTCTGTCACTTTTTATACCCTTTACCAAACTTCTTTTAGACTTTCAACGCATCTCAAATACTTACAATGGCTCACCTTACCGAGACCCACGTCCAGGAACTCTACAAGACCTTCGGCGAACTGAAGGTCCTCGACGACATCATCCGCCACCGAGCCGCAGACAGCCCCCCGGCTCCCATCTTCGGCTACCCGAAAAATGACGACCTCAACAACTACGAGAAGTTCACTGGCGCGCAGATCAACCAGTTCGTTGACAGCGCCGTCAAGAACTTCATCCGCTTGGGATTGAAACCAGTAAGGCTGAAGCATTTCCGATGAGGCTGAACTTACATACTAACCCGATTTTGAAGAACACCCGAGAGGTTGTCGGCCTTTTCGCCCAGTCAAATGTTGACTACCTCGTCACGCTCTTCGCGCTCAGCCGCATGGGCTACACCGTGCTGTGCCTTTCCCTGCGATTGGCACCGGTGGCTATTGTCAACCTGCTGAAGCAGACCGACTGCAACACCATCGTCCACGGACAGACGCCCGCGATCGAAGCCACGATTGCGGCTGTCAACGAGCAGCGCGCGCTCAAGGCGCTGCCAATCCCGTCCCGGTCGGTGTACGAGCAGCCGGCCAATGACGAGCCGTTCGTGCGCGAGTACGACCCCGATAAGGAAACCTTCGAGACTGCAATCATCCTGCACAGTTCCGGGTCCACCGGTTTACCTAAGCCCATCCGCATCAGCCACCAGAGCTTGATGACGCACCCGGTCCAGGGCGCCGGAATGAATAACTTCGCAGTCCTGCCGCTCTACCACGTGTACGGCCTGTCGACCACGCTGCAGGCCATGTACATGAAGAAGACGGCTAACCTGTTCTCCTCGACCGTGCCCATGACTACGGAGAACCTCGTTACTGCCACCGGAGCAGTCAGCCCCGAAGTCATCCACGTCGTCCCCTATTCGCTAGGCCTGCTTGCCGAGCAGCCGCGCGGTCTGGAGATTCTGCGATCCGCCAAGATTGTGACGGCGGCTGGTTCACGAACGCCGGACGAGCTTGGCGACCGCCTAGTTCGGGAGAAGGTCAATTTTGGTGTGGTATTTGGAACGTGAGTGGCCCTCGTCTTACATGCATGCATTTTACATGCAGTGAGATCCGATCTGATCGACAAATAAAACTGACATGTCTTTTTTTCTTTTTTAGCACCGAAGCCGGATTACTCGGCGACACCATGCGCCGGAGCACAGGAGATGACTCGTGGGATTACGTGCGCATCTACGCCAACGTCCGGAAATATGTCCAGATGGACCCGCTTGGCGACAACCAATTCGAAGCCGTCTATCTCCGGGGCCACCCCGGGCTGTTCGCCAACAACGGCGCGGATTCGTGGCGCTCCAGGGATGTCTTCATTCCTCATCCAACCCTCCCCGACGTCTGGAAGTATGTCACGCGTCTCGATGACCGAGTCACACTCAGCAACGGAGAGAAGGTGCTTCCGCTACCCATCGAGGGATGCATCCGCCAACACGAACTCGTCCGCGAAGCCGTCGTCGTTGGCATCGACAAGCCCCTCCCTGGTCTGTTGGTGTGGAGGACCGAGTCGTCCGACAACTTGTCGGATGAAGCTTATCTTGAGGCCATCTGGCCCACGATCGTGGATGCCAACTCCCGCGCCGAAGGCTTTTCGCAGATCACCAAAGACCTAGTCACCATCTTGGGCTCTGACGTTCAATACCCCAGAACCGACAAAGGCATCGTCATCCGTGCGCAAGTATACAAGCACTTCGCCGAAGAGATTGACGAGATGTACACCAGACTCGACGACGGCGCCGAGGGTACCCTCCGCTACGGCATTGAGGGTCTCGAAGCCTTCCTCAAGGGCCTCTACGAGGACATCATGGGTACTACTTTGGACTCCGTCGACACCGACTTCTTCACCGCCGGTATCGACAGTCTGAACGCCATCCAGATGCGACGAAGAATCCAGAAGACCCTCTACCTCGGCGGCCAGAAGCTGAGCAACAACGTCGTCTACGAGCGCGGAACTGTCCGCTCGCTAGCCAAGCACCTGTACGCTCTCGCCCAGGGTGGTGAGGATGAGGATGAGGACCGCGAGCCGCTCATGCACGAGCTCATCGACAAGTACTCCAAGTTCGGAGAGACGGTCGTCATTACTGGTGCCACTGGCTCTCTGGGTGCGCACACGCTGGCCCAGATGGTCGCCAGCCCCGACATCCGCAAGGTCTACGCCCTTGTCCGTGGCTCGGACCCGATGGGCCGTGTCATGGCTGCCCTGAAGGAGCGTGACCTCAAGCTGGAATACCCCAGCAAGGTCGTCGCCCTCCAGGCTGACTTCGGTCGCGCCGACTTTGGCCTCAGCAAGGAAATCTACGAGCAGTTCCGCGTCGAGGTCTCCATCATCGTCCACCTCGCCTGGCCCGTCAACTTCAACATCCACCTGCCTTCCTTCGAGCTCCACCTGGCTGGCCTAAACAACCTCCTCGCCCTCTCGCTCTCCGTCCACCACTCTGAGCCCGCTCGTCTCTACTTCGCCTCCTCGGTCTCCGCCGCCGAGAACACGCCTGCCCCGGCTATCATCCCCGAGGCGCCCATTGAGGACTTCAGCCAAGCCACCAAGATGGGCTACGCTCAGTCCAAGCTGGTCGGTGAGTACATGGTGCTCAACGCTGCCCGCATCGGAGCTCGCGCCTACGTGCTGCGAACTGGCCAGGTCGTCGGTGACAAGGACAACGGTCACTGGAACGAAGCCGAATTCATCCCTTCGCTGATCCGATCGGCGCTCTCCTTGAAGGCGCTCCCCAACCTTGACGAGGAGTGCCAATGGCTGCCAGTCGACACCCTAGCCACGTCGCTCATGGAGATCGACCAGACGCTGCGCGCTGCCCCGCGCCCCTGCTCCATCGACCCCATCAACCCGCCCGTGTTCTACAACATGGTGAACCCGGCGCTGTTCAAGTGGAGCGACCTGCTGGTGTCGCTGAAGGCGGCGGGCCTGGACTTCGAGCCGGTGCCCTTCGGCGACTGGCTGCAGATGCTGCGCGAGGACGACGCGCGCGGCAACGAGAAGGCGAACCCGGCCGTCAAGCTGGTCGGCTACTTCGAGCAGCGGTACGGGTCGAACCTGGAGAACAGCCAGGCCAACAACACGGGCGGCATCGTCTTCGACACCAAGGTCATCCAGCGCGACAGCCCCGTCATGCGCAAGCCCCCGCAGATCATCAAGGACGGCTACGTCAAGAAGTTCCTCGACAGGTGGCAGCGACGATGGGCCGCTACCGCCACCGCTTAAATATATAATACCTACGCGACCTAATACCCACGACAGAGTCGGGATCACAACAGCACCGACTAAACGACCTTTACCTATAGATGGCTGGATGGATATAGACAAAACACATTAGACACAGGAAAAACCGGCCGGAGATGGATGCTATGATTACACGATGCATTGATGCTGTCTCGATGCCCCGGAGCTACCGGGCTCGGGCTTTTTGCTCACAAGCTGTTACACTACCTAAAGATTGCATTAGATTCCTTTTGTCTGTTTTACATATCTACTTGTCTTTTTAGCATATAGACCTGTTCAATTAGTTAGATCTTATTTTTCTACATTGCATATAGATTATTCAATACTACATAAGTATCTCTATCTTCGCTTGCTCAAAACTTTTGCTTAAGTGAAATGATTTTGAAATTCGCCACCGTCCCTATCCTGTGACATAAAATTGTTTTGACTGCCTTGAAAAATCAATATCCAAATGACACTATTCCGAAGTACCCAAATTGCGCATTTGGGGTATTACATGGGTGTTGTTGATAAGCTGATAAGATGGGTCAGCTTGCTTTGCCAAAGCTGCCAATGCTGCCCCGCTGTGGATCCCAGTAGTCTACCCGGTATGCCCGCCTGCTAGCTCCCCGTAGTTGCCTTTAGCTCCCTTTAGCTCCCCTTAGTTCCCTTCGCTAGCTCTTGTGGACCGCTACCAAGAATTTCCCCGGAGGAAACACGTGGAATTGTCTGACCGTTCGCGTCGATCAAAAGGAGATGCAGGCTCGCGGCAAATTAACCCTTGCTTCGTTTACACATGCAATACGAGCTTTTTATAAAATCACGCAGATTTACATTGTATTTGTTCCGACGGAGTGCTTGTGATCGCCTCTAGGGAACACACTTAAGATAGGTTGTGGGACATGAGCTATTCCAGTGACCTCTCCATTTGGATAGCGCTATGAGGAATCGAACTTAAGACACATGAAATAGTTACAGCGTAAGAAGTCATGCCAACACCGCGTAAACCTCAATTTCAAATTTAGCCAAGATTTTAGACATGGTCTAGAAGCAGTAGATTTCTATTTTACTACTTAATCCGTATGTCTATAATGTACGTGAGATGTATCAATATCAAATACTCGGTGCAAGCTAGTAGTGAAACGAAACGAAGCGAAATTATAGCATTGAATGCGCTGTCATAGACTTAAGCCTAAGCTGAATTAATTGAACCTTTCGGTGTTTTCCCGAGTTCAGTGGTTGAATTTACAACAGACCGCCATAATTGAAATGTACTAGGTAGACATCCAAACTATCAATATCAATGCAGATCATACAACTCGGATATTTGTGAAAACGACTTCAATAATGTATCTATCAAATTCCCCGCACACTCCTAAGTATCATAATTGCGACACCAAAACTAAACAAGTTGAAAGCCGCGGTGATCTAGTAGTAGGTAAGTCATTGAAATAGGAGTTGAGCCACCAAGGTGTTTGTTTTTAATTGTCAATAAAATCAGTTAATTACATCAGTGTAAATCATGTAAATTAAAATGTCATAACGCGTATCACAAGTGGGCTCAATTGAGTTGATTTTAATGCTTTGAATTTCAATGCTCTAATGCTAACGTAGACGATTTTGGGAAGGAATGATGATTTTACCGCCCCCCGAATCCATATCTAAAAATGCTCTCTATAACCCAGTCTTAACACCTGTACAATCTTGAAAATGGGTCTCGGGAAAAAAAAACCGATCCTCGTCACAGACGGTGGCGAGGCGCCCGACGATCGCTGCTGCAGCTGCTATCATACATTCACGGAGCCTTGAGGACCGCGCGTAGGTGGATGTCTCCACGTTCCAGCCTGGAGATGGCCTCCTTCACACCCTCTTCCGTCAGGGGGAAGACCTCGTTCGTCGGCTTGATCTTGTGGAGGGCGGCGAACGCGAGCATCTCGCGGTGGATGTTTCGGGATGCGACGAGGGAGCCCTGGACCGCAATACCGTTGAAGACGAGAGGCAGGTAGGGGATCTCGAGGTTGCCGAAGGCGACGGACAGAGGGTAGATGGAGGCGCCGGGAGCGAGGATGGGCAGGAGCTGGTGCCAGTTGGGCTGGGCCGACGTGGTAACCAGGAGGCGGTTGATCGGCGTCGACACCTTGAGCTCGGTCTTGCCCTTGGTGGCAATGAACTCGTGGGCTCCCAATCTCATGGCCTCCTCTCTCTTCCTCTCGGTGCCCGACAGCACGACGACGCGGTTGCCCATCTTGGCGGCGAATTGGATCGCCAGATGGCCGAGACCACCCAGACCCATAACTGCGAGGCGCGGAGTCAGCAACTTGCATTGTTTCTGATTTTTTAATATGGAGGGGGGGAAACGCGGGGCTAGTTTAGGAAAGATAGGCGCAATGCAGCAGCGCACAAATCTCGATGGCTGGAAATCTGGATGCTGCGGGGAAGGAATTGAAACTCTGAAAAAATAGGATTGCGGGAACCACTTACTGCCAATGGTCTCGGTAGGCTGGGTGTCATATTCTTGCAGGACAGCGAAGACGGTTGCACCGGCGCACTGAAGGGGTGCAGCCTCCTCGTCGGTCATGCCCTCAGGGATGGGGTGCAGGAAAGCCTCGCGGACGACGGCGTGCGAGGCCAGACTGCCCTGGTCGACCTTGTCACCACCGTAGGTAGCGCGCTCGGGGCAGTAGGTTTCATGTCCAGTGAGGCATTCGTGGCAGTGGCCGCAGCTGTCGTGCTCATATCCGAAACCGACACGGTCACCCTTCTTCAACCACTTAGCATCGGGGCCAAGAGCCTCGACGACACCGACACCTTCGTGGCCGAGGATGATGTCTTGGTTAGTCTGCAATTGGCTGTTAGTATATGCGTGGGTAAGGGTTACACCAAGGGTTGTATCTTATCACATACGTAGTGGAGATCTATCGAGATTGTCAGCTACTGTCATCTGGTGATGAAAATAGAAAGATATTGGGATTGAAAACTTACCAGTACCGCAGAGACCAGAGTATGTGATCTTGACGAGGACCTTGTCACCGGTAAGGGTGTCAGGTAGCTCGATGGTGTCCTTGACAGCGATGTTGGCCTTGGAGCCCTTGAAGACGGTGGCTTGAACCATTGTGAAGATTGTTGATTAGGTGTGATTAAAAAAAGGTAGTACAAGGTTGTCTAAGATGAGGAATTGGTTGCTGAGAGTTGTTGATGGTATTCGTTGAAGATGGCTGTGAGGCCTTTGAGGTTTATATCTATTGTTGGTTTGTGTCTGCGTTGGGTGTTTGTGTTTGTGCTGATGAATTGAAGAGGAGATGGACTTTCTATGATTTGGATGCCATTATATATCTATATGGGTTTCCTATGGCAAACACATAGCTCATTACATCAACACTTCTGAAATCCATCAAGATCTTGATCGTGTCGTATCATTTCTAATCCGGGAAAAAGTTACCGTGTTATTCATCATGCTGGTTTCGCAGCTAACAGCAAATCCCGTCAACTCCTAGGCGGCGATAAGGCTGCACAGACAGAGAAATGCACAAAGGAGCCATCCCACTGGAACTTACGAAGCGGCAATGACCAATCAAAAACCAATTGACTTCTGTTTGAAGAAATGCGGTGTCATTCTCCAGTCGCACATTCGGTGACGGGAGAAATGAGTGGCCTAGCGAGCCCTTCGCAGCTCCTCGCAGCTCTTCGCTATCCTCGCAGTTCTCGCAGTTTAGGAGATAAGATGGATCCTCAGCTCCGACAACTCCTTTGGGAGAAATATCTCCCGGGGCTACTGGGAGCTAGGGGGAATTGGGGGTCTTGCTTGGTCCCTTAAACCTGCAAGACTACGTTGGATTTAGTAAGCCTGGCCAATGAAAGCGGCCCAAAGAACACCAGAGAACAAATCTCAGTCGCTAAAGAATGCGAGAAGGACAAGAAACGCTGGGGACTGCATGGCCCGACTCCACTAAAAATGGTACAACGATACAGGGCTGACCTCAATGGATCCACTTTCCGAGATTGATCTGCTAAGGACAGGTCCAGATGCCTCGAAAACCCCGTACCTCCAGGAGGCTCAATGGGAAGTCGGAGTTGCAGCCTACGTCACAGGGCCAAGTTGTAAGAGCAGCGTCGGGTCGGAAGGCAGCTCGGTGCTTTTAGCTCATCGTGGACTATTGTGTCTCGTAATAGCGACGCGCTCACCGATCGTAGCAGGAATTGGTAATAATGGCAGGAATTGGCAATAACTGGCTATTCTTCGGTCCATATCTGCTCAGCTAGTCGACGGGCCAAATTAACTATCTCCAACAAACATGCTGTGTTTCCACCTGGCGTACCCCTTTTCGAACTTAGCCTCCTCCATCTACGTAGCATGGGACGAGGTCGGTGGGATGACGGTAAGGGGTAGTGGCCAACCATGGCACGGCAATAGACAGATCATGGAGCTAAAGAACCATATCATCGGGTCAGATTAACCATCAGGGTAGATCCATGTCTCACGGGCGAAGAGAGACGGCGCAGATAAAAAGGATGGAGCACGCAGTCAGTTTGGCAAGTGAACTTGAGAGAGCGTTGAGTGTATATATACGGTATATACCTAGTGTGTGTACTAAAAAATGATTGCTTCTATTAAGAAAGGTCCAAAGACCATATTCGACGCTTGAATCCCTACCGAGGAAGCTTACGTACAAATATGTCGGAGTCAGAAATGAAGGGAATGAGCACAGCTTGCTGCTACATCAGTCCGCGGTCGTGTGTCGTGCCATTCATACCCCAACTCGCACCCCTTCCGCACACCATTTCGTACGCCGACAACAACTCGAATCTCATATGATTATTCAGAAAGGATTTTGAAAGGACAAAGAGAATATGCATCCAACTCATATGCAGGGTCCAGAGGCCCTAGAACGCTAACATCCCCGAATATCTCCGAACATTCCCGAACATCTCCTCGTCCTGCCCAATTACACCTGCTGCTGGTAATACGTCCACTGAATGGCCGGATCACCACTCATGTTCAACCAAGGGAACATTTGGAAGTCCTGCGCGTCCATCGGGAACGTCATATCCATCCCATCAGCTAACAGGTTATGAATTGGCGCCGTTGCCAGCTGGTCGTCGTACCAGGTAGCATTGGTCGGCGTCTGCACGGCAGTGGGGTTGCTGCTGACGAGGGTCTCGTCCGACGCGCCCCAGCTTGTCGCCGTCATGGGCGACTCCTCTATCTTCTGCTGCATTGATTCCAGCTCGGCCGGGATGGTCCGCGTGAGCATCTCGGCCTGGGCGCTGAGATCGCGGGAGATGGCCGTCGCGCTGGCCGCGGACGCGAGGCTCTTCCCGAAGATCTCGAAGACGGCTGAGGTGAGGTCTATGGCGCTCTTGGCCTCCGGCGTCGACGGGTGGTGGGGGTAGGCGATTACGAAGCCGATGAGCGACATGACGGCATTCCACTGCCACTGGAATGCCTCATGCCAGCCCGTCAGGATCGACGTCGACGACAGCACTTGGTGCATGATGCGCGTCAATTGTATAGCATGGCCGGCGCATTCCGCGGCGAGGTTATCGGCCCCGGGAGTAGGTACGGAAGGGGTGGAGAAACGGATGAAAGGGCGGAAGAGGTTTATACAAAGGTTATGATACATCAACTCTAGCAACAGGCGTTGGCGCTGGAGCCAGAGCGATGCGAACTGCTCGATATCAAGAGGCGTGCAGTCGGTGGAGAAGGCGATACCGTCGTTCTGGCGCTTCGTCTTGATAGCGCTAGGAACGTTCCTCACCCAGTCTTCCATACGTTCCACGTAAGGAGCCAGATAATCCGCGTGAGACTCGATGATCCTCCCCTCGTCCTCCTCCGACATATGGTCGCTGGAGGTACCAGGGGTCTCGAGCTGCTTCTTATAGAAGGCGGTATAAGCTGTTCGGGCGGCCTGGAACAGCTTAACATTGTGGATACTGAACGTCAGCCAGGTGACGTCCTCTCCGAGAGGAGCTAGAAGGGTACCCGACGCCGTGGCGATCTCTCGGTCGTCTCCTGGGTACCCACACGTGGTATCGGCTTGGTCTATCAAGAACGGCCGGCCGAGCTTCATGCTAATTTTGCTATCTAGCACGAACAGAGTCCACCAGAGACGCTTTCTGATTTCCCTTTCCCGCTGCGGCATATCCGAAGGCGGGTCTACGTGGAGACCGAGCATGAAAGCAGTCCGCACAGCGAGCGTGCAAGTACTGTCGGACATGTTTGGGAAAGCTCCAGAGCAAAGATACACGGTGGATAGGATGTGGCACTGGAGCGTGAAGATGGTGGGGTTCTCCAGGTCGCTCGTCAGCAGGCTCTGGCAGCGCTGGAAATGCCACCGGCCGGCGATGGTGGCATCATGGCTATCAAGTTTATGAAACTCCGCACTGCCGCTCCCTTGTCCAGCGCCTGGCTGTAATGCCACGCCGAACTGGACACATAATGCTAAGACTATGTCGACAAGCGCCGACGGCTTTCGCTCCCTACCAGATGTCGTCCAAAGAGACTGGTAGTGCTCCTTGAAATGGGCCTCGTCTAGGACCGGAACCGAGGTGTGGAAAGATTGCCAGAAGAGGCTGATGAAGTACTCTTCCTGGGTTGGGGTCAAATAATCCCCTTGGTTAGAGGAGAAGCCCCCCGGGGTGGGGAAGGCCCGATTGTTGTCGCCCTTTCCGGGGTTTTGGTTTGGCCCGTCGTACAACTTGTTTGTCGACTCGGGTAACATGTGGTTGATGGTGCGGGTTTGGCGGAGGGACGTGTTTAGGTAGGTATTCACACGTCTGATGAAGTAGAACAAAGAGGAGGGGCCGTACCACGTCTCCTGCTGAGATCGTGTGGCGCGAACGTGTATGCCCTCCAGCCTCTTCCGCTCGGGGTTTCCATGGTCACTCAAAGGCCCAAAGGTGCCGCCGGTGCTTTCAGGGCCTGAGCCCCCGCACGAGGCTAGGCTCGGGGGTGTCGTGAGAGGCGTGTTGAGCCCGATCGACGCCCCCTTTGAGCCCCGGCGCTCGCTCTCCAATTCGAGCTCGAGCTCCCTCACCCGGTTTTCTAGTCGTTCGATTTTTCGGTAGGCATGCGGAAGAGTGCGAACTTCTATCGCGCCCTGACTGCACTGGCCTCTTCGCTTTTGACAGTTGGAACATGGGAGGTGGTTATCACACTTAATGCGGTGGACACGACACCAATCACAGGCTCGCGCTACTTGGCTCCGCTTCGGTCGAGGCTTAGGGGGCTGCGGAGCCTCCGGAGATGCTGGAGCGCTCGATTCGGCAGCGCCCGGAGCCATTCCAACAAAAGTGGTAAACATTGACCTTTCGAGGCGTACAAGAAGGAAAAAAAAAGTTGTGAAAATAGAAAAAGGGGAATTGGGGGTGCTAGGGTGGTAGGAAGGGATCCGGAGACAAAATAAGTCGGGAGGGGCGGCACATGCGGTAGAATGGCCGTTCGCACCTTGGACGGTGTATGGGGCTGTTGGTTTTGTTGCAGTGAAAGAGCCTAGGAATTGCGAGGGGGGTAGGGGGGGTGGAAGAGGTCGCTTTTTTGCAATAAAGTTCCCCCTTGCTTACACGCTGTCAGCATACTATGTAAGCATGAACACAGCAATTCGTTTTCCGGTATTCGCCATTATCTCGCCGATATAATTCCAGTAAACCAAGTCTCATAACTTGACTGACATTAATAGAGCGTGGGTAGAAAACGGGGTGGAATTGCTGTTGTTGGTGGTTGTGTGTTTTCCCCTCTTCTCTCTCGCTTTCACTTCTTTGTCAATGGAAAAAAAAAGTGAGAGCGATGGGTATAGGGAGAATGGGAAAGTTGATGGTATTCTCCTGTTCTCCTTCTGGAATCTATATTCATATATCGAAACTTGTGACACAAGTTTGCCCGAGTAATAATACCTTTTCATAAGTCCCGGGGCTTATCGATCGGGCAAATAGAGTGGTTGGTGACCCTACATGACCCTACAGTATGGATTCTGAGCTCGTACTTAATGATATATGACATCACGGCCTACCGGAAGCCCATCCGGTTCCGGTTAACTGGCAGCCTATCAATCTCTGTGTCACGACAGTTTTCTGACAGAATATTAACACCGTGAATACCCCCTTAAGTCAGCGTGCATTGCGATCCCGTGATTCTTCAGTGCACCGGGAAATGTGCCATTCCTAGTGGGACCTGTCAAGGGGCTCATAGGGCTGCAGCACTAGAGCGTGGCCTGAGACCTCAATTGCGGTGTTTCTGCCTTGACGGCCGCACCGCAGCACCACCACACCCACGCGGAAAGTTTTCGAGATGCCTTTGCAAGATGGTTCCTGAATGGGGCGTTCCAGTGTGTCGCATATCGGGGAGATAATTGCGAAACGAAATTACACACACCGAACTTCGTTTATGCCGTGTAGCTCTATGCCCGAAGGAAGGATTATTACGAGCAGCGAATAGCGGTGTCGTTTACTGGATTCATACTCCGGAGATATGTGTTGTAAAGGCAGTTCGGATCAGAGAGATTCTTTACCAAGCTGGGACTATGCCGCCTCTACCCAATCATCGCTATTACCAACTTGGCTAGTTCTGACACCTGTTCCTTGCATGAGGTGGCAGATGCCAATGCATTATCTATTGCAGCACCGTTGACGATCCTGGCGAGAGGTATGGACCGTGGACCCGGAACTTGCTCCACGAGAGGGGCCGTTGAAGGTGCCAAGCCCTGCGTCTCTTCAAACTGGTAATAAGCTGCTTACCTCCCTTGACGACCTTAGTCGCACACGCAAGGCTCCGATGCTACTTACGACAGTTGCTTAACGATAACAGGCCCGTCTCGATCCCTAGTGCATAAGCGAAAGACCAGGTATAAACCACGATCTACCCAATACGACACCCATGCCGGGACGGAGTAATCCTATGAGCAAAGCCTCACGTACTCTTATCAAATTTTGCAATGCGAACAGCTTTCAGCCAAGGTGAAGCCAAGTTGTCGCCCAGCTGAGAAGATATGGTATCACGAGAAAAACAAGAATATGGTATTGGCATGAATTATCTTACGTACGAAGGCTTAACTTCCACGTGCTGTGAAAACCAGATAGATTTGCTAATAGCTACATACAACGTAGGACTCACATGGACCCAACTGACGTCTGATATGATACCAAGTAAGACGTCGGATTACTCGGGACTTTTCAATTTCAACTCCACGTGGGAGAGACCCTTGTGTACCACAACACCGGTAAGACCTCGTGCGGGTCTTCCTATCCCGACCGACGGGGGGCGACGGGGAGTGCTACCGGTCGACGACGACTAGGATTCGAACTGGGGTTGAGGCAGAAGAATAGTGATATTTCAAATATCAGAAGGCCATCTGAGCGGAAGTTGGCGTATGTAAGCCTGGTTAGTTTGTGATGACTCAACCATATCCGGAAGGCTGCGTCTGATGCCCGTCGTGAGTTACGCAATTTGATTCGGCGACCACTGGCTCGAAGAGGCTGCGCAAGGCCTCTATGGTCAGCCGCCACGGACGCGATCGACTCATGATCATTGGGACTATTGAATCCTTCCCGGTTCACTCGTCTTACTTTGTGTAAAGTATAGCCTCGCTTAGCCGCGTGTAATAAGGTCGAGTGCCGGTGAAGAAACGCCCGAAAAGGAAGCGCTGAGCTCCCTTAGCTCAGACCGGCTCCTCAACAGGGTAACCGGATCTTGGAAAACGCCTCAAACGGAAGAGATTCCCATTGATGATCCCCCTTGATATCGACAGTTTGGGATTTGGAACCTAGTCGTTATGGCTCTCGTCAGCTTTTTCCTATCTGCCCGGTCTACGCCCCAGGCGGGCATCGAGCATGGATTGAAGCTATCTCGAGCCTGCTATCGGATGATCATCTGTTCGTGAACTCGTGCGGGAGAGTGAGATTCTAGCAACCTCGTCCGCCCTTGGCGCAAGATAGTGTGTAATGCACGCGAACCTAGTCGTAATCACACACGCTTGTCCGCGGAGGCATGAGAAACGAGGAAGGGAGGGATAGTAGAGAATAGGACTCGACGAACATCTATAAGAGACAGACTTTCTGCCCCCTTTGATGGAAAAGAGAAATCACCATCACCATCGCTCGCAGCAACATCGTGACAGCAGCACATTCCGCTCTCTGCTACCAGCTCCCTCGCTTTCTCTCTCGTTCAAGATGCCTGGAAACACTTTCTCCGGCGCCTTCCTTAAGGCCGCCTTAACAACTCTATCGTTAGCTTCTTCGATTAACGCCGAGCCGCTCCTCGGAACGTCCTTCGGTATTCCTGGAGATGACGCGACCTACGACTACGTTGTCGTAGGAGGAGGCACCGCCGGCCTTACTCTTGCCACGAGATTGATCGAGCAGAATGCCGGAACCGTCGCCGTCATCGAGGCTGGCACGTTCTACGAGACCACCAACGGTAACCTCAGTCAGATCCCGGCTATGGATACCATCTTCTCCTGGAAGGGACTTGATGACTGGCAGCCCTTGGTCGATTGGGGATATATCACTACCCCTCAAGTTGTAAGTTATGAAATAAATCGTCATTTGATCAAGACTAACCCAAACTCTAGGGTGGCCTCAACCAGACGCTCCATTATGCTCGTGGCAAGGTGCTTGGTGGTACCTCCGCCAGGAACTACATGGTGTACCAGCGTGCCACCGAAGAGTCGTACAACGAGTGGGCTGACCTGGTTGGTGACGATGCTTACACCTGGGACAACTTTGCCCCCTTCTTGGAGAAGAGTACCAACTTCTCGGGTCCTGACCAGACCCTGCGATTCGCCAACTCCACCCCCGACTTTGACATGGCGTACGCCGGCGACAGCACCGGACCCCTCTCCGTGACTTTCCCCAACTACGCCCACGCTTGGGCCACTTGGGCTGCAGAGGGTCTCGCACAGATCGGCATGGCCCCGATTGACGGCTTCCTCAGCGGAAAGCTGATTGGCTCGGCTTGGTCCATGTCCACCGTCAGCCGCGAGACCGCCATGCGTGAGTCTTCGGAGACGTCTTTCCTCCGCGAAGCTCTCGGCAACCCGAACTACAAGGTTTACCCCCTGACTATGGCCAAGAAGATTCTCTTCGACGACAGCAAGACCGCTACCGGTGTGGCTGTTGAGTCGGGCGGCGCCGCTTACACTCTTTCGGCCAACAAGGAGGTCATCGTCGCTGCCGGTGCCTTTGGGTCTCCTCAGATTCTTCAGGTTTCCGGTGTCGGTGACTCCAGCCTTTTGAACAGCCTCAACATCCCCGTCGTCGCTGACCGACCCGGTGTTGGAAAGGGCATGCAGGACCACGTCTTCTTTGGTGTCTCGTACCAAGTCAACGCTCCCACGTCCTCCTCGCTCTCGATCGCTGATTTCGCTGCTACGCAAGCTGAGCTGTTCACCGAAAGCCAATCTGGTATGCTTACCACCACCGGTATTGAGATCCTCGGTTGGGAGAAGATCCCCAACGACCTGCGATCCAGCTGGGGTAACGATACCCTGAGCACTCTGAATGCCTACCCCGAGGACTGGCCCGAGGTTGAGTACCTTTCGGCTTCCACCCTCCTCGGAACCATGCAGGACTCCCGCGCCCCCGGTGACGGCAAGAACTACGGTACCCTCGCTGTCGCTCTCGCTGCCCCCCAGTCGCGCGGAACCGTCACCATCACCTCCGACGACACCAACGTCCACCCTGACATTGACCCCAACTTCCTTTCCTCCCAGGCCGATATCGATGTCATGATTGCCGGTGTCAAGCGTGCCCGTGACTTCTTCAACAGCGACGCCATGCAGACCTTCGTCATCGGCGACGAGGCCTTCCCCGGCAACAACGTGACGTCCGATGCCGAGATCGAGGCCGCCGTCCGTGCCGACTTCGAGACCGTCTGGCACGCCACCTGCACCTGCGCCATGGGCAAGACCGACGACGCCAACGCCGTCATCGACTCCCAGGCCCGCGTCATCGGTGTCTCGGGCCTGCGCGTCGTCGACGCCTCTTCCTTCCCCATCCTGGTCCCTGGCCACCCTCAGTCCACCATCTGTAAGTATCCCCCCTCATCAAAACGCGCATCCCGAGCTGTGGATAGGAGCTAACATTGAAATAGACGGTCTAGCTGAGAAGATCGCCTGCGACATCTCCGGCAACTGCTAAGCATAGCACAGCATATCGTTAACACATCGCTTCTCAATGCATTTTCCCTTTTGTTAGTGGATCGGCATAACTGGTTCCAATTTTTAGATAAAACTTGAGGCTCTCGCCATGTTGGTTTCTCGACCGAAATAGCGCAAGCTATTGGTATACGATTTGGGGAGATGATTAAGGGGTGAAGATTCAAGGTGAAGGCACAGGTGAAGGCTGAGTGGTCTGTGTGGTAGTGGAGATGGAAGTGTTGCATGCATGGAGGACATGGCCAGTCGTGGTGTTTTCTTCTTCACATTCATTCTTTCAGTTATTAGTTATCATACTCTGACATTGTGTAATGCATTAATAGAAGTTTCTTACTGGCCCGCATTTGACGTCTGGATATTACTCTATTGTCTTAGTAGTGAAGGCTCATCGTCTTGGTCAGCCTGGTGATAGGACTCTCTCGATACGAATCAGGCAGTCTGAGCAGCGGTTGACGCGTTGATGCAACCACATCCTGGGGTCGGCATTTTTTCGAGCTTCAGCCGTTACAATGCTACGTCGTACCGATATGCACCCCATGCATGCAGAGAGGGACGGGCTGCGTATAACAGCAGAAAAGAATCTTGGTATTTCGTTTGACGCTGAATAACAGATCCCATATTCATATAATGCACCACGACCTTCCTGTCCAGTCACGTTGCGACTGTCCCCCCTTCACAGCCTGCTCGGGTCCAAAAGGTGCCCGGAAAGTTCGGATGATGATATACTCACCCATCTGAAATGCCAATTGCGCGCGCAATACTCGGGGTTTGGGATAGAACTCGCCCGCGAGTAATCATAGGGAATAAATTGCTTTGGAAAGGTCTGCTGATGGTTCAAATCGGCTCCTCTACATGATTTTCATGATGCTCAGACGGATATAACAGCCGCTCGGCCTGATCTAGATGGGACTTATTCATGGTGTTGCATTTGGGCATTAACTTCCACGGTCGAGACGTTTGAAATCTAGACCATCAAGCGGTTAGAACTCAATACTAACGACGACACTGCCTCATGGGAACGTCATGAGCTTTGGCATGTGATGGTTGTGGATGTTTGGTTCTTTGCTACGACGATGAGGCAAATACCCCATACTACTGAAGACAACGAATTTAAGCGGGTGCTGCGCAATAGACCACGTCTGCGACATTCACGCTTGCAAAAGTTCATTTCAGGAAGACGGAAGTAAGCTTTCCCCCGAAAACACTTACAGAATAAGTCCATATGCCGATATCAAGAAGCAAGTTGTCCCAACAGTGATAGTAGCGCAAGATAGTGCCCAATCCTCGTGATGGAAGGATAGGTGATACTCTGCGAGGTAGCGTCGACGATCCAATCGGTATTAGCGACATCCTTGGCGCGCAGTGGACGTTATTCAGCCCACAGTACTGAAGCACTGTGAGGGTTGATGAACATCACCACCCGTTTCCGACGGTATCCGATTAATATCAGGAATCTTTTATTGCTTCGAATGGCCAATAGTCGAGGGAAGACCCTCTACGAAACGAACTCGTAAGCCACACACCTGCCGTGACCTGGAAGAGTTTCATCCTAAAAAGCCATGCACCGCGTATGTTCCTCCCGAATCCCCGTGGCAGGGGGGTCTCATTGCAAACCTACCTCTAGGCGCATAAGTCTAGAATCAGCACACGAGTTTCTTTCATGATTCCTGGTTCAGTCGTTTGAATGTCCAATAAAAGGTCGACAACGTGTATATCCAGAGCTTTTTCGGTAAACACCTCCGCATCAGCTGAAGGGTTAGTGATGCAAGGAGGGACTTATAGATGTAAGAAGGACGTAATGAAGGAAAGCTATGACCAGGCGTGTGGATTGTGCAGTAGTCCCATTATATGCATATCCTGATTTATTAGGTACCTATTTACTGTAACCGATCTTTGTAATAGAAACAAGACATTGTGCTGACATAACCAAGGCATCATCAACATTCCCGTGCCACGCAACCGAGGACACGACAGGATGCATAGAACACTGCATTAAGATCACCAAAGCTACCTTGATGGACTGGAAAATAAGGGAAATTTCTGGATCCACATTTCGCCGCCCTAGAAGGAAGGTTACGGGCTCACGATGCCCAGTCCGGCAAAAAAGCGGAAGCTGAACACGGGCAGCTCGAAACCATCAGGACTGCCTTCTAGAGGGTTGGAATATTTCTTTTCCAAACAGAAGCAGAATAATGGATCCGAATACAAGGCTTCCGAGGGCAAAAATGCAAGCCCGTCGTCGTCGCAGGACCAGGAAATGACGGATGAGGAACTGGCTCGGAAGCTCCAGGCCGAGTGGGACAAGGAAGCCGAAACTGCGGCACGAGCCTCCGGCTCCCCAGCCGAGGCACCGGCCTCTGATACCCGTGACTCCACCAATACCACGGAAGCTACCAAGAAACCCCGTGAATCACCGGCACCTGCTACAGAGTTAAAGAAGGTTGAAAACAGAGGCAAAGGCACCTTGTTGCTGCAGTCCGTCGCAGCTTCCGTAGACACAGTATCGGAGTCCATACCTTTCGACCAAAGCCCTCTCACCTTTGATCCTGCCAAGTACATACCGCAGCTACAGGAACACTGGGCAAGCGACGGAGGGAACGCATCATATGCACTTCTTACCCGCTGTTTTGTGCTTGTCAATAGTACATCAAGCCGGATCAAGATCGTCGATACCCTGGTCAACTGCCTTCGCTTTCTTATTGAAGGGGATCCCGAGAGCTTACTTCCGGCGGTAAGCTTATCCATCCTCTCTCATTTTGGGACATGACTAATTGGTGATCTATCATTTCTATGAATAGGTCTGGCTGGCTACAAATTCAATTTCACCTCCCTACATCTCACTGGAGCTCGGATTGGGTGGTTCAGCTATCTCCAAAGCGCTGAAAAATGTCTGCGGGCTGGATAGCCGTTCCCTAAAGGCCATCTACGATAAGCATGGCGATGCGGGAGACGTGGCCTTCGAGGCGAAGAAGAAGCAGAGCTTCACGCTGCGAAAACCGAAGCCTCTTACTATCAAGGGTGTCTACCAATCCCTTGTTAAAGTGGCAAATAGCCAGGGCCAGGGCAGCGGAGAAATGAAGCAGCGGATCGTAGACCGGCTACTTCAAGATGCTCGGGGTGGCGAAGAGAGCCGGTACGTAGTGCGTACGCTATGCCAGCACCTGCGCATCGGCGCGGTGAAAACCACTATGCTGATAGCCCTATCCCGCGCGTTTTCGCTCTCGCGGCCGCCCGGGGCGAGTTTTCCTTTGAGATCTGCCGATGAACTCGGGAAGTTGAAGAGAGAGGAACTTGCAGAAGTGTGGGGTAGGGGCGAGGAGATCGTCAAAGCTTGCTTCGCACGACGTCCGAACTATAACGATCTCATACCGGTGATGTTGGAGATTGGAGTATGTGAAGAGTTGTTGATAAGATGCGATTTGACACTACATATCCCATTAAGGCCGATGCTGGGGAGTATCACGAGGGACTTGGCTGAGATGCTTACGAAGCTGCAAGGAAGAGACTTCGCGTGCGAATTCAAGTACGACGGCCAGCGCGCCCAAGTCCACTGTGACGAGAAGGGCAAGGTGTCCATATTCTCGCGGCACCTGGAGGTCATGACCGACAAGTATCCCGACTTAGTGGAGCTGGTTCCGAAGATACGGGGCGAGGGCGTCAATAGCTTCATCATGGAAGGTGAAGTTGTCGCGGTGGATCGAGAAACCGGAGAGCTGAAAAACTTCCAAACTCTCACCAACCGTGCCCGGAAGGACGTTGCAATTGGAAGCATAAAGATCGACGTCTGTCTGTTCTCGTTCGACCTCATGTACCTCAATGGCCAGCCTCTACTCGACAGGCCATTCCGCGAGCGGCGGTCTCTTCTAAAGTCACTGTTTACCGAGATACCTCACCATTTCACTTGGGTCAAGAGTCTCGACGCTACGTCGCAGGATTCCGATGTGGTACTGGATTTCTTCAAACAGGCAACGGAGACCAAGTGCGAAGGCATCATGGTCAAGATCCTCGATAATCTCCCCGATCTTCCAGCACCCAGCGAGGTTGCCGAGGATACCAACCAGGCGGCATTGGAAGTCGAAGTAAGTGAAACTTTGACTCTTCCAACAAAAGCGAAGGGAAAGAAAGGCAAAGGAAAGGCCGCTAAGGGGAACACGGATAATAGTAACGGGGAAGAGAAGAAGTCTTCGCGGCGGAAACCGCTTCTCGCCACGTATGAACCAGATAAGCGACTCGATTCGTGGCTGAAGGTCAAAAAGGACTATAGCAGCTCGTTCGACACGCTAGACCTCGTCCCAGTCGCGGCGTGGCACGGCCAAGGCCGGAAAGCCAAGTGGTGGTCGCCGATGCTGATGGCCGTGCGCAACGACGCGACTGGGTCCCTTGAAGTGGTGTGCAAATGCATGTCTGGGTTCACCGACACCTTCTACAAGGCCAATAGGAAATTCTACGATGATGGCTCTGGCGAAGAGCCTACTACTACTAATGGCGACACAGACGAAGAAGGAAGCAAAGAGGGAGAAGACAACGAGTCAGATGGGAATAGCGGAGGGCAGTACAAGAACGTCCGCAAGTCGAAGCCAAGCTTTGTCGAGTACTCGGGGCCGGAGCCGGATGTGTGGTTCGAGCCACAGGAAGTCTGGGAGATGGCGTTTGCGGATATCACGCTGTCGCCTACATACACGGCGGCAATCGGGCTGGTGAGCCAGGAACGGGGTCTGAGTTTACGGTTTCCGCGGTTCCTGAAGAAGCGCGAAGACAAGAGCATAGAAGAAGCAAGTACCAATGAGTTCCTAGCTGGGCTATACAGGAAGCAGGAAGCTAAGGCACCTGCTGGGCCAGCCAAGGAGGCCGAGGAGGATGGTGAGGAGGAGGAGTAGTTAGTTGTGAGATGGTTTGAGAGTAAATAATTCATTACTTCATTATATTGTAGGATTCTCATTTGAATATATGAGTAAACTACACCCTACACAATGTCACATAATACAATGCGTGATTACATTACTCCTTCCAGGCCTTATACACGATGCGAGCTCCGTACGTCTCGCCCTTCTTGAGCAGCATCTGGCTCTTCCAGTCATCGACATTGATGGCATTTACGAAGCGGCTGGGCTCGACACAGAACCCGGCTCTCGACCCTCGGGCCGGGGCTCCGCCGACGGCTGGTACGTCGATCCACTTGCCGGTGTAGAATTGGAAGGCGGGCTCCGTGCTGAAAACATCCAAGTGGACCTTGCTGTCCGGGTGGTGCGCCGAGACGAGCTTGGTGAGGGGAAGCCCCCGCGTGTCTATCGGCACGGCGCTGGGAGACGATGACGGGTCGACGATGAAGCAATCGTCGAAATCGGGGTCTGTCGCTCCGAGTGTAAACGGTGTGGTCGTGGTGACCTTGGGGTATGTGGTAGGGCCGGAAGTCGGAATGCCCCATTCGCTAAGGGGAAGGTACGAGTCGGTGCATAGCTTGACTTCGGTTCCTTCAATTGACGGCCCGCCCGAGAGGTTGAAGTATCTGTTTCATGTTAGCTGCTTTTGCTCTTGTCGCGCTCCACTTAGATGTGGGTGTTCATACGAGTGGTTAGTCACGTTGATGACAGTCTCCTCCGCGCCTCCCACGAGCTCGGCCTCGTACTCTTGACCGAGAACCGTAATCTCCTTGCCATCCTCGACGATCTTGCCGGCGGTGTAGAACACCTTGACGAGGATCTCACCAGGGAATCCTTCGTCTCCGTCCTCACTTGTCAAGGTGAACTCGACGGTCTCTCCACCCTTGAGCTCGCCCTCGACCCCGGGGATGTTGCGCAAGCCCACCGGGGTCGGCCCCTTCCAGATCCGCTTGCCCCAGCCCACATCGCCGCCGTGCAGGGTATTCGGGCCGTTGTTCGCGACAAAGCTGTAGGACTTGCCGCCGTTAATCGAGTCGATCTTGGCATCCGAGATGCGGTTTGCTACGCGCCCGATGGTCGCACCGAAGTGGGGGCTGTTGTGCTCGGCGTAGAGGTCCTGGGTCGGAAAGCCTTGGACGATGTCGACGCCGCCGACCTTGAAGGACTGGATGATAGCGCCGAGGGGTAGAAATTTGATTTCGTCGGCCATGATGCTTGCTTTTCGTGTTGTTGTCGTTCTTGCTGTCTTCGGGGATTATCGTGGTTATCGCGAGTGTGGGGGTTTAGTCTGGCGGTTTCTTTCGTCCTGTCTTCGTCTCGTCTTAAGGAGGAAGGGTATCTAAATAAGGAAATGAGATAAGAATGCTTGGTCTCACCCGCACGAGCATCTGGTATTCAGGCTATATATAAAGTTCACGAGACAGGATGACAGAATGTGGAGAGACGTTCTTCGTCCTAAACTAAACTACATGTAGGTTAATAGCGACATCGACAATGCGACTCCCACACTAGAAACCCACATACATCACGAGATGGTGGGGTAGTTTGGGTAGTATGGCGGGGTAATTGGTCGTACAAGACGGATTCTAGTCTCCGTTTGCTTCATCATTCTACCGAGGCTGCGAGTTACCTAAGCTACTAAGACATTGTGAAGACAATGATACGATGCCCTCTAAACACTTTGATCTCGTTTTCGTCCAAGTATTGACAAAGAAAGGGGAGCTCCTGAATGGTCCCAGGAATTTGGATATGTGGCACCTAACGGAATCCGAATAACCAATCACGTTGTTTAGAGACCGATAAACATTCCCGAAATGCAGCTTAGTGGAATAATGGCTAGCATTGGTGGATATCATGGTTATGACGTGTAAGGCCTCATATTCAAAGATGATCGTGCCTAGGTGTAAGTAGCTGGGTAGGCAGTAGGTCGTAAAAGTGTTAGACACGTAAGGTTCTTTAGATTCAAGATGTCGTGGGTAAGGCAAATTGACTGTTCTCGACGTGTACTATTTCGTCCGGAGATGGATTCGAATATCAGATGAAGTCTATCACCATTCCGGAGATCTGACGAATAACCTAAACTATTCAGAGTAAGTTAGATCGTCAAACTGCAGTTATATCTTACTTCGATAAGGTATTTAAGGTAATGATAGGGCCAATCACTGTTGCAGCCCTATTGCATTCAGGGCATTCCATTTCCAGTCCTTCTCCCATTAGGCAACGAGCTGGCAGCAATACCACCAAGCAGCGTGCGGCCTATAAGTGTTAGTTCTGTTTTACGCTTGTACTCGCACCTTACGTGGTCGCACCCGAGCCTTCCACTTGCCCAGCTGCACTTAGTGGCCTACGTAGGTACATTCCTTTTTAACCATTTCCGCACCCGCGCGGGAGGTACCTGCCTATCTAACTCCGGTCGCATTCCGCAGGTGCTATTGCTGCCATAGGTGCCATAGGTGCCAGGTCACATCGGGATAGGTGTTCAGCCAGCTCGCTAATTCTCACCGTGGCCGCATTCACTTTATTCCCAGTCCACATCTCAACAGCACATCTTTACCTAACTGATATATCCCAATCGATATATCTACTCCTGCGCAAGACACTACAAAGAACACAAGACGATAGAAAGCACCTTTGAAATCAAGCAGACAAGACACCACCGATTACCAGTCTAACATATTTCAATCCGATGTATGCTCAACTTTGATTACCACAGAGCTCTCCTTGGGCATTTGAGCACCATAGTCTGGTCAATCGATTTTGTTGTTCTCGCCTATCATACACCTACTACCCGAGTTAGCTATGGCTGAATCATCACCGCTTCGGGCTGCCACACCCAAGCGAAAGCGCGACGATATCATTAACGAGCGGCGCATCTTCAACACCTCCCCGTCCGCTTCGACCTTACCCCGATCCATCTTCACATTCCAACCTCCGACTCTCAAACCAGTTGAGCGACGTCGCAGCGATCCTATCGAAGATGGTAGCAGTAGCCCTCGTAGCAAGGTTGCTCAGCAGTTCCAGGACCTGGCCCTTGGAAGTGGGGGCGGGGTAACCTTCCAGGACAAGACCGACGGAACTATTTTTACGGAATTGGGAAACAAAACGGAATCTTCAGATGAGGCTAGCGCTAAACGTGCAATTGATAGCCCGAGGTTTTCGCCAGAGCTGTCTGTCTTCGATTTTGAAGCCGGCAGTACCACCAGCAGCCTTGCTGGCGACGAGATGCAACTGGATGACGACTACAACGACAATGCCTCCCGTAAGCGCATCATGTTGCCCCACCACACCGACTTTACCCTGGTCGGCTCAAAGGAAGAGACAAACAGCAGCAGCGAATCTAGCTCCGACCAATCCAGCGAGCCTCGTCGCTTTATGATGCAGACGGACGTAGATCCCACCATCTTGCGAACGATGAAGAGCGGAGGTTCTGGTCGTCTGCAAAAGTCGTATCCATCGATCAACCGGCTTTCAGATTCCAAGTCGCGTAGTCGAAGGCGAGCGGGCACACCTCCAATGTCGAAAAGGAGGGCTGCAGAACTCCCGGGCGACGACGAGCCCATTATTACCGACCCTATCCGCGCCGCACTTACCTGGCATGAAGACGAGATCACGGTTTACGATCCCGAGGATAAGGACGACGACGGCACTGGCATTAACGGTATTGGCTTCAAGCCCACAGCTGCCATTGCCTATGCTCGGGCCCAGAAAAGAAAACAACAGCTTGCTGAATATCGAAAGCGGGAAGAGAGCGAAGCTAGGGCGAAGAGGAACCAGCGTCGGCGAGAACAGTTTGGAGACGCCGCACAACTGGAGAGAAAGCACTCTATCGCGCGCGTACGTTTCTCAGAGGCTGGACCGTCTACAGTCACAACTTAATATCAGCCAATGGCTATTCACTATACTGTTTCGAAATACCACCATTGCAGTTTGAGGCGTTCTTCTTTTCCTGGAATAACTGGTTGCTAGGGTCCAATAGGGCGTTGGGCGACTTCGGCGCGATTCACAACTTTAAAATGGCTAGGATAACGGCAAGGGTGAATCCTGTTCAAGGCTTATTTGCTATTTATTTCTTATTTCTATGCGAATCTACCTCCACTACATAGCTTTAAACACATCGATATCGAAGATTGAAGATCGTGTTCAACTGGAGTCTGGGCTACCCAAGGTGTTATTGGGGGTATAAATGGATAGGTTCCACATCAGCGGAGGTGGAATGGGATGACATACCCAAATCACCGTATGGTAGAGCAGTAGCAGCAACCGCAGCAATAGCTGTCATCTCTTGATATGCCCGTAGATTTGACGGGCTCACCAGAACTTATACCAACTTTTCTTTGCAGCAGCTTCTTGTCTGATCTTTTCTTCCACCTGTTCCTTTCTTAACCTTGCCGCTTCTTCGGCCTGTGTTTTCTTCTCAGCTTGCTTCTTGTCCATGACTTGGACTATGCGCGCAACGGCAGCTTTCTCGTTCGCTCGCTGTGCTCGACAATACTCCCATTGGCCTATAGAACCTATGAAAAAACTCCAAAAGGCCCAATTTGTTGCTTTCGGTATTCGCCCTGAGGTGATGTAATTAGAACATGCGCATTGATATTTCTAAGAGACAAAAATCGAATTTGTATAGCATGATGTAATGGCAATGTACCTCCGGCGACAAATCGTCCCATGCCCACCACTGCACCGGCTCCAATTCCCGTCAGGAGACTTTGCCGCGCGCATGGGATTTGGTGCACGTTGAAGAAATCATTCGGCTTTATTGACTGGATGCCTTCCGTAATCGAGGGTTGCGAGGGGCTCTCTTGTCCGTCCGCACTTTCGTCGGCTGGATCCTTGGGCTTCGACCCGGGAAATATCTCGTATATCTGCGGCTTCTTAACGTGCTCCGGCGGTTCCGTTGCCCCTGGTGGGGGGCCGCGCAGTCGCGGTGGTTCGTTGTCGTTTTGCGCCATCGCTGACCCGAGTCTGGATGCTGGAGAGTTGCCCGAGAATTCAATTTCGAATCTTATCGATGTATGATGTACCTATGTGCTTAGACCGAAAACTGCGTTTTAGGTTATGACTCTTGTTATGCATAAATCTATGGTAAAGACTGTGGTTAAATGATCCTAGCCAATTGAGCAGAAATATTCATTAGTCGAAGCTCTTTAAACGCGCGACCGGGGTTGAACGCGTCGAACTTACGAAAGTCGCGTCGCGCGTCTGACAGGGGACCAATGTTTTATCGCATTTTCGATAGGGACTAGGGGCATATTTGCACTTGCACAACTTATAGGTAGTTCGTGAACTTCTACAGCGTCAAGCTCTTTTTATGGTAATCTTGAAACTTCTAATTGGACTGCCTTATTGTAATTTTCTCTATCCCTAATGACGCCCACTCGACGCGATATCTTGACAATTTCCGGTCCCTGATCTCAACCATTTCCCAGGGAAACCTTCGACTTCAACCCCCTCCCGCCAAGCAGAATTCGATATGCCTAACACATCATTACGCCGCCCCCAGAAGGGCTACATAAGCCGCGGCGGCAAGAAGGCCTACCATGGCGTGAATCGTGCCCGAACGTTCGCCTCGACTACGCGCACCGAGGGCACGTCGGCAGATGAGAAGATCGAGCGGACCATCCTCGCCCAGCAAATCGACGATTCCATGGGATTCGCAAGGTATGAGTCAGGTCGAAAGAAGGAAGGGTGGCTAGTCAATGTCCAACCGACAACCGTGGCGCTCGATGACGACCGGACACCTGGTGGTAAAGCGGCGTTGGACTGCTACTTTATCGAGAACGACGGGCAGACGTTTAAGGCGACAGTCGAATACGAGCCGTACTTTGTAATCGCATGCCGAAAGGGCAGGGAGAGCGAGGTAGAAGAATGGCTGAAGCGAGTCCCCGGCGGCGGTGTCGTACGCAACATAAAGCGGGTTGAGAAGGAGGATCTGTCTATGCCGAACCACCTACTCGGATATAGAAGGACATTCCTCGAATTACGTTTCAGAAACGTGCAAGACTTGATGTCTGCGCGAAGAGATATCATGCCCATAGCGGAGAAGAATAAGAAATCCATGGGCACGGTTGATGTTTATGCAGAGGTTGCTTCGTAAGTCTCCTCTCGAAAAGCAAGATATATATCCAGGGTTATATGCTAACTCATATGTCAGGGAGCAAGCGGGGTTTGACCTATTTGACGATTTACGAGAAGACGATAGACGACATAATGCTTCATTTTCCGATGCCAGCGACTACGTTGTCGATATTAGAGAGTACGATGTGCCGTACCATGTAAGAGTAATGATTGATATGGGTATGTTCGCGTCTTGGTCGATTTCGCTAAGTTGGGGCTAATATGAAATAAAAGATATTCGGGTGGGAAAGTGGTACTTCGTGGAAGTAAAACATGGCATCACTACTATCACACTAAACGAGGAGCACATCGTGCAAGCGGACCCTGTGGTGATGGCCTTCGATATCGAAACGACGAAGCCCCCCCTCAAGTTCCCCGACGCCGCCTCAGACCAGATTATGATGATTTCATACATGATTGACGGCCAGGGTTTCCTCATCACAAACCGGGAGATCGTTTCGGAGGACATTTCAGATTTCGAATACACGCCGAAGCCCGAGTATCCAGGGCAATTCATGATTTTCAACGAGCCCCACGAAAAAGGCGTTATCGAGCGATTCTTTGCGCATGTGAAAGAAGCTCGGCCTACCGTAATTGCGACATACAACGGAGACTTCTTCGATTGGCCTTTTGTTGAGGCTAGAGCTAGTGTCAATGGCATCGACATGTACCGCGAGATTGGATGGAAGAAAGATAGCGAGGATATATACAAGTGCACCTACGGTGTACATATGGATTGTTTGGCTTGGGTCAACCGAGATTCCTACTTGCCCCAGGGAAGTCGAGGTTTAAAGGCTGTTACGGTTGCCAAACTTGGCTACGATCCCGACGAACTAGACCCGGAGCTCATGACACCATATGCGAACGAGAGGCCGCAAACCCTAGCCGAATATTCGGTTTCCGATGCCGTTGCTACATACTACTTGTACATGAAGTACATCCATCCGTTCATCTTCTCACTTTGTACCATTCTGCCATTGGGAGGCGACGATGTGTTACGGAAGGGAACGGGAACTCTCTGCGAGATGTTGCTGATGGTGCAGGCCTACCAGCATGAAATCATCTTGCCGAACAAGCATATGTCTCCTAAAGAGTCATTTTGGGATGGTCATCTGCTTGATGCTGAAACATACGTTGGTGGCCACGTCGAAAGTATTGAGGCAGGCGTATTCCGGGCGGACATTCCCGTCAACTTCGCCGTTGATCCGGGGGCAATCGATGAACTGCTGGGTGACCTCGATAACGCGCTCAAGTTTGTTGTTGAGATCGAGGAAAAGAAATCATTGGACGACGTTACGAACTATGATGAGGTCAAGGAACAGATCGCAGCACAACTATTGCAACTGAAAGAGACACCAAACCGGAATGAAAGACCCCTGATCTACCATTTGGATGTCGCATCTATGTACCCGAATATTATGACAACTAATCGATTACAACCGGATTCCATGATTCAAGAATCGGACTGTGCCGCTTGTGATTTCAACCGGCCAGGGAAAACCTGCGATAGGAGGATGCCATGGGCTTGGAGAGGCGAATACCTCCCTGCCAAGCGAGATGAGTACAACATGATTCGACATGCGCTCGAGAACGAGAAATTCCCACCCAAGTGGCCCAATGGACCTGCACGAACGTTTCAAGACTTACCGGAAGATGAACAGGCAGGCCTCACCCGAAAGCGCTTACAAATGTACAGCCAGAAGGTCTACCACAAGATCCGCGATCAGACGACCATTGTCCGAGAAGCAATCATTTGCCAGCGTGAAAACCCGTTCTATATCGACACAGTCAGGGATTTCCGAGATCGTCGATACGACTACAAGGGAAAGGCCAAAGTCTGGAAAGGCAAGACGGAGTCTCTGAAGTCATCTGGAGCCCCCAGTGCTGATGTCGAATCTGCTAAGAAAATGATCGTCCTCTATGACTCTCTGCAGCTTGCCCATAAGGTCATTCTGAACTCGTTCTACGGCTATGTCATGCGAAAGGGTTCGAGATGGTATTCCATGGAGATGGCGGGTGTAACCTGTTTAACAGGTGCTACTATTATTCAGTTGGCAAGATCGCTAGTTGAACGTCTCGGACGACCCCTAGAACTGGATACTGATGGTATCTGGTGTATGTTACCGGCCACGTTCCCCGAGAACTTCTCCTTCAAGCTCAAAAACGGCAAGAAGTGTTCCATTTCATACCCTTGCGTGATGTTGAACCATCTCGTTCACGCCAAATTCACGAACCACCAGTACCAGACACTAGTTGACCCGAAAACATTTAAATACGAAACGCATAGTGATAACTCAATCTTCTTCGAAGTCGATGGCCCTTACAAGGCCATGATCCTACCAACATCCAAGGAAGAAGACAAGAACTTGAAGAAGCGATATGCTGTCTTCAATGACGACGGCAGTTTGGCCGAACTGAAAGGATTCGAGGTAAAGCGAAGAGGTGAACTTAAGCTTATCAAGATTTTCCAGCAGCAGATTTTCAAATTCTTCTTGGAAGGCGATACCCTCGGCGAATGCTATGCCGCAGTAGCCAAGGTAGCGAACAAATGGCTGGACGTACTGCATAATAAGGGCTCGACATTGGCTGATGAGGAGCTCATCGATCTTATTTGCGAGAACCGAAACATGTCGAAAACACTTGAAGAGTATGGCAGCCAAAAATCTACCTCGATCACTACTGCAAAGCGTCTAGCAGAGTTCTTGGGAGAAGGCATGGTCAAAGACAAAGGCTTAAACTGCAAATACATTATCTGCGCCAAGCCTCGTAATGCTCCCGTCACCGAACGCGCCGTGCCTGTCGCTATATTCTCATCCGCACCGGAGATCAAGCGAACTTACTTGACCAAGTGGTTAAAGGAAGAGCCGTCGGACACAGATCCCAGAGCATTGTTGGATTGGGATTACTACTTAGAACGTCTGGGTTCTGTAATCCAGAAGCTTATTACTATTCCAGCCGCGTTACAAAAAATTCGAAATCCTGTCCCGCGAGTGCCACATCCTGACTGGCTTCAGCGACGAATCAACATCAAGGATGATAAGATGAAACAGAAGAAGCTCACAGATCTCTTCGCCAGCACCAAGGGCCCGCTAGAGGATATAACGAATCTCACAGGCTCGAGACTGGATGATCTCGAGGACTTTGGCACGAAGTTGCTGAAGCCTAAAAGCACAACTGCGGCTATCAATGCGTCGCAGCTCGCCTTGTCTCAGCCACCACCGACATCAACTAAACGGAAATCACCCGAGCCTGAAAAAGAAATTCTTGACCCATTCGCGTCGCTTCCGAAGGAGATGCCCAGCCCGTCAGAAGACTACCCAGCGTTCTTGGAGTACCAGAAGAAGAAGTGGAAGATTCAGAAGCAGGCTCGGATTCGTCGCCGTCACCTTTTCGGCGATCGCCGTAATTTGGGCAACAATATCCAACAGACGTTCCGTCAACGAGCGGAAGTTACATTCAGGAATACATGGCAGCTTCTCCAGCTTCGAGCAACAGACAATCCCGGCATAGTGACAGCATTTGTCATGATCGATGCCAAGGTCCATTCGCTTAAGGTCAAAGTCCCGCGACAAGTGTTCCTTAATCTCAAAGGTAAGGATTTGCCTGATATCGAAGTTGAGGGTTGTGAAGTTGAGCAAGTCTACCATACCCTGCCCAATGGCCACTCGTCAACGCACTTGTTCAAGATTACCGTGCCCGAAGATGTCTACTTTGCAGAAGCGGAGAAGTTCTCGTTGCTCTTCAATCACCCGAGTGTGGAAGGCGTTTACGAGAAGCAGGTTCCGCTGAACATGCGAGCGATGCTTCAGTTAGGAAACCTGTGCACCATTGACGAGAGCCAGCCTGGCGTCTTGGGAAAGGGATTAGACGAAGGGTTCGAGTTAGGTGGCTTGATGAAGCCGACGAAACCGAGAACTTACCTGCAGTCGAATCCCCTTGCGTACCTTTATATATCGCACATCACAGCCGGCGAGAGACAGATCTTTGGCCTGTTCTCATCGACTGGCGATCAGGCCCATATAGTCATCCTCCAGAAGAGCAAAGATGCTGGTCAAGACTTACCAAATGTTACGAAGATCTATAGCGAACTGTTTACGAGAAGATCGCAAGAGGCGGAAGGCAGTAATTGGCAAGAATGCTTCTCGTACCAAGATAAGCTAAACTTCAAAGTTACTCAAGTGACCACTCGGCGAAAGGCGCACCTCGAGATTGGCGACCTGGTCAAAAAGATAAAGAAAGATGAGCTAAGGCCGCTCATGCTCGTCATCCAATCGTCGCAACAAAACCAACTTGTTCACGACGTTCCTGTCCTTGCGGAGTTTCCTATTCTTCCACTTCGGTATGACCAAGCGGACAGCGCACTTCCTCCGCTGGGCTGGCAGTCGGTTGTTGCCAGGCGACTCGTCACGCATTATTTGAACCTCGGGTCATGGATTCTGCATCTCACAGCCCTCGCACGATATGGTGATATTCCGCTGTGTAATCTGGAACGGGACGATCCCAGATTCCTTATCGATGTCGCATATGCCCGCCGTCTGCAGCTAAACAATGTCGTTCTTTGGTGGTCTCCTGGATCCAAACCAGACCATGCCGGTTATGAACAAGATGATGTCACTGGCCCCCTCGATACAGTCTCAATGCCCTCAGTCAACCAGCCCGGCACTTACGCGTCCGTCTGTATTGACCTCGAAGTTCGCAATCTTGCTATCAACACAATCCTCACATCATCCCTTATCAACGAACTCGAGGGCGCGGACTCAATATCTTTCAACCCGGCCGCCGACTCTGGCCCATCTGATGGCACTGAAGTACTACACTCCGAATCGGCATTTGCTAATGCTGGTGTACTCGTACTGCGGGAAATGGTAAAGTCGTGGTGGGCGGAAGCATGCAAGGGTAGTCCCATGGCCGATGTCATGGTCCAGCACTTGGTGCGATGGGTCGAGTCCCCTGATTCGTTCATGTACGACCGGGCGCTTCATTACTACGTCCAGATGATGAGCCGCAAAGCTCTATTGCAGCTTATGCAAGACTTCCGTCGCGTAGGATCCCAAGTCATATTCGCCAATTCGAACAGACTCCTACTTCAGACTACGAAGTCGGAAGTCGGCAACGCTTACGCGTATAGCCAGTATATCATAAAGAGCATCAAGAGTAAACCGCTTTTCCACTTTATGGATCTTGATATCAAGGAATACTGGGACTACCTGGTGTGGTACGATGAGTTCAATTACGGTGGCAAGGCTTGCCAAGAGGTTGTCGAGGCCGAAAACCAGGATCTTCAGACAATCATGAACTGGCAAATGAAGACATTCTTACCCCTCCGTCTACATGACACCTTTCAGCACTGGGTAGTCGAGTTCATACAACTGATGCATCAACTTAAACGCCCCTTGGGTCTTGGAAATCCCGACTCAACACCCCGTCCTACACAGCTCCCGATACGCAACGGCTCCCAGGGCGGTGACGACAACTCTCCGGCCATACTCACCGCGGACTTCGAGAGGCGGCTCAAGAAGGAAATCCGCTCTCTCGTATCGACGCAGGCGCGCGAGCTCCTTCACCCGGAGCTCGCGTCGGACTGGTCGTTCCCGATCCTGCCGGGCAGCCACATCAACTTCACGCAGAACCGGAACGCGGTGCTGGAGCTCGTCAAGTCGCTCATGCAGGTACTGTCGCTCGACAAGAACATCACGATGGAGGCGCGGCTGCTGCGCAAGGAGCTGCTCGCCGTGTTCGAGGTGCGCGAGTTCAGCAAGGAGGGCGCCTTCGCGAACCCCAGCGAATCCCTCAAAGTCGCCCAGTGGAGCTGCCCCGAGTGCACGCTCGCCCGCGACTGGGACCTGTGCCGCGACGAGGCGCTGCT